>QUSF01000049.1:2562079-2613509 GCA_003676055.1 Chloebia gouldiae | reverse complement strand
CTGGGAATGCAGGGGGAAGAAAGCTGCTCCTCTGGGAATGCAGGGGGCAGAGGCTGCTGTGCTGTTCCCAGGTCAGATTGGATCCAGGTAGGAATGCTCGGCTCCTCCCCTGGGCAGAGCATCTCCCCATGGGATGCTGGAATTTTCTCAGCCATGCAGGGACACTCGGTGGCCATGAACAGCAGAGATCTCCTGGAGGGAGGATTGGCTGTGGGAGAGATAAAGAAAAAACTGCCCCATGGACAGCAGAGAACTGCCCCAGCTCTGGCAGATGTGACAGAACACACAGCCAGCCACATCTTTCAGCCTAAGACAGAAGTGCAGAGTACTCGTGTGGTATTGTCAGAAACAATTTTTCTGTTTTTAGTTCAGCAGTGACTGTGTATGGAATGAAATTCCTGAAACAAAGATGTCCCACTGGATTTACTGTTGCCAGCTGTTCAAAAGAATTAAAGTTATTATTTAATACTGGTGGGGTGTGAGAGGTGCAGAACTTTTTCAAAAAACAGGTTGGTTTAAATTTCTTGTTACAAGGTATTAGGATTCCAAGGATGAAAATGTCTTCTTTTACTTTTTCTGTAGGAGAATGATGCTGATAGAAGATATGTATAAGTATGAAGGTACAGAAAAAATGTAGCAAGTGAGAAACGAGAAATTTATGTTGCAAGTTTGAAGCAGCAAAACTTCATTAAATCATTTTCATTTTGAGACAGCACAATCTTCCACTAATTTAAAAAATTCTGTGAAATAGTCCAAGAAAATTTGTTATTCTATGAAAGAGGTTACAGTAAGTTTATCCACTTTTTCTTCACTGCTCACCTTCTGTCACATTTCTACTTTTGTTACTATGCTTTCCAATATTTTCTTTTTTTAGTTTTGAAATTTCTGAACTGCCAGAACTTTAATTTCTTTCCTGTTTCACAGTAGGTTTTTTTTGCCAGAGGCTGAAAAGTCAGTGAAGGATAAAGTCAGGAATGAAGTGGGGATGTTATAGTTCCCTACACCTGCCCTTAACTGATCTTTTATTAACAACAAATGGAGGGAAATATAATTTTAAAAATATTGAAAAGTATTTCCTTCCTCAAGTTTTTAGGAATGCAGGAACTAAGGGAACTGTCCCCAGAACTCTCCCAAGAAAAATCTGTTTGTAGCCAGGGGAGGAGCAGAGCTCTCCTGAGCCAGAAGCTATGTGAGCACTGTTAGGTTTTGAAGGATTTTTTTCCTGTGATGTGTGTCCAATCCCTCTCTGAGTTTTTATTTTACACCCTCAGCATCTCGTGGCAATGAGTTCCAAAATTTGAGTTGTTCTGTTGAAAATGTCACCAGTGTCCCCGAGCTCTTCTAGAATGAAATGAACCTTTTTCTTCCTTTACTGACTTTTTGGTGCCATTCTTAATGTCATAGGCTTCCACTGTGGCGGATTCTCTCTTCAGTCCTTGAGCATGTCTTTGGGAAAAGCAAATCCAAGTATAGGAAACCTGTAAATGTTCTGATATAATCCACAGCAAAACAGATCTTGAATCCTTGAGCATGTAATGAATACACAGTCGGCTCCAGTGTGCTGGATGTCTGTGAGATTTTTCAAAGTCTCAGGCACAATTTGTCTTCCAAGGGAGACAGATGCCAAGCTGTCCTTTGAAAACTTCCTCTTCCACTCCTTCTCCCCTAGTACTTACTGTGTTTGATTTCATGCTCACCTATAAAATTATTGTTGTCAGCCAGTTTGACACTCAGCATTATACAAGAGGTTTTCTAGCCCCCCACAGCTGGCTGTGGTTTGGCATGTTTGTAGCAAAATGTAGAGACCTAAGGATTTCACAGATGGAACTTCAACCATACCCTGAGGTGTGCTGCTCTGCTGGTTAATTATCCCTGAAGTTCTGTTCAGCTTTACCTGTGGGAAATGAACCCACTGTGTTTATTCAGCTGCTGTTGCAGAGGTGGATGAGCATGGAGATTGTTTTCCAGATTGAGGAAAACACACAGAGAACTAAGAAGGCAAATTTACTTTTATACTGCAATTTATGTGAACATGAACAAGAAAGAACTTTCATTGTTTCTAGTAAGCAGGATAAATCCTTTAACTTGTTTTTTTTTATTTTATTTTATATGCTTCCAATTGCTCTATAACTCAAGGCACCCATGAGCCACCCAAAAGTATGAAATAATGTCTAGGAGTAAGGAAATAAAATATCAGCCCCATATTTGCCCTTGATTATTCCTATGCAGGTGTAGGAATGAAGACTTCTCTGTTCCTTAAGGAACTCTCTTACTCCACAAACACTGTATTTGCTGATGCATTGTCTGAGTTATTTTCATAATTCATAATTATCTTGGTTCTTAAAAATTTAGACATACATTTAAAAGCATGATCCAATCTTGCCTGATTGCCACCACATTGTGTTTGAAGTAATTAGCATTCACTTGGCTTTTGAGGCTGTTGAATGAATTTTCCACATGAGATTCCTTAATTTGTATGTATTTTATTGCTATAAAATAGGTATTGGCAAGCTGCCTAAACCATACTGAAGGCCTTTAATTCCTATTCCTGTGTTATGAAACAAGTGCAAACGAGGAGGCATAGGAGAGACTCCTTAAAAAATATTTTGTTGACATTTCAAAATTGTCCTTACACAGATGCAAATGCAGAGGTAAAACTAAGGCAGCTTAGATCTGCACTTAAAAAACCAAACCCAGTTAGTTTTCATACGAGAAGGATAATGTTCTTTTATAGTATAAAAGCTCTCTCTTTCTATCCTTGAGCTATTATCCCCACGAGAAATGTTCTCTGCTTGAAGAGGTTATTAGTGCCTTTGTGCTGGCTTCCTGCAGACTAAGGAAAACCTCCAAGAATATTAATCTTCCCTGCCCTGTACATCTATTCTCCTGGGGCTGAGGCTGCCCTGCTAGCTCAGGTTTAGAGCAAGGAGGTGCTTGTCTGGTTCAAAATAGCCATGGTTGGGGGGTGTAAAATAGAATAAAATGCCTCCTCTGTTCCCTGCTCCCCCAGGGACACAGGGAAAGATTTTGGGGTCTTCCTTGAATATGGGACTCCTTTCCCCCTCCCCAGTTAAACTGACACTTTGCTCTCTGGGTGACTTTATAAATAGTCTAATGATATATTTAAATATGTCAGAATGCTGTAAGTAAAGAGCAAATTTCTAGAACTGCTCTCAAAGCAGTCAGGTTTCATAGCTGTGTTTTCCTAAACAGTATTACAACAAAGTTTTAGGAGAAAATCTAATGGTAACAAAAAAAGGAGGTAATTTTGTTAGTTTTGTTATTAATTTACTTTAAAGAATTGCATGGAATACCCTGTATTCCTACCAGGGTATTTCAGTACAGCCTTTAAGGAAAAACAACAAATAACAATTCTTGGCACATGTGCTTTTACAGGCATAACTGGTACAAAATTCTGCCCAAAGTAGCAAACCATCCCTGGTGATCTGGCATTTCACCATCAGGAGCTCTCATAAATCAAACAGCAAGGCTGTGCAGGCTTTGGGTGTTACTAATGAGCTCTTGCTGGCAGTAGGCATTCTAGGTGAAATCCAGCCTCCCTTCCTGCTTCTGATGGGAGGCTGCAGGAGCTCCCAAAATGCTGTTCTTGGTAACAAACCTGCCTAATTGTAGTCATCTGAGGGAAAAGGCTTCCAGATTGAGGAATGAACTATGCAGAAACACCAGGGCTTCCACAGACAAGATTTTAGGGAATGGGATAAGCATGGAGTGTGCCCTGTGGCGATGTTGAGGTGAGTGGTCTGAAAGTTGGATGTAAATGTGTTGGTTTACTCTAATTCAAACATGCTGCTCTAAGGCCTCACTGAAATCATCACAAAAAGACAGGTGCTTAAAGGCTTTGTTGAATTTGAGGACCAGATTTGCAGCTTCAAACATAAGAATTACATTGAAAATAAGGAATGTGCCTGATGCTGGGCACCACAGGGAGCACTCACCTTCCTTCCTTCCCCTTGTCTGCACAGCATCCCAGCTGCTAAAGAACTTTTATCTCAGTCACACTGAACCTTTCTTCACCTGCTTGAAACTCTTTGCCTTGGCCTTCTGAGCTCATTTGCACTGTGCAGAGTCTCTGCTGGCCTGGGAAGAACACCTTGGACAGCATTTGGCATGCCCTGGCCCTCTCAGTGCTGACTCAGTCTCACTATTCATGAAGACAGCTAAATTTAAGCATTTCCTGAGCTGTGGTGCAGAGGAGACTCCAGGATGCAGCTTCTCCCAGGGCTGCTGTTCCAGTGCCAGCTGTCTTTGTGCCTGGTCCAAGGCAGACCCTGCACACAGCAGATACCTGCAGCAATGTCTCTGAACAACTCAGACTGCAGTGTGCACCAGCCAAACCCTCTGTAACTCTTTGATCAGAATTTTCTCAGGGCTCTCTGTAATTCATCGAGGTTATTAGTCCATAAACTGTGCTAAAATAAGAAAGAAGAAGCTGAGAAACTGGATTCTAAGACCACAAGAAATAGCTAACAGAGAGCTGTGAGCCACCTGGACTGTAACCAAACATATTCTGACAGGGGTAAGCAGAACACGTGGACAAGCAAAGGCACCAATAAGAAATGAGTGATCAGCATGTGCAGTAGGGTCAGAATGTATAAAAAAGTGCTTAATGTAAACAATAAACAGCTTCTGCTTAATCATATTGGTCAGTTGTCCAGGAGTCCTGAATTTCCCCAGAAATTCCTGGAGCTCCAGAGTCATCCAAAGGACAAGGTCATGATTGTAGAAGGCAGCACCACCGTGGGTTTGTCAAGCTGATGGTAAATGCTGTCAGGGCCCTTGTTCTCTATGTTCCCTTCCTCTGGGAATATTCTTACCCTGTTCAATTGTTCTTTAACTGAGACTGAGAATCCCAGAGAGGACAAAGTCTCTGTAGTATTGCAGCAATACATGACTTAATTTTGAGGCAGATCACAGATTTCTGCCTGACATTTCTACCTTTCAACTGTTGCAAGTTTTTCAGCAAACAGTGGAGGAGAGGGAGAAAGACAAAACCACCATGTTAAATGTTAACATGCTTTTCTTCTCCCTCTGGAGGTAGAGTTCAATAAAATGTATAACAGTTTTAAATCTTGTTCCAATACATTTTTATGTGAAAAATATATGAAGTATAGTCTGAAAGAACAAAAGACAAGTCTCATTTGTCCTTTAGGCAAAGGTTTTTAAGTGTTCATATATAAAATATGATTGAGAATACCGGTGACATTTCAACTAGAGACAAAAACAAGGTTAAAAACATTCTGGATTGTCCTAAAAGTGGAAGTTTCATTCCTAGGTTCTTTATGAAACCTAATAAATGAAGTGGTGTGCAATACAATTGAATTGTTGAATACAAATGTACCAAGTTTAAATAGAATTCATCTGGGCAGCAGTGGCTGAATGCAGTTGCATGCACCTCTCCATGGTGTTAAGGGCACTGTGTCCTGGTTTGTTGGTGGTCTTTATCTTCCAAAAAACAGATAAATGTACAGATTTACTTCTGTAAAGGAAAGCTTCCACCTTGACTGTAAATTCCTCTGCAGAGGAGCAACCTCTGCAGTTTGGTTAAATCACTTTAAAAATAAAGCCCCAGCCCTGGATTCAGTGCCAAAATATGCAGGTATGATTTTCTGTCCTCCTGCTTTGAAGAATATCCCCTACGTTTCTAGAAACAGCAATACTCCATCAGAGGGGGCTGTAGTTAAGAAAACAGCACAGGTGAACTCTGGAATGTGCATTTCCAAAGAGAAAAACTTTGTGTTTCAGACACTTTGTGCCTCAGTGGATATGGCTTTGCTTGGTGTGAGAAGCAGCTCTTGCTGTTTCACTGCTGCTCTCCAGAGCTGGCCAGTGATGAAACTGAAGTGCAGAAGTGAGTAAACTTCAATTTGTGCCTTTTCCTAGGAGAAAGATGAACAAAATGCTTGTGTCTCATCCTGCCTATAAGATGGGACTTGTGTTCCTGCTCACTCAATCACTGATCTGCCTGCAGTGTTCCATGCTGGCTGCAGCAGATTCCAAGGGGGAAGACAGGACTGGAGACTTGGATAAATCCAAGAATCTTGTAGAGATTTCTCTCTCATTGCCTGTTGCATTGCTTTCCCCTGACCAGTGCAGCTGTGGGAGTGACTGAGCCCCTGATGTTGCAGGCAGGAGATGCATGTGAGCAGAGGGGATGGAAACTCTGCAATTCTTCTAGAGTAATGCAGAATATCTCAGCTTTGAGGTTCTGTCTTTTCCCCCTTCACAGATGTGCTTTGTACCTGCAGGGATGGAGCCACCCCATCTTGGGACACTGTTGGTCAGCAGTGTGGAGCAGCCTGGTGTGTGCACTCAGCAGCACTGACAGCGGCACAATGCAATTTTTGTGAGCCTTATTTTGTTTGAGGAACCAATATAATGACTTTGCAGTCATTTGGGGTTTCATAGCTACACCTGCAGCTCTCCAGTAGGTAAGGTGTTAACTTGGTGCAGGCCACAGCTCACTGACAGGTTGGATGGAATGACGAGTTGCTGGATAAAAAAGCCTCTCTTTAGATGTCTCCTCTGATTTTATATTCCTACATGTGTGATATATGTTTGTCATTTACATTTTATTTTTTAACAACTTTTATCCTCTTCTTATCCAGGTATCATAATTTCTTCTTCAGAGTAGTAGCTGTTTATTTGGATTTTTTTAAATAATATTTGTAATTCAAAATGACATTTTTGCTACATAACCACTTGAAAAAGAGATGTCCTGCTCACATAAGGGATGCCTCAAGAGAAGGGCAGTCCTGCATAATTTCCTGTTCTCTCAGAGAAACCCTTCATATTGGAGAACTGGGGAATATTACTTTCTGGCCCTGCACACTCTCTTGGGTAGAAGGGTCCTGAAACACAATTTATTGTAAAACACACAGTGGTTACAGAGCTAGCACAGTCAATGATATTCCTTTTATTACCACTCAGATGAGAACACAAAATGACATTGGAAAGCAGTGAACTCACCAGAAGGGCAGAGAAAGCCATTAAATTCAACATGCATCATATTTCATAATCAGAATCCTGCAGTCAGAGCTGACACCACTGAATGAGTTTGTTGCAGTCATGATAATATAAAACCTGCTGCATCTGCTTCCCTTGGCACTTTTCTTTGTAGCCCCTTGCAGTGTATGGGCTATTAATCATCAGTAGCCAGGGACACTGCAGACCAATGCACTTTGTATTGCATAAATTGAAAATGCATCACTATTAGAGAGAAAACTGCCCTCCGTACATCTCTATTTAGATAGGCAGTTTCCTGAAGAGCTGCCATGCTATTATGGCTAACCACTTAATTGGAGTTATTTTCACAGCTTGGTAATTGGGGCTGTGGTGGGGGAGGGTAATGCAATCCCTTTTGTAGCATGTATGAAAACAAGGCAGGGAGAGAGTTCCTTGTCCTGCCTGGGAACCCTGACAGGGCTCCAGCTGGAGGTGAGAAAATGCAGTCAGGAAAATGGTGTCATTTAACCTCACTAAATTAACTTCACAAACGAGAGGGCTGAGTGTACCTGTGAGGGGAGAGGGCTGCTGTGCCACTGGTGCCTTCCTGCATTTTCAGTGGCTGCATGGAGCTGAGCCAGAGGAGGGCTGCTGCCTTTCCTTCCATTAGTTCTCCTCACAGAAGAGGGCAATACCAGGTTTAGGAGGATAAAAAAAGTTTTAATGGCAACCTGAGAAAAGACAGTTGTAAATTCAGCCCTCAGAGGTGCTCTTTTTAAAGAGAACCCATTTTATTCTACAGCCATTTGCCCAAGTTTTATACATAAAGAGGAAAGATGAGCATCTAATGGAAATGGGACATATAAAGTAATTTTTTAAATGAAAGTATAGCTTTTAAACTGCATGTGTTTAACTGTACATTTCTTCATGGTTTGAGTATTTTCTCTTGTATAAGTTCCAGTGTTTGGAACTTCATTAACTTTGGTTATAGCTGCCCACACTTAATTCTCATTACATCTACCATACTCTGTGGCTCTTGTTCCCTAGCATGTGCAGTCAGTGATGTGTCAGCAAGACATGAATCTGAGCTGAAATTACACAAACTTGTGTTGAATCCCACATCTTCTGATGCTGCTCAAACAAAGGTGTATCAGCTGAACTGCTCTGGCCAGATCCAAATCAGAACCGAGTTATTTTGGTATTTATACACAAAGTTAGTTCTGAATTGTGATCTTCAGCCTCTCCCAGTTGCTCCCTGATGTTGCCCTGATTTTTAAAAGTGTTAAGTTTTCTTTTATAGTTCTTTTGAAAGTTTTAAAGTTATTTTAAAAGTTTTCTATGCCTTCTGATGTTTACATATTTCTACTGGAGCTCTCACTCATGTAAATAATGATTGTTTCATATTCTTCTTTGTGGGAGGAGAGAATTGATGGGCTGTTGGTTTCACCAGTGTGGTTGGAGAGGTGGCAATTTCACCCTCCAATCCACTGTCACTTTTGGAACTCTATATATTACAAAGTCAGAAATAAAATTTGCTCTTTTTCTCTTTTGAACTTATCAAGCTTCTGTGTACTCATTTCATGTCCAATAGTGACACCCTCACTTGGGTGTTCTTACATTTCAGCTACATTTCTTCACTTGACTTCTTTGGACAAAGGTCTCTGGAAGGTTTCAGATTCAACCACAGCAAGAAGATATTCCTGTCTTGATTGATCCAAGCAGCCCAGAGGATCTCCTGTCTCTCAGATACTACATCAAAGGAATTGGGACTGGGGAGATATTTCCCGAGATATCTGTCAGTGAGGTTATTTGGCAGAGCTGGAGGATGTGGAGGGCCCAGGTTATCAGACACAGGGATGGCACTTTAGTGACAAAAGGATGGGGAGGGAAGGGCCAGCTCCAGCTCACCACCAAAGGCTTTGCTCTGGCTGCAGATGAACAGGAAGGCACAAGAGGGGGGCCCTACACTTGAGTTTGGTAGAGCTCACTGATATATCTGATTGGCACCTCAAAAAATAAAATAAATAAATAAAATAAATAAAACAGGCAAGGTCCCTAATACTTGAAATTAGGGGCAAGCAGAGCTTGTGTCCCAGTAGTCAAACATTTTGTACCCCAAGGCAGGTGGTCTTGTCTATGCACATATTACAAGTATGTCCTGATCAGAGGATCTTTGAAGTGAGCATGGACACTCTCTGGAAATGTGTTGGTACAGCCAAGAGCTCTCTCAGGAGTGTGTTATGGAACTCTGAGGTGAATTGTTCAGGATGAATGCGTGGCAGTGCTCAAAGCCAGAGTCCTGGCTCTGCTCAGTTTACTGATGCTGTTGTAACTAGAGGAAATACCTTCTCTTAATTTCTGTTCTTAACCTTTCACAAATTTTCACTCTGGATGCTTCAAGTAGATCAAGCCACTTGGCTTCTCAATAAGGTGCTAATTCCCAGGCCTGACAAAGGAGGGACAGAGATCTGAGAGGCCCCTTCACCCAGAAAGGAAGAGGGGGCATGGTGAAATCATTCCCAGAATTGCACCCAGGAAGTGTCATCCTCTTTTAAGTTGTACCATTTTGTGCCTTTTGATGCTGGGATTTAATTCTGTTAGGAGTTCAGCTGATCAAAATCCATGCTGCTGTTGTCCTGCCCTGCCCTTCCCTTCCAGCCTGCTCCTGGGGCTCTGGTGCTCCTCTGCAGGGCTGAAGCAAAGAGCTTTTGGTGTGCTCAGCCCCAGCTGAATTAGCTCTCAGAGCTGTCTCAGAGAACGTGTGTGTGTGTGTGATGGTGGTGCCCAAAGGGGAGGGGAAAGGGCAGCACTTTCCTCCAAAAAGCAGTACTCAGTTTTCAGCTCTGATCACTGGGTCAGAGAGGTCACAGCACGGGAGAAGAAGAGCAGTGTCCTTACCATGGATGGCATTTGTCTCCTGTGGAGAGGACATTAAGGATTGGACTTTGAGGAAATCTGAAAATTGCTCAGTTAAAGAAGGAACCACTCATACATTGGCTAGTTGCCTGCATCTTGCAGTTTAATGAAAGTTTCATTTCAGTCCAGGTAAGCTGGTGGTGGGTTATAACCAGTGCTGATTGTTGGCTATGGGGTAAAGCAGGCAGCTCCTTCATGATGAAGAACAGGGAATCATAGAACCATGGTAGAGTAAAAATGCAGTGGACCCCGACTCAGGGATGAAGTTATGATAATCTGAAGCTCACTGGCTCCAGATCAGAAGGCTGAAGGACAGCTTTATTAAAACTATTCTATATTACATTAATATACTATTTAAAGTGATACTGTATTATTTTCCATACTTACTTCTTACTTACCTATCAACTAACTAAGAAACAAACCCGTGACTCTCTGCTGAGAGCCCAAGCCACAGCTGGATCTGACTGGTCACTGACCCCAAACAACCTCCACCAGAATCCAACCCAGCAATCACTGCAGGTAAACAATCTCCACACCACATTCCACATGGGAAAACAAAGGAGCAGAGATAAAGATTGTTTTCTCTTCTTCACTCTGTGCTTCTCCTGAGAGACAGAATGATGTCTCTCTGTCCAGAGAATGGGAATGTCACACCACAGAGCAGCCTGAGCTGGAAGGGACCCACAAGAATTATTGAGCCCAGCTCCTGGCCCTGCACAGACACCCCAGACATCCCACCCTGTCCTGAGAGTGGTGTCCAAACACTCCTGGAGCTCTGGCAGCCTCAGGGCCGTGCCCATTCCCTGGGCAGTGCTCAGCTCCCTTTTCCTGATAGCCAGCCTAAACCTCCCTGACCCAGCTCCAGCCATTCCCTGAGGAATGCTTTCAGTGCCTGACCCCACCCTGGGGAAAACATTTTCCTCATATTACCATTTTGAACTGGAGGAAGCAAGGAATATGTGATATTTTAAAATAATTGGGTGGCTTTCTGCGTTGTAATCAGGAAAGGAGGAAAACTGTATTCATGTGAGCTCAGCACAGGGCAGACCTGGTAAGAATGTGGTTCTGGGGCTGGTGTCTGTGTCCAATATCCAAACATTAATTCTACCTATAAAAAAATAAGCAAGGATGCATTTAGGGAGATTTTGTATGTGTCTGCTGTCAATCACAAAGGACTCTGAAGTCTTGAGAGCTACCAGATCTGATTTTCAAATGTAAGTAGCTACAATAACCACATGCAAGTTATGAACAAGCTCTTTTGAAAAACAAACAATGCTGTCTGCTCAGACTATTGCTGCTGCTCCTGAAACTTCTTCCCTTAAAACCCAGGCATACAAAATCTCCAAATCCACACACGCACATTTAACATTATGTGTGCATGGAAGTATCTTTTTCAAAGAAATAAATTATACAGAGGTTTCCTAAATAATTTAACAGATACAGTAAACAAAAAATTATTACTTCTTCCAAAAAAAAATCTCAACTTGCTAGCATTTTGTTCCTGTGGTAACACATGTGGATTCTGTGTTTTGAGGCTTCAATTTTAATCACACAGTGTCCTGTCCTGTGTCAGAGCAGTGTTGCAGATGCAGAGCAATATCCCAAAACCTTGTCAAATGCTGTGCATACTTCCAAGTTTCTCCTGTCAATTAAAGTAGCTGCATGCTGATGTCCCAATGTTTACTGTAAAGCTGTTCCTGTTATAAAATTAAATATCCAAGTGTTAGCCAGTGAGCGTGGCTGTGAAAACAAGGTCTCCTTTTATTTGTTAGTTAATGTTGTTGATGTGATGAGGGGTTAAAACAGGAAACCTGTTCAAGTAGTCAGTTCAGCTTACCAAAAAAACCCCCATGGTGTGGAAACCATGACAGATTTCTATCTGTAGCCTACTTTATTTAGATGGATTTTTCTTAGTCAGCAATGCCTTTTTTTAATGCCTTGATGTCACTTGGCTAAACACAATGTTATATTTAATATAAATTTAAACTCTCTCTTCAGTAGTAAGAGTGCCTCATGAGATAATAAATACCAGGTAAAATGAAATGCTTCCAAAGGACAAGAAGTTCTCATTCTTTAGATATATAATTACTTTTTCAGTCTTGGAATAACGCTCACACCCTGTTGTAAGACTTTGCAACAGGTACAATAAGTTACTGCAGCTAAGTCAGGTTTTACATTTATTTGGTCCTTGGGAGGATGCTGGAATTAAGATTAGAAGTAAATGAGACCTCACTGATTTAGAATCAAGTGCCTCAGTTGTGTTAACTTAGTGTGAGATTTATGTGTTCCTTTCCTCTCACACACTCTCCACAAAGACAAATCTAGTCAGGATTTAGAGATTGTTTGTTGCTGTGATTCTGGTGAATTGTTTAAATTTCTTATTATATGTGAAAGAAAAGCTAAGCAAAGTGAATTCCAACAAAATATTTTAAAAAATATATTGAAGATATAAAGCTGTATTTGACCCATAATGCAGTGCTATGTGTTTCATACATTGTTTTTCATACTATTAAGAACATTTTTCATTGTGAATGTGATTACAGCAACTGCTCCCTACCAAGAGCTGATACTGCTGTGGGAGTGGATGGAACTTCTAGACTCACAGTTTAGGAGCACATGAAAGTGAGCTGAAGAGTCAGACATTGGGTCAGTGCTAGAGCCAGGAAGAGAAATTACCTTTCCTTGCTCATTTCATAAGTTCTATTCCATTTGCATGTTTGAGTTAATTGTCCAATAGGTTATGAAGTCCCATCTTTCCTGTTTTTCTCTCTTCAGCCCATGTTGTTTGTGCTCTTGGGCCTGAGATTTGGATCATTTGTCCCTGGTCCCCAGCTAGAGAAGGAATTGTTTTGTCTCCCTGCTCTGTGCAGAAAGCTCACCACCCCCTAATATAAAGCCCAGACCCCCACACTAAAGCAGCTCAGAATGTGAAAAATATAAAAGCTAAAGCTGAAGCATCAACACCACCTGTCTGCCCAAGGCTGTGTTACAGAGACAAACCTTGTGTTTCTGTGCATGGTGAAACTGCTCATGGATTTGACTTTACTCCCTGTGCTGGAGTAAATTGAAGGTGAATTCAGTGCCACTGCTCTCTTCCAGACAGGGGATTCAGCTCTGCTGGGAAGGGAGGGGGAGCAGTGGGAGCAGTGGGCTCGCTCTGAGTGTTTGAGGAACTCAGGGGGTGTCAGCGTGGGTCACACACTAAAATCATCCCCAACAACCTGCCTGGGAACAAATTGTGCTCGGAAAATCCTAGTCCCACTGAGCCTGCTGATTTAGTGCCATTACCCAGCTCCAGGGGACACAAGGTGATGTCCTTGCAGGCTGCAGTGCTGTGTCCCACTGGCTCCCATGAAGGCAGACAGAAACAACTGGCTTGATGCTGCAGTAGCCTGGTATTTTCACTGTGGGGAAAGCACAGCTCTGAAATCACCTAGGCATTTTTGTGAAACAACAGGTTCAAGATTGATTACTTACTTCTGGAATCTGTTGCAGCTGAAAGTGGAGCTGTTTAAATACTTACAGGAGCAGTGAGTCAGGGTCATCCACGTAAATCACTGCCTGCTGACAAGAAATGTAACAGTTTGGCTTAGTTGTTAGGAAAGCATGCTCAAGTGGATATGTTGAAATCTTAATAGTGCTTTTCTTATTATTTGATACATCTAGTAAAAAAAAGCCTCAATAAAACTCCCTCACCACAAGCTTTAATTATTTTATAAAGTGAGCAGAAATGTCTCGAGACTTAACATTTGGAAAAAAGCTTCAGTTGATCAAAACCAAATCCCTCCCTCTGTGTATGCACAAATACTTGATTTGCATTAATTTATTATTTCAACTAGCTATACTTGGAAAAATCATTCCACAAGCTTCCTTGCTGGTGAAGGAGCTCATCAGAACAGGAAGATGGCAGGGACAGGGATGTGAAATGAAAGAGTTACTACATTAAGTCCAGGAAGATGCCTCCAGTGGAAGAGCAGGAGACAAAATCTTACTCATCTCCCTGGTTTGCTGTAGGACAGCTTTCCATAGTGCAAGCACGAGTTTCCTTCCACAATGCCTTCAGGAGTGAGCCCCAGCTCGCTGGAGGAAAACAGAAAGAAAACAGAAAGAAAATTCCCTTTACCTGTTGCAAGGGGACTTTGTTAGGGACTCCACCCAGACTCTGGATATATCCAACACCTCCCTGGCTCTTCCACCCAGGAGAGTTCTTTGCTTGCTCACTGTTTGATGGCAGCAGACCTTACCTGAGTGTGCTCCCTGTGCCCACCCTGTGCTGGCAGCTCCCACAGCCTCAGAGCTCACAGGAGCTGCTCTCAGTTGCCAAACACATGCCCTAACCTGGAGCTCCAGGTTGCATGTCTTTCTACTAAGGGAGTTCTTTAAAAGAGCACTTAAATACTTAAAAGCACTTCAAAAGAGTTTTTATAACTCTTCAGAAATGTATGTTCTGACATATGGAGAAAGTAATAACATTTTTCTGGGTTTATAATTAATCAATACCTTTTTTATTTAATTTGTTTATCAAAGCCATCTTTGAGATTACTCCTTTATCTAGTCATTTGTCTCAGCCAGTTCTTTACCAAAGCACAACTAGCCTACTCTTCAGCACTAAGCAAAACTTTATTTAAAAAATCATTTTTAACAAAAGTATCCTTCAGGTGAAGATGGAAACACTTGTCAAATTATTCTATTGAAAGTTTTTCGTAGTATGTCAATCAGTAATCTCGCATTATTTAAGCAATCCCTAGAAGGTAAGAGATTTTAAAGATGTACACTGCCTGTAGAATCACTCCTTTGTTGAACAGCTTTGTATAAAACAAAAGATCCCCCCTGCCCACTGATGGGATCTGCAGTCAATAGAGCTGGATGAAAACTAGTTAGGGAAGTCTCTCTTTTTGAAGTAGAGAAAAACTTTTGAAAGGCTTCCACAAAGACAGAAAACATAAAAGAAATTATCTAAAAACATTTTCAGGACCTAACATTTGAAGCACTTTGTCACAAGGCAGGACATTCTCCTCATGCTGATGGAATGTTAAAAGTCTTGATTAACAATGCTTCCTAAGTACAAGAGTGTTTCTTTTACAGATACTGCTATGAGATATCCTCACTGAAAAATGTAACCTTGCACTTTTTAGTGGCATTCAAAATCAAACATTTCCTTGGGAAAAAAAAAATGTATATATACATATATGTGTGTATATATATATATACCCACACACATACATATATGTATATACACACACACACATATATCTATGTGGAATATATAACATGTATAACATATATCTATGTGGAACCTGTTGCCAAAAATAAGCAGCTCAGAGAGGAGAGTGCAGAAGGGCTGTGCTCCTGTGTCCCACCCTTTGCTGGTGTTAAGAGTTCTCAGATGTATTTCTTACAGGTTTCTGAGAAAAGTCTTGAGTCCTGGTGGTTTTATGGAATATTTTGGGTTCAGCAGTGCAGAAGTATAGCTTATCAAACAGACTCATCCATCAGATACAAGGAAATGTTTACTATTGTTTAATACTTGATTTTTTTTCCCCTCAGCAGTTGCTGAATGCTTTCTTTGGCAAAACTGAAAGGCAGCCCCTTCAGAAAAGCTGCCCCCAGTGCTGGAGGTTTGGTTCTGTAATAGGATCATTAAATAGATTCTATTGCCTCTCTCACTCTAGAAATATGAAGATAGAGATACAATTTTCTGTTCCTAAACATGGAGCTCATGACTTTGTGCTTTTTCATGTGTATGGTGCCAAAGCCTGGTCACACAGAAGTTCGAAGGCTGAATAGTTATTTATAAATACAAAAAGAGCAATTAGGATGGGAAGGCAGAATTTAGAATCCTAAAATTCTGTAATTTGTGGGCTGGAAAGGCACAGAAACTGACCCTGAGTGCTCTTTATTAGGTAACAGCACCTGCAAACACATGTACTTGGAGTTGTGTGGCTTTTTTCTTTCTTTTAACCATATTAGCTCACCTAATCTGAAGCAGTCTATTTCAATAAGCACTAACCTGAATGTAAATTCAATGCATAGGGTGTTGTCTAATAAACAGATTACTACTGTAGTGATACTACTGGTGCTAAATATTTTAGGCTAAAATCATTATTGCAAATACTGAATGTACTTTGTAGAAAGACCATTTTTTTCCTACTTGCAATTTTTGTTTCCATTATGGAAGACATTAGGAAAAGAATATTTAATACTAAAAAGATAGTGACTGCTTTGAGCTCATGTGGGATTGGCAGTGGGAATGAGATTCCATTTTCTTTGAAATACATGTTGTGACTGAGTACAACCCCTTCTTCCAGCCATACCATTCATCCTAAGGCCCCTGAGATAATAATGTTTGATTTGTAAATTTTAACAGCCTGTGGTTTTGCAAATATAACTCCAATTTTGTGTACTGGTTTGAGTTAGATTTAGAGGAATTGCCACTTAGAGTGAATTTCTCTTGTAGAAATTCCAAATGTGGCTCTCCTAAAAGTCTAAATACCCCCCTTCATTCCAACACATAACATGTGTTTGCAAAGCAAAACCAGAACTAGAACAGCAGTTTTTACTGCTCCAGCCTGTAGTATTGCTGCAGAGAATATCACAAGGCTCATGTTAACCAGGCAGAGAGGAAGGAAAAGGTCAACATTTTCCTCAAAACTACTTTGTCTGAAGTAACCTCAACAAAACAGAAGAATGTTGTTGGGCATCACAGATGAGTGTTTTCTATTAGCAGCAGTTTGTAGCAGTTCCAGGTACCATGGCAGTGCTCATTAGAGAGAAACCTCAGCACAGAGTGTTTTGAATTCCTACTGCTGCTGTTTACACTGTGTTTTGTCAGGGGCTTTGTCAGCTATTGCTCTGCTGGGTTTTCCTTGAGCTCTTTAAAGATCCCTCCTCAAAGTTATGTGGCTCTTTAAATCACAGTAAAACAAAGAGCTAATATCACAGTTTAATATTTCAATTAAACTACAGAGTAATAATTTGAATTAATTATAGCTTATTAATTGCAAAGGACAACATCTTGTTTTGTTGTACTTAAAGATTTTATTAGTAACAGACACTTTTAGTTAGTGTTTGTTGCCCCAAGAGCTTTAGAGGAACTGATTTTCTGTCAGAAAAGATTGGAATCAATTGCATTCCTACCTTCCAGATAGTGCTAAAACATTTATTTAAAGGTTTATATGCTCACCCTGCCTTATCTGTATTCCAAGTCACTTGTCCAATGAAATAAAATTCATTCATGCCTTCCTTCACTGTGTTATTGACAAAGTAAGCTTTATGTGGCTGGAAGCCAGATTCTGTCTTTTGGGAATACCTCTCTCTAAACTTGTCCAAAAGAATTATTTTATTGCATTTTTCATGCCACTTCAAGTGGGTTTGAATGGTAAATCCTAGAAGCTGGGCTGTCTGTGACCATATCAGCCTTTTGAATTAGCAGCATGCACAGCATGATGCAAGTATGAGATTGTAAGGAAGAAGTGTGTGTGTGGCTATACAATTCTTTAATTGAATTTTTTTCCCCACGTATTAACCTACATGACACTATTTGATTCTCCTATTCAAGAACTAGGTCAAATAATTTTTTTAAATGCCTAGCATTAAGGTGATGGAAAGTTTGCCATCAATTAATGTTCTTTAGCATGTTCTCTGTGCAAGAGCTAAAAACTAACTCTGCCTCCACCACAAACTAATTAAAAACACTCTGACTCTACCAAACCCCTTCCTCTCTATTTTTGTTTCCTTTCCAAACAGGAATTCAGTTTAAAATAGACAACCTTTGGGAACTCTGCAATAAATAAGACTATTTGAGTTGTTCTAGGGCTTTCTTAAGCTTCCCTCAGAGAAGCTATCCACACATTCAGAAACGTGGATGAACTGAGAATTGAAAGGTGAGTAGGTGTAATTGTTTAACGTCTCACAACTAAGGGTGGAGAGGAAGCTGGGAAAGAGGAATAAATCCCATTTCTCTTACTGAAGCTGCCTTCTCTCTAATGATGCTCAGGAGATGAGCCAGCTGGGGGAAGAGGCCACACCAGCAGCCCCCACAAACCTGAGGTACCCTGGGCAGGTCTGCAGAGAGTGGGAGCTCTCAGGTGTGCAGGTGAGACAAGGAAGAGAGATTTGTTTTCTGTATGCTGGCCCTTGTTTTGCTCAGCCTGAATTTGTCAGTTGTTGGGACCAGATGATTGATGTTGGTCCTTTCCAACTAATTACACCATTCTATCCTAATTTCCTTTTGTACAGTAGTGCTGTTCAGGGAATAAATGATATTTTGTACAATTGTCAGTTTTGCACACATCAGTTTAACACACTCATGTGAGCACCTAAAGAAAAGAAAATTTGGTTTTGAGTAAGTAGCCTTCAATTTAGGAGATTTGGACCTAAAGATAAATGCTCAGTTCTATGATAAACCTTTCTCATTGTGTTAATGATGTTAATCAAGGTATTAATTAGGTTGCAGTGTCTGAAGTCCAGCTTTTGTATGTCTGTGGCTTATCTGCCTGTGGCCAGTTGTGTCTGAACTGCTCTCCTGTGGCTACCAACAGGAAGCTTATGTAGCCAAGGAAAACCTCCCATTTCATAGCAGCAGCCCTATTGCATTTGCCAAAGAATATGAAAAGCATTGCAGGCTCTCCAGACAGGCCCAAAAGCAACTCCAGCAGAAATTCCTGTGGGTTTTGTGCTGATTCACTTCTGAGGTCATAAAGAAAGTTGAGTTTGTGACCACCCTTACTTTCTTGGTTGCCAGATGAAATGATAACAAATGAGTCACAAAATTGGATGGCAAAGCAAATTTGGCATGCTAAGCAACGCTGAGCAGCAGTTACCTTACAGATTTTGGTTCTGGCAAGGAAGTTTTACAACTATTGTATTAGTTACAGAACAGTCAGTCTGCTACAGTTCTGAGCCATTCTGTGCTTAAAACATTCCCAGCTCTGAAACAAGTCTACAGCACAGAATAAAGCTTTCTATTTGTTTAACCCCATGTCAAATGCAAGCCAGTGCTGTAACATAGAAAGCAGACCTCAAGTAGGCATTTGAGGATACTTTACCTTGTTTTCCTCCTTGTGGACGAAGACCCTATTTTTAGAAATGCTTTCACTTAGTCATAGAAATTATCTAAATGCTGGGGAAATCGTTCACAACTGTAACACTCAAGGCTCTTAATTTTGAGCATGCCATTGAAGGGTATGGCTCTCTTCCCTTGGCCAGACCACTTTTATAACACAGCCCCACGAGGATTCACCACCTTGAAAAACAAGCTGGGGAAACCAGTCACCTCCAGGGTGTTTTACTGGGAATGTTTCCAGGGAACTTTTCTAGACTTCCTGAAGACAAATATGAAAACAAGGTTCAACAGGGAATGATTCTCATGCTCAACCCTGTGCAAATCCACCAAATCCCAGCTCCCAAACCAGGATTAGCACATTTCTGTGCATTGCTTTTGTCAATTCTCACACTGGAGAGTTCCCCCACTCCTCCTGGAATTCACGGGGAGCTGTGGCATAAACACTTCTGTAATGAATTGGCCTCTGCCTCAATAAGCAATCTTTTCCTTTGGTGTCTGCAAATTCTCTGATGTGATGATGGTCTGGGCACCCTTGGCCCCTTGGCCCAGCCCCAACCCAAGTGATTCACATTAATAAGCACTAAATACATTTCTCATAGGGTGGGAGAAATGAAACCTTCCCCCAGTCCCTGCCCCTGGGGCAGACACCCAAGTGTGGGAATCAGAAAAACAGAAACTTCACAGACACTGAAGGTTTGATCTGCAGCCTTGGGAGAAGCTTGGATTGATGTAAGGATACAATACACAGACATTAAGCAGAAAAATCATAAACTTATGTTTCTATAGTTGTAAGAAAGAATATGCCTTAAGTAAGTGAGAAACTTCATTGATGAGAAGGTGAAGGGTTTATAATGTAGGGGTGTGGTTGTATAGAAAAAGCTAAAAGTTTAGAGGTTATAACAGAAGCATCTGTGTGCATGTGAGACAGAAGCCTATGGGACAAAAGCATCCACAGTGCAGCAGAAGTAAGCAAAGGTGATGGGTCAGAAAAGCAAAATAAACCCTAATGGGTTAGAAAGTTCTGTATTGCCTTGTAACAAAGCACTTGTGACTACTCTTGAGCTATGGCTGGCTGCTTGCTCCTCTAAAATCTCACAGCCTCTGAGACTGATTATCTGAGCAATAAATAGTTCTTGGCCCCAGAATAGTCTGATCCCTTTATTACTAGAGGTGACAATGACGCCCAAGGGCACACAGGGCTTCTCCAGCACTCGGGTGGAGGTGAGTGAGTGATACTGAGGGGGCTCCCCCAGGGTGAGAGTTTGGGCACAGCTCCCTCCTGCTGGCCCAGGGGCAGCTGTTGGCTCAGCAAATGAGATCCGTGTCCAGCAGGAAATGGAATCTCAGTGGGAGAAGGGGAGCTCCCAACAGAATTCAAACTCATTCACGAGCCAGACATGCCCCAGGAGCTGCTTTGCAGTGACCTCGTTTGCCCTCTGTTGTCACACGTTTGTCCCAGCAGCACAATTCCACAGGCAGAAAACATTTAAAAATAGCTTCAGATATGACTAATCAAAGACAAAATGTTGCTTTCAGCTGCCACTTGGCAGCTTTCAGCCTTGTGGTGGGTAGGTGGTTTAAAGAGATAGAAAGCAAATATTTGGATTCTGAAAACACTCCTACTGCACCTTGTTTGTGTGTTTATATTTGAATAAACTACCAGCTGAATGGATGATAAATTCTAGAGAGATGGATACATAGAATGCAAAAAGATAATTTTGTGTTCAAGCCAACTTGCTAATGCAAAGCTGATACTCTCCTGATGGGCCAAAGTAATTTTCCCTATGATTATGAAGAAACTCAAACATGTTTATGGAGTGAGGACTTGATAGTGGTTCTTTTAAGGGAGGAAAAGGAAAGATAAATTCCAGTGCATTCTCAAATGTTTTTGTAATGATATTATTTAATATGACCACTCTCAAAATGTGTAAGAATAGGATGACAACAGAGGGAGAAAGGAAAAAAAATCTATCAGATAAGTGCAAACATGCCTTGAATCAGAAGTTCCCTGCCCTTGCTCACATGGGGGTGAGCCCTGGCACAAACAGTTCTTGCTTTATCCGTGGGTTTGGAGCAGGGCACGCTCAGTTCTGGGACAATATGAGTGCTTGGAACTTCCCAAATGTCAGGACCTTTGATTGTTTGGCTTTCAAACCAATTTTTTCACCCTTGTACCAGGCTAGAAGGAATCTCCCACATTTCCTAGGATTTACTGGCAGGGCTGGGCTTCTGTGGCTCCATGGCCCTCTTCAAAACAAGTGGTCTTTTTTCTTCAGGCAGGTCCCAGCACTTTAAAGGTTTCTTAATTTAGTTCACAGCCTGGTTTTCAGATATATTTATTGTAGACTATGAACAGTGAGCTATGCAGGAGTGTTTCTATTGAGTGTACTCAACAATCAGTACAGGTGAGACTTGCCCCTTGTCTTCTCTTGAATCAGCTCCTCAACAACCTTTGGCAAAACACAAAGTTTTAGATGGTGAGGTTTGCTAATGGAAAAACAAAGCAGATGCTTAACAAACACCAGCAAGGACCAAAATCCCCTTCAGGACAAGTCTTCTATGGGATGAAATTGCAGCAGTACAAGTCAGTGCTTCCTATGTAAGCATTTGGCTTCAAATTCTACATTACATGAGAGAAACTTGTATTTTGACAGTAAATTCACTGATGCAGATGTGCCAGACTGCTGTCTGTAAAGCAGACTATGGATAGGGTAAAACAGCCCTTCCCATTTCTGTGGTCTCAGACATGAGGATCAAAGACACATCTGAAGGACTGTAAATGGTAAAAATAAATATCCCACAGACCTGTGACTTTGGCACCCAGGAGGGAATCAGCTGCTCCTGCATTTCTGCAGATTCTGAGTAATCAGGTGTGTACAAAAATAGCTTTTATGGAAAAAGCAAAAGCCTCTCCAACTATTTTTTTTTAGCATTTCACAGACATTCCAAACCTTTCAGCTGGGGTGATCCTCAATGCTTCATCCATTTTATGTTTTTTAATGAGGTGCAGGTGTTTTTCTAATTTAAAGAAATTCAATTGCTTTCTTATTGCAGTTCTTCAGGTGTTAACTCTAATTTTGTTTTCTGAAGTTTTGCTGATGCTTGTTTTCAGCTAGAAGAAAAAGCACTTGGGAAGTCTCTGAAACTCAGGTAAAATTTACTATTACAAGAGACTATAATGTAACGTTTTCAAAGAATTGACTTAGCTCAGTTTCAGACAGGACAGTTGATGTGGCAAGTGAGAGTGGGACCAAGGGAAAAAAAAAATATTTGCTCAGGTCACCTGGAGCTCCCTTGGCCTATTCCATCCACAAACTCCAAGAAGTAATTTTTTAAAATAAATAAATAGCTCCCAATCTTAACAGTGAAGACAACTAATTAAGAAAGAAAAATCAATAATTAAGAACAAGTTCTACTGAAAACAGACTTAAATCATAAATAGTGTGTCATATCCCATTGAATCTCATCAGGGCTGTTAATATTGACTTCTTGTAACATGCTAAGTGGTAAGTAAGTAGTATAGTAGATCTACATCAGAAAATTTTTGCATTGAATCTTTTACTTGTTTGATTTTTTTTTTTTCCTCGCAGGAAAAAGAACAAAAAAGGAAGTTTTCCAAATTGATAATCTTAGAGGCACTGTAAAAAAAAAATGAAATCTCTCAGCCTTCATCTTCCATAACATTGCCAAAGAAAGACCTGTCCAGAAACTACATTGCCTCTGTTGTTTCTGCTGATTTTAGGAGAGGCTCCTCTGATGTCCCTTTAGGACTAAGATCTGAATTTGAAAGATCTGAATATTCTTTGCTGTGAAAAAGCTGAGCCAACCTTGTCTAACAACCTTTGACATGTAAAGAAGGCTGGTAATTGCCATTTTCATCTCTAAATGTTGACAGCAAATTTGATAGGCTCTACTTTTAGATCTCAATAAAAGGCAGACAGTTTCAGAGAATGAATCCATTTTCTTCTACTTTTGGTTTACACTCCTTCCCCCCAGCAAATGTCTAATTACCTTAGATAAACATCTGTAAACATGAGCCTTCCCCTCCATAATCCACCTTCTATGTTCCTGGTTTATACCAAAGTTAACAAGCTCAGTCTATTTACCATATTACTTAAAATGATGCTTTTAATGCTCTATGCAACTTCATGGTCTTTTACCAGGAGTAAAAAAGGCATTGGAATTAGGGAATGATCACCTTTGATGGGTCTGGGTTCAATAAGAGAGACTTCTAACCTATGAGTCTACAAACAGAAATGCCAGTAAACAGATTTGCAGAAGTGCTTGATCTGTTTTCCAAGAGCATTAATTTTAATTTTTTTCCTGTTTATGCTTCTGTGTAATAATTCCTCATTCCTGATTTGGAGAGGAGACCCATGCATTATCATTCAGAATGCCACAAAATTCAATTAAGGGCTGGCTGCAGCATCCCTACTTGGTTTGTGAATGATTCCAGTGAGAAAAGCAGATGAATTTTCCCATCACAAAGTGTGCCTGCCAATTCTAACAGAACAGACAGCCTTAAGCTATGCAAACTATCATTAAACAATAAAGAAACATTAATAAAATGGCTCAAGGGGTAGCCTCGTTCAGCCAGGGGTAAAAGTGTCCTTTGAACATTTCAGGGACCAAGGACATGAAACAGTGTCATATCTCAGATAATGTAATTCCACCCCCACCAGACTGCAGCCTCTGGAAGCCCAGCTTGCTCCTGCAGCTGGATCCAAACTGCCTGGCAATTCTGCTGTCTGTCAGTCAGGTGTCACCATTCTGCTGTCAGCACTGCAACCAGCTCTACCTCAGAGGTGTACAGGCACCTGTCAGCTTGATGGAAGCAGTCTGTATCTAATGATAGGAAGAAATGTTGATTCTGGTCCTCTGACATCATTATTATCATTTTTATTATGTATGTTTCAGTTTACTTTTCAAGATGACCAAAAGTTTCCAAGGCAAGCTTTAATTTCTCTTATTTAGAAACCCTGGAATATCTTTAGGCATCTGGAAAATGCTTCACTTTCTCCCACAAGTATTTCATGAGAATTTTCTGACTTCTACCCACGTAGTACATAGTCATGTTTTTAATTCTTTCCCATGACTCGAGGGATTGAGGCATGGATTAAATGTTCTGTTTAAAAATGCTTTGACACTTTTTGTTGAAGCCAAGACAATTCTGTTGAAGCATTATCATGATTTACTTGAGGTAAATCAGCAAATAAATCATGTTGCCCCATAGGGCCACTCAGCTGAGCGTGTGTTTTATAAACACAGAGCCCGATGGCGGCAGCAATTGGCACATTTCCTTCAAGTCAGTGAGAGATTACACAGTAAGACAGAGACACTTAGAGAGCTGCTGCTGGTGGTGTCTGAGCCCCTAGGCTTTGTTCAGGCAGCTCCAATCTGAATGGATCACTTCCTTAGCAAAGGAAACAACAACAACAAAATCTCTGGAGTGCAATGCGACGCGTTTTCCATTAATGGCGACATGAACGTTACTGCCGAGCCGTGTGCTGCCAGATGATTGTATGCAGCAGAAGGTAATTTAATTCACCAGAATTTTCCTTTGCTTCCCCCTCCAGGTTAAAAGTCTGATCAGATGCTGGCTCTACATGCAAAATCGTTGAGTGACTGCAGCAGCTCCTGTGAGAACACAGAGCTGCATCAGGCAGCAGCTGGACCAAGCCCCCACGGCCAGGGAAGCAAACACTGGGGCTGCTTCCCCACTGCTCTGTCCAGCCCCCAGCTGTGGGGAAAAGCAGGACCCAAAGGCAGAAGGAAAAGGTAAATACAGCTGGAGGCTGTTGTGCCCACCATGTGTGTGCTGGGAATCACCTCACACTGGTGTGGCACACCCTGCAGTGGTGACAGCCCTGTCAGGTGAGGTTGTTTATTCACACCTGGATGTTCCTTGCACCAGTTGATGTCTCAGCTTTTAGCTTTTATATTTTTCACATTCTGCACTGCTTTAGTGTGTGGCTCTGGGCTTCATATTAGGGGATGGTGAACTCTCTGCACAGAGCAGGGAGACAAAACAATTCCTGCTCCAGCTGGGGACCAAGGACAAATGATCCAAATCTCAGCCCAAGAGCACAAACAATGTGGGCTGGAGAGAGAAAAACAAACAGGATGGGACTGCATGGGCTGAAGCTGGAATTGGACAATGAACTCCAATGTGCAAATGGAGCAGAACTTATAAAGTGAGAGACCCTGTGAGTGGTCGTGCATTTTGGGACCATTTTGGTTCATCTTGGCTGGGCTCTGGTGCTGCCCAAGGTGGATCCATGGAGGAGATCCTTCTATTAAATCCCTACTTTATTCTTTAGCTCTGTCTAGTCTCTCTCCTAGGTCAACATTCTCAAGGCATCACAGTGGCCCCATCCCCTGGCTCAGCACCTTCTCTGACGAGATACAGAAAAGGGAAGTTTTATCCTGAGGTCAGAGCAGCAGTTCCTCAAACCTTTCCCTGAATTTTCTCCTCTCCAACTTTCTGCTCCCCTAAGGAGGGTGACCAGAGGCTTGCCCTGAGAATGCCCACCTGAGGCCACACTCACCCAGGATGCAACCTGCTAACGTGAACTCAGGACAGCACCACCCTGAGCCATTATTATTATTTTCAATCTTGAATTTGAGTTGTTAATTTTAGCATATTTGCCTACTGAATATTTAGAAAAGCCTTGGTTTAGGTATATTTTTAAAGAATCATAAAAAATAAAGCTATCCCAAGATCCTTGTTTTTCATTAATAAAAATTTCAGGGACGCTTTCAGTTTAATTATTAAAAAAACAAAATAAAATTGCTTAAACAGAAAGGAATACCTTTTTTCCTGCAACATGATTTTTCAATAATGAATTTTTCAACAGGGTTGTATTAAACCAGGATTACTTGTTAATAACAACCTGCCATCCCTATTAGAGTGATATTCTAGGATATTACTAGTACTGTGCTAATAGCTTCACAAGCAGTTGGTTTCTCAAAAACAGATTTAACACATTTCCAAACAGAAAATGTGTGTATTATTTTGTGGCTTAAATCTGTTTTATCATGCTTTCACTTCCAAAATACTGAAGGCATAAAATGGTTTATAGTCCAAAAGATAAACCAGCACAAGCTGCTCTGTTGGAATGTAAGAAAGGATCTGAGAAAGTACTAAAAGCATTATTACAGCTACAGAACGGACTCTTAAATCTTTTATGCAACTTGATCAGTTCCCCTTGGAACCACACTGTATTGTTTTCATAAATAAACCCCCAAAGTTGCTGTGCACAGTGTTTCTGGGCTGTCACACACTGCTGTTGTGTTTTAACAGGGTTTGTGCTAAATTGCAAACTAGAAGCATCCCTGTGAAAAATCCTCATTTCCAGCACGCTGCCTGTGGCTGCTGCCATCCCTCTGAGCATCAGCACAGCCCTCACACCCCCAGCCAGGCTCTGCCTGCACCATGGGGTGCTGCAGCTCACAGCTCTGCTGCTTGGATTTGTCCATGGCAATGAGATTTAGGGGATAATTCCTCTCCTGCATTAGTTTCTTTTCCAGGAAGAAGCAGAGGAGAATAACTCTTCATTTTTGTCTGCTCTACCATCACAACTCCAAAAGCCTCCATACACTCACCTGTCTTTGCCTGAATTAAAGGCATCCAGCTCCCTGGCTTACTGCTCAGGATTGTCAGCCAGACCTGGCAGATAAGTTTGCATTTGTCTATTTTCAGTAGGATAGTTTAACATTATGCTAGACCATAATTTTCCAGCTAATTTTATAAATGGAATGCTCTTCAGGAGATCAGCTGTCCTGCACTGGCTACAGCTCAGCGATTTAAGAAACACAAAGCTCTACATCTGCAGACTGCAGTCCCCAAAATGCCCTTGTTGTCCCAACTCTTCACACTTGTGTCACACACCCTTCTCCCCACTCAGGAAGTTTGCAAAGACACCTGACAGGGCAAACACAGCTTGTCCAGAGTATTCCAATGGCTTGGCTGCAGCTTCTCTTGTGTGCTCCAATCTGAGACTGTTAAACTCTAAGCAGTGCTGTTGATAAAAATAAAAATAATAAAGAAAAAAAAGCTGACAACTGTGTGAAGATGTGGAAGATGTGAAGATGCACTCTGGAGAAGAGTGTGAAGTGAAATGAAATCACACAAAGGTAGTTTCAGAAATAAGGAATTATCAGAGAGTCGGTGGAGTCCAAGACACATAAAAAGCATAGACTATAAATATTGAAAAAAATCTTCTGGTAAGAGAACAAAACATTTTAAGTGCTGCACAGGAAAGAATGGAAATCTTTGCAGTATGCAAAGATTGCAGTATAATTGTGCATTTTATAATTCTGAATTAGTGACAGAAAGGTAAAAAGGGAAAATTAGTGTAGTTATCTTTTCAGGGCACTGATGAGAGATATTCTCTAAATGTCTCTATGTTTTGGGGCTCTGGTTTGGAAGTCAGGATGCAATATTAAAGGCAAGTAAGAAAAAACCATCTGCAGCTCACCATCGTGCAAGCAATGTTTCAGTCTAGGGAATAGGGAATTTAACCCATCATAGGGAAATTTAATCCATCATTTTTTTCCAGAAGAGAAAACCCATGGCTGTCTACTACAGACCACTTGGTACACAGATGGTGGTACCTCAGAGAACAAGATGTGAACAAATGGAAGGTCTGGCAATTTTGAGGAAAAAACATCTGTATAAAATCTGAATGAACACTAACCTTGCTGCCATGGAATAATCTCAGCATGCAGCACCAAATAATTTATCCCAGAATGGTTTAAATTTCTTAGCCTAAAGCAGAAATACCAGTCTCCACCCCTGGAGTGCTTCCAGGCTGCTCTGTTGGCCAGAGTGTGAGGACAGCTTGGAGAGAGAGAGAGGGAAGAGCTTTCAGTGAGGATGAGGATGATCCTCAGCTGGGACTGAGAGAGGGAAGAGCTTTCAGTGAGGATGAAGATCATCTGATCTGATCTGAAACCCTGCTGTGCTGGGATCCAGAAGTACATGGAGAATTTCCTGCTCTTCTCTGAGCCTCCTGCTGTTTACATAAAGGATCATTATCTGTGTGTTGCAGAGGAATCAAGAGATTTGCTGTGAGTCTCAGATGGGCTTGAGCCAGAAGCTCACTACAAAGGCCTGAAAGTTGAACTTCAATTGCCTAAAACCCAGAATCATCCAGAACAGGCTGTGGATGTAGCACAGGACTTGTGACAGAGCTGTGCTGGTGTGAAATGGCAGCTGAAGGAATTTGTGCAGCTGAGTCCCAGCCTTGCATTGGGCTCTTTATTTCTCCCTCAACAGATGGAGAGTTAAAGAGATACCTTCAAACCTGATTTAATGTGTTGACAGGTTACAGACACAACCTCTGTTCCTTGAGGACTAATCCAGTGGTTCTGCACCTCCAGTGATCACAGCAGGAACCTGCAGGAATCCACACACAAACCAGAAGAAGCTTCTATTGTTAGAACCACTTCTGAGCACACAAGAGACAAGACAGAAGAAAGCAGCAGCCATTTAAAGCATGTGCTGCTGTTAGGGCTCATGAGCTCTACCCATGTAGCAGCTCTTAAGGATGTGGTATAAAGTGGACTTGAACACTAACACTGGATATTTCCTTCCCCTGCATGCCACAAAAAGTAAAGTTCATTAAAAGTCTTTCATTAGAAGCCATGCAAAAATGCATTGATGGTGTCTCATTATATGTTTAGAAGGATTTCTTCAGAAGGAAATGAAAGAGAAATAAAACTTTTTGCCCTATAGCCAAAAGGAAAACCGATGCTGTTTCCTGTAGGAGTGGAAACCAATACTGAAGGAATAAAAGTGGATTTACAGGAACTACCATTGCATGTGCCTGTGCACACCAACGAGGCATAAAGAGGTATGGGGTTGCTGAATCTGAGGTCACTTTTGTTGATATCCATTGAAAATCACTGAGTTACATAACCCATATCCCAGCACAGAAAGATGACAGAGAGCAGCAGCAAAAATACAGCTTGGAAGGATTTGTCATCACAGATGGTCTAACATGTACCACAGAGCACAGGCTGTGTTCTCTCCTACAGCATTTTGCAGGTTCTCTATCCTGAATTCTCAGCTATAGAACTAGGAGATGGATTCTAAAATGATTTCTCAGTGCAAAGTCAGCAAATATAAAACTAGTGAATGAGCCTTGACTCAACATGACTTTCTCTGGGTGCCAAACTAGAACCTTATGCCAGGACAAGCTAAAATCCACCAGTTCTGATGTGACATTGCAGCTATCACAGAAAACAAACAAACAAACACTGGAGGAGTGGATATATTGGTCAGTGTTCTTCAGGGCAAGCTGACAGCTTTTTACTGAGACAGATGTGTTGATTTAGGTTAGGTGCATTCAGTTTTGTTTTAAAAAAAAAAGGGATTGCATTGCAGCTACAAAGCCAGCAAAGTCTGAGGAATTACAAGGCTTTTTTTTTGAGGACACCACACATATTGAAAAGTTCCTTGCAAAACCATGCCACCCTCCATAGTTCTCCACAGGCTCATTCTGTTTTCCTCATGGACCTTTCTTTTGCTCACAGATCACCTCCAGCATTCACATTTACTTCCTCTGCATTGATTTTATCCATGAGGGAGTATGGCTGCCTTCAGCACTGTCTCTCTCCTCTTCCTCAGTGGATTCCTTGGTATGTTCACATTCTAATATGATGCATTATGCCTGTTTTGACTTTCCACTGCTCAGAAGTAGTTTTATCCACAAGCCTGTGAATGTAACAACTCTCACCAGAAGAGCAGAATTTACTAGTACCTTTTCAGTAACCCATAAAAAAATTCCTTTGGCTTTTGTTTGTGCGACTCCTCCTGGAAAGTGGGGAGTGTGAGAGAAAGTTAGAGCCTGTCCATAGTCTACTATGAAAATTAACTTTAATGGGGAAAATAATGGTGCTTACAAACCAAAGAAGCTGCACTGCATGGGAAATAGAGCATGAAAAGTATTTGTGCTGTGATGTCAAGATTAGAGAGAATAAGCAACATGAATTAGCAAGTGGAATGCAAATATTGTACATTCAAGTATGACTTCAGTGTAATATCAGAGATGTGGGTTCATAAGGAATTAGAGCATCTCTAAAATAGTGTTCAGGCTGCTGCTCTCTGCAGACTGGAGTCTGTGCACAGTGGCTGAGGTGGCCTCAGCCTTCACTGAGCTAGGGCTGTTGCTTTCTCCTTACTCCTTTTTATCAGTATTAATTGCATGAAGTTAGAGATTTTGTTTATGCAGATACACTGCATTTAGGTCAGTGACTTGCTACAAGAACATGTGGAGGTGGACACGTCTTGGCTCAGGACAGAGACAGCAGTGACACAGGTCCTGAGCAGCTCATCTGGGAGAGGGGAGAGTGAGCCCCAGCTTGGCTGCTCCGTGTGCCAGGTGGGGCAGTGTGAAAAACAAGGTTCACTCTCCTGTAAAAATTTAAAAGTTTAAAAAAGTACAATAGGAGACAAAGACAATAAAGCAAAGATTTACAGCTGGGTGCCTCCTGGCATTCCACCCAGAGCACACCTGCTGTTTTGGAAACACCCTTTATAGATCATTTCTGTGGCGTCAGTCTGTTACATACTCATACATAATTATGCATCTCAAAGTAGTTTACATGTTCCAAGAATTGTTTAGCACTGCTCCTCCTCAGGTCTGCTTTTTTAGAGCATGCACATTCCTTGGTTGTGGTTTTAGTCCATTCTTATCATCATCTCCAGTTTGGGCCTTGAGCCACACTTTCTTCAGATGATGATGCTGATAGTTGGCAGATCTGTACAGGTGTCCTCATCCCATGTTCATGGGATTTTATCCCATCCAAGCAGGCATTTTAACACAAGCATACTTATATCAGCTATTTCACTACTATGTCTAAACTTAGTTATCCACAGAAATAAAAAAATTATATCTTTATAGAAAATTACTTTAACATTATACATGTAGAATCTATTTTTGTATTTGCAAAAAGCAAATATTATAATATATATATCTCTAACAGGCAGTAAGTACAGACTGCACACCCAGTCTCCTGCAATTTTCTCTGCACTGCCTGGAGAACAGGGCACCTTTTAATAGAGATGAATTTTTCAGTGCTCCATTATTTATTTTAAATGGTCCAAGGCCACCTTGCCCCTGAATGTGGAACCCAGAGTTGTAGATATCATGGTGCACATACAATAAAACAACTATTTAAATGATTTACTGAATCAGGGCTCTGATGCATTAAAAGCTTTCCATAACTGAAGGGGTTGGACTAGGAACCTCCTGCATGCAGACAAGAAAAGTTTTTTTTATGTAAAAAAACCCAAACAAACAAACAACCAAAAAACAAAAAAACAAAAACAAAAACAAACAAACAAACAAAAAGACAACAAAAAACCCCCCCACATTTTTAAAGGCTTTAATGTCTTATGGGGTTGTTGGAAGAAGTATTTAAAAATAAGAGCAAAAGTTCAGTTTCCTTCAATTCTGCATGAACAGAGCCTATCTTTCTAAAGGACAGGCTGTAGGTCTCAGCTTGTCTGTGCCATTCATGTCCAGTGGTAAATTTAAGGATGATCATCATTACCTCCTCATTACCCGGCTCTCTGCTTGTGAGCTCCTGACTTTGATACAAAAATTAGAGGTTTAGGGCTCACACCATATAATTCCTTCCTATTTCCCCTAATTTGCAGGTTTAATGCCACAGAAATTGTCTTCTCTCACCCTTACTTCTTGCCCTTTCCTCCATAAATGGTGTGGTTGCATTGCAGTGGCTGCACTTGTCTCAACAGCTGCCTCCTGTGTGCATTGTGCTTCTCTACTTGACCCAAAATCATCTCACTACTTCATTTTTTGGAGGTGTTTCACTGCTTTTCCTTAAGGAAATTAATTCCTTCCTTGTAGAAGAAAGCCAGCTTCTGTTTTCCACTTGAGTACTTTTTTGGGCAGAGAGGGGAGGAGGAATGAAGTGGGTGATTTGGGTTTTTAAATCAATGAACTGCCAAACGACAGTATAGTGCAAAAGGGCAAGTATGTAATTTTCTCAGTAGCAAATATAGCTACATGTATCTAAATCTGAGACATTCATCAGCTCCTTTATAGGATAAGACAGGGCTCAGAAATGATTTTCTGTTTAAGTACGTAAGATCAAACATGTTTGTCATTTTAGCCTTCTCTTTTTTCTATCAGATTTCAAGATCTTCAGACAGACACTCTTTAGATGTCATTGCTTCAAGCTTATGCTTTTATCACATTAACCACTCTTCATGAGCTTTTGCACATCAAAATGTATTTGGATACATTGTTGAAGAGAGCATACTTGTGCAGACTTCAATAAAAAGTTAGAGAATCTGTGCCTGAAACTTTGTACAAACACACTCAGTGGAAATAAAAACATTGAAACAAAAATGAAACCCCAAAGAAAAATCCACAATGCTTCACTCACATTTTGTTTTTTCAAGGAAAAGAAGATTTTCCTTATGTTTGAATGCAGCTTTGTGTGCAAAACCCCAGACATGGTGAGCCATCTCATGCCTGTCAGATTCTTGCTTTTGCAGAGTTTAGTACTTTAGTGGTTTTGAATTCTTCTCCCTGCTCTATGAGACAGAGTGCTACACCAAACTCTGCAATTAGGAAGATCTTCATTTCCTAATGAATTGTCCAGGCCTTTATTGAGCCACATCTTCAGGTATGTGTGGGTCCTGCTTCTGTTTAAGTCTTTGACTAGAGAAAACTCTTCCCAGCTAGCAGAAAGGCCTGGGGTTTGCCCTGCATTGTTTTACTGAGGACAGACTTGTGGGCTCCTTTGGCCATTTCCTCACTGGCTGCCATCACTTGTGTGTCAGCAGCACCTTGCAATTAGCACTAATGAACGTGAGACAGTAACAATGCACAGCATTTACGCTCTCTCATCCCTCCCACATGCAGCTTTTGCTCACCTCTGGCAGGAGGGTGTGTTTGTACTTGCAAGAGGTCCCAGGGCACACCTGCAGGGTGGGGTGACCAGGGGGCACCAGCAGGATGTTTCCTTAGCAAGCATTTCAGACTGGCAGGTTTCTTATCAGCTTCAGACTCACTTATTTTTGAGATAAGACTGCCTCTTGCAGTCAAGCTGGAGTGAAGGACTGTTAGAAAAAAAACTTCAGAAGCATTTCAGGGCATGTTTGTGCACATGCAGGTCACCTGGGCTCTGTAACCTGTGCTGGGCAGCTGTAGCACCAAGATTTGCTACAAGATGAACTTCCTCTCTTTCATCAGCATCCCTGGGGTGTTGGAATCTCACTGAAGCATACACCATGACACTGATGTGACAGCAGGTTAAATAAGATAAAGCCCAGTCACTATATTTGCCTCACCAAGTCTAAGGGTTGAATAATACATTGCTCAATAGATTCTCCTGTGTCTCCCTTTGTTTGAAAAGGATCTGCTTTAGTTCCTTGCATTAAAAAAAGACCAACCCAAAACAATTATAAAAGAGTACTGACATGTTTCTGGCCATCCCCCAGGTTCTGCTTTGGAGTCTGCCACTCAGAGGGAGCCTTCTTGCAAGTGGGTGAGGGGAATTTGTGAGTACAACAGGTACTACAGGGCTACTACTACTCTTGCTTGCCCAAGATGGAAAGCCATAGGCTTCCTTGTTAGAAAGGAAAGGTGCCTTGTAGGAAATAATAAAGGTAAGAAGACTTTCAGAAAGCTGTAAAAGCAGGCCTTAGAAACAGAAAGAACAGAAAACTCAGAACTAGCTGCAAAGTCTGAAAGTAGACAATGTTACAATGGTACAGCAAGCAAAGACATGAAACAATAGCTTGAGTTTTAGGCTTGGCTAAGATAGACCTTAAGACTGCAGAAAAATATGGTTAGCAAGATGATAGTAGAAGGTTTTAAGCTTAAAAATAGAGTATTGTGCATTGTTAAGAGAAAGCATACAAGCAAGCATTGTGTAAAGCAGATGTACATGTGCTTTTAGTGATTGGCTAGAACAATTGTCTGTAAGCTTTAGCAATGTGCTATTGGCTAGAAAGTTTTTAAAATGCTCTGTATCAAAGAAATCTTCAGCTGCTACTGGCAAGACAAGAGCTGTTGCCATCTTCCAATTGTCTCAACTGTGTAATGAGACTGATGCCACAATAAAGCTCAAGGAAGGTATCCCAGTAGTCCCATCCTGTTAGTGAAAAAACACCCACACAGTGCATCTCCTACATCTTTGGCAAAGATTTTCTTCCCTGTTGTGTGGTTGCCTGAGAAGCACACAACCCCCTGCTCTCAGCTGAGTCCAGCTGCACAGCCCACACCTCCCATACACTATGTCCAGAGCACACTGCCTGAAGGAAGCATAGAGCAAAGGTGTTATCAATCACCAGGAGCAGATTTCCCTCAGCCATTTCAAATCCTCCATTGCAGAAGGTCCCATAATGCCTCAGCTGTTAGCAATCAAGTCCCAAAACGACCATTTCACAGTCCTAATCAGTTCAGAAATTAAACACCCCTCCCAATGTTTCATCCCTCAGAAACAAGACTAAAAACACTATTTGTCAAAAGTCTAACAAAAACACCCTACTCTCAAACTCATGCAGTGTGAAGATAATGAGCAGTACTCTGTTTTTTAGTCTAATCATTGATGTCCCTTAGATATAATTGCATAGAAAAGATCTTGTATTTAAAATATTACCATAAATGAGACCCAAAGGAAATAATAAAATGCAGAAAATCTTTGAACTCAGAAGACCTAAATGGTAAATTCAATTGTCTTCCATTTTCATGGAAGACTATGTAGAGAAGACTTGGAGCTCGCAATGTCATGTTTTTTCAACTCCTCTTCCCTGTTAATTTGATAGGTTAATTATGTGACATACATGACACATGTATGACTAATGATAAATAATTTGCTGTTTGACACACATAGGGATAGGTTTGTAGTTAGAAACAAAAAAAGGCCATTCAGTGGCTTCACAGATAAGGGCACTAGGCATATGTGGCAAGGGCACAGTAGCAAAGCATTCTTTTTGAGAGCTGTTTTCTAGCCAGTTTTAAGTCTTGATTTATCAAAACAAGGAATTCACAGAATTCACAGAATGACCAGGTTGGAAGCGACCTTCAGGATTACTGAGTCCAACCCAGCCCCAACACCTCAACCAAACCCTGGCACCCAGTGCCACATCCAGGCTTTGTTAAACACACCCTGGGATGGTGACTCCACCACCTCCCCAGGCAGCCATTCCAGAACTTTATTGCTCTTTCTGTAAAAAACTTTTTCCTAATATCCAACTTGAATTTCCCTTGGTGCAGCTTGAGGCTGTGTCCTCTGGTTCTGTCAGTGCTGCCTGGAGAAGAGCCCAACCCCACCTGAGCACAGCCACCTTCCAGGAGCTGCAGAGTGAGAAGGTCACCCCTGAGTCTCCTTTTCTCCAGGCTGAGCACCCCCAGCTCCCTCAGCCATTCCTCACAGACTTTTGTTAGTCTTGAATGTTCAATCCAGCCTGTTCCTGTTTAAGAACAGATTGCTCCTGCTAACCTGTTTGTTCCCTGATTCCCAAACTGGGGAGGGGTGAGGTGCAGGTGAGGCACAGCAGCAAAATCCCCCCTGAGACAGGGTGAGAGAGCAGCAGCCAGTGCAACACGAGTGTGCATGTCTGGTGCTCGGGTTTGTTTGCAGCTGCAAACAAAAGTCATGCCAGGGAATCTGGGAGAAGCTTAGAACAGATCCTGAGGAATTTAGCTGGAAATTAAGGAAGGAAAGGTCTGTGTTAGTGAAGAAGGAGTTGTGGTGACACCGATTGCTCAGTTCTCTCAGCCTGCTGGTAACAGTGTGCACCGTGCTCTGACACTGGACACAACTTCTTGGCTATAAAAGATCACTTGCCATTTCTTGATAATTTTTTCCCTCAGATTTAAGTGTTTTTAGGCTCTGAATAGTCCATCTCAGTGATGTGTAATCCCAGTTAGGTTCATCAGTAAAAGGTGACTTGTATGTGTATGTATTCCACAGAGGTTTTGTCTATGCTGGCCCAGAAACTCCACCTTTGCAGCAAGGTCTCTGTTCCCCATCCTGCCTGCTGCCAAGGGTGTGCCTGTGCTGCAGGGCCAGCCCCAGAGGGACACAGCTGGCACTGGTGTGCTCATAGAGCTACCCAAAACATCTGCTCAGCCACCTGGGCACTCAGAATCACCCTCACTTACACCTTCTTATGAGGAGTCATATGCCAGTTAGAAAAGGGGAGGAGGGAAAGGAAAATGGAGAGCAAATAACTTGCAATAACCTACCATAAAATCATTATCTTACAAGAGAGGTGTGTGACACCCAGCACACCAAAAGGGATTACTTCCTTCAAGAAGGCTGGGCATGAATATCTTGTGCTGAATTTTGCAAAAGATTAAATGCTAATAATCAGATCAAATGTGGATATATGAGATGGGAGATGAGGCTGGGAAATTGCTTGCCAGACTGAAGGAAGAGGAGGACAGCAGTAAAGTTATTAACTCAATTAAGGAGAAAGATCGTTTGATGAAAACCTATACTCACAGAAATAAATCAAGTATTTAGAATATTAAAAAAAAACCTCACCAGCTTAAATATGTGGACAGCTTTTCTCTGACATCCTCTGTGCCAGTGTAATCTAAAGACTTCTCTGTTTGTGAATGAGTATTACAAGAAGTTATCTGCAGGAAATAAATATAACAACATTTAGCAGCCTTTCAATATTTTTCAGAGTTACTCAAATGGATCTCACAGATGGGAAATTACTGTTATCCCTGCTTTTTATGGACAGGAAGGGACAACACTCATGGCTGCAGCTTTCCCTGTTCTATCCTGCATCCCTGAGGCTCAGGGCAGTACATGGCTCTCCTGATGCTGGTCCCCTCGTGGGCCAGCTGTGAGGCCATGAACTCTGCTTCCAAGATTGATTTCAATGCTGAAGCATTAAAGCAGCATTTTAGGTACCAGTGATCCCCAGTGCAAGATATTGGTGGATGTTTATGAAGCATTTTCTTACATCCCAGTCTGTTAACTTTTCATTAATTCAGGGATAGTTCTAGAAACATAAAATGTGCAATGGTGGATTGCCTACGTGATAACTAAAAAAGAAAAGAACTATCTTAAACTCCAGAGACCCTCACTAATTGACCTGACATGCTTATTAAGCAGTTTTGATCAGAAATAATTAACATAACCCAGCTAGACCAATTAGAGCTCAGAAAAGAGAAAAAAAAAAGAAATTGGATTGTAGAAGCTTCAATTTGAAGATCATTTGCAATACGAAATACCAGCTGATTCAGCAAACAAGTAGGAGTTCAGGTAACAAGTTACAACCCCTGACCCAAGGAGATAGTAGATAAACTGAAAAGCCATGACAAGATGTTTTCCTCATGGCAGATATGCAGAAGAGATTTAAAACTGATTATCAAACTTATCCCCTCAAGAAGAGGTGAGCAGAAGACAGAGCAGTTCAGTAGTGCAGCAGCACTAAGAGAAAAACCTAAGGGTTTTTTCCACACCAGAGGCCCTGGGGATAGGTGAGAAAAACAACTTGTGGGAAGCCTGCTTTGGAAATTTACCCTGAGAGACACTATAAGTAATTGCTGTTTGTTGTTTGCACTGCAGAAGACTGGAGATTTCAAATCCAGCTCTCCTAAAGGCAGAGAGAACTCTGCTAAGAGACCAAACACACAGGAAAAGGTCCCCCACGTGCTTTAATTACCCAACCTCATCACCTCTCCTGATGAGTTTTCATTCCTGTTTTCAGCTGCAAGGTGGCAGGGCCTGTGCTGGGCACAGCATCCCAATTTCACATTCCAGACAATCCCCAGCCATGTGCTGCTGAGTCCTGAGCCACCTTCTCCAGGGCCAAGGAGCACCTGGAGCACGAGGAATGTTAAGCTCCTGTGACAATGAGTTGTACAGATTTCATTCTTTGCTGGCAGAAAGTTGTCTTGAGAATTTGAACAGGTGCTCAGAGAGGCTGACTTTCAGAACAAATATTTTGGTCATTAGATCTGAGCTCATATAGTGCCAGGGAGAACTTTTAATAAAATGGTGAAGGAAACCTTTGTAAATGGAAGTTCCCTGCCACAGAACACCACATTTATAATGGCCTGTTTAGGAATTTAACCAATGTCAAGGGGGTTGATTAGAGGTTTTGTGCTTTTTTTTGTCCCACTCATACCTGCTTTCATAGACAGGTGTGTTCCTGTGTTTAACACAGGAGGATGTCAGATCCTGTAGGAAAATAACTGCAAATCTCAGCACCTCAAGATACTGTCTTGAAACTTCATCTTCTCTTAGTGACATCAGAAAATGAATTCCTTTATGCACAAAATAAACAGCTTGAAAAATATCAAACTTCATGTGAATGTGAAATATTAAAGGAAATTTTTTTATCTTAAACCTTGATGAACACTTTGCATTCTTGCACATCCCCAAAATTCCTGTCATCTCAAGGAATGTGGATTTCAAGGCTTGGATTGAGTTGGACTGACTAATTACTTGTGTTGTAATGATCAACCTGCTTAATTTATCACTTCTTTGAACATTTAATTAGCCAACAGTGCAAGACAATTTAGTTCTGAATTAGGATAAATTAAAATGCTAGCTTTGCAGCTTTAAGGATATGTGAACTACCACCAATTGCTGCTATGAAAAACATTCAACAAAGCAGAGAGAAGAATGCAAAGATCTCAGCCAGGTTAATGAATCTGAAGTAACAGACTTTGAAAAGGTAGCTGTGAAATGTGTCTGTTCAATCACGTGTCAATCTGTCTATGCTGAAAGATAAAAACAAGAAGCTGAAAATGGTGATTTCCTCCTCCTCCATGCTCAGCTCCAGCTTCTTCCAGTGCAGGAGGCTCCGGAGGCTGCCCAAGCAGCCCCTCCTACCCCTGTGTGACTGGGGTCCCTCTTCAATCCCTCTGCACATCCATTTGGGGCAAGGTCACAAGTTTTCCTATAAACAAAGCTGTAATTCATATTTCTAAGTACTCTGAAACTGCTTTAGAACTGCCCTGCTCTGTGACAGTTAAATGTTCTCAAACTGATAGAGAATAATAAACCTGAATATAGAACTTTAATAGGAAAAATGAGCAGTGGAGATGGTTTAAGATTAGTAATCCATGGAGATGCTTTTGTACAGGTACCCAAACTGCTTCCATTATGTGTGCTCTCACTTGGTTTCCATGACTAAGCCACTGTAATAAACTGAAAAGGACCATGGATAACACTTTTAGAAGTACTAAAGAATCACGAGTCTAATGTTTTCTGGTTTTCTGAGAGTCTCATTCTCAGCCTTGCACCTGCAGCACACATTTTGGTGCCTTCTTAATATATTTTCATCCTTACTATGGAAAGGATGGGACCCTTGATATCCTTGTGTGCCTTGATATCTTGGCCAAAGCCACAAAAGGAAAAAATTGACTGTCCAAATCCTTGGGCTGTTTAGACCTCTGAGAGTCTTTGCTCTTGAGGTGTTTATTCAAAATGTGAGTACACATTCTTTGTAGAACAGAAATGAGGACCAGTGAATCCATTTCCTTCTTGTCTAATGAATATAATTCTACAATTGCAACCACCAGTGAGATGCAAATGCATTCAGAATCTCCTGAAGAGCTCTGAGAGGTGGCCACACACATCAGTATCAGACAGCTACTGATACAGACACCAGGGGTGGCGAGCTCCAAATGATTCTGAATAAACTTTTCAATGGTGTATTTATTGCTAATTAGTCCATTTTGAATTGTTTGCCCAGACTATAATAGTATCATTTCATTAAAATGGCTTCAATTAAAGAAGAGAGAAAAAATTTCCCAACAGAAAGCTATCTGCACACTTATTATATCTGCACACCCCATATATGTACACTGTATAATCAGGCATGCTCAAATTAGAGATGAAATTACAGCTTTTCTGTTACCATGAGAACAGCAACATTTCTCACAGCCTCTTAAAATTATTAACTCAAGTAGCTTATATCTTTTTAAACTTCCTTATTATTTATCTAGGGATGTACAAGCTTTGGCTGTACTCACACTAGCCAGCATTAATCACATCTCAAGTGAGCTACTGCCAGCATGGTGAGAACCTCCACCATTTTCTACCAGGCAGTATAATTAGCTTTTATACTCCTGTTGTATTTTTTTTCCCTAGTAGCTCTGTGTGGACACTACAGTGGAAACTGCTACAATGAAAAAGGCAGAAAAGAATACAGAAATCTCACAGCCTCACAGCAGCAAGTTCAGTGCTGGTCTGAGTTCAGCAGTGTTACAGATGAGTAATGAGATGGTGTCTCTCACAATTAAGGGATGAACATTATATTTATATTAAGAGAAGTTTTGTGGATGTATGGTTATGTGACTGCAATGTGTCCTCCCCCTTGCATGGTTATCATGGGATGGCCTTGGGGCATTTGGGAGGGTTGGCTCATTCCTATGGCAACACCTGACCCCAAATCAAGGTGTGAGAAACTGATCTGCACCCCTGGGCAGCAAGGAAGGAGTCACTGACAGGACTTTAAGAGGGGCTAGAGGTATAAACGGTGGAGCATCCATTTGGTGGATGAGCACATGGCTGGTAGTCACAGGGGCTCCTGAAATTTTTCCTTATTCAGTCCTTTTGTTGTATTTTTTGTTAAGGTTTAATAAACCTTTAAAATTTTAAAAGTGAGCACACATTCCTCACAAGCAGTGTGAGGAAAAGGAATGATGATTGGAGCCTCAGACCCTTTCCTCCCAGCCAGTTCAGGTCCAGGTCTGGGTGTCATCCTCACCCCAGAGCCTGAGGTTGCCATGGCAATGTGCAGGGAGCCCAGCCTTCCTCCAGCAGGACCAGGGCTGTGTTTTCCCATCTGGGGGTGACTTGATCCCCTGAGGCACAGCCTGCCCTGTGCTCTGCCTCCCACCTCAGTTGGAACAGCTTGCTTTCAGCAGAGAGGGGGTAAGGAAAAGCTGCTGGGAGTGTTTGACTCAGTGCAAAGATTAAGGGCAGGAGCTGGGTCTGAACCAGAGATCCTGCTGCCTTGATTTGTGATGCACTTCATATGCTGGTGGCTCAAAGGAGATGGAGGGGACATTTGGAAAAACAAAGGATTCCAGCTGCCTTGTTACCTGCTGACACAGGAGTCACTGTAGCTGCCTGGGCAATCCATCATGCTCTGGCTCCCACCACGCTGCCAGCTTTCAGGTCATTCCAGGAAAATGGGACTCATTTGGCCACGTGTCAAAAGGTGAATTCCAGTTTTGGTCTGCTCAACTTAGAGGTGTTTCAGACTTTCTTCATGACATGCTCATCATTAGACTCCTGCTGCCATCCCAGAGTGAGACAAATAATAATTTTAGTATTTCAGAAGTCAAACTCAAAGAATTCCTTGATAATTCTGATTCTCTTCTTTTGATTAATTGCTACTTAGATACAGTCAAACAGGCTTTAGGTCCTTAAGATGAGCTGTGTTTTCTCCTTTGGTTTCCAGCTGTCAATATCAGCTCAAACAGAGCCAGTGGCCCAGGAGGGGAAGGGAGTGAGTGGCAGCACACCTTGGGACACCTTCACAGCCCCCAGGAGCCCTCTGGCTCTGCAGGTGCCCAGTGGGACTCTACACGTGCCAAGGTTGGACCACCCACTGCAGTCTTGCACTCTGCAATACGAGTAAGAATCACTCTGGATTCCTGTTCTTCCTTTCTTCTTTTCCTGGGGATGAAAATAACCCCTGTAAAGAGGCCCTGCACTTCCCTTGACAGTTTTCAGGCTCTCAGGGGCTTTGTGCTCTGTGTCTGTGCAGCAGAGCCTTCACCAGGAGCTCAAGGAAGCCACACTCACCTGTCCTGCTCTCACAACAACCTTTGTGCTTGTAAATCACAGAGGTTAGTGCAAATAGCTCAGAGGTGTTTTCCAATAAATCTTTGCAACCACTTTTAGTTTTGCTTGAGTCCTTACAAGGTACAAAACATTTCCAGAGGGAAAAAGGCCTTATGATTGGAGAGCAGCCCTTTCACCCTCAGTGTAACCCATTTTTAAGTAAGCTCAGGCATGAGGCAGGCAGAGCAGTCCAGTACAGCCAGGTTATTACAGCCTGTCCCCCAGCCATACAAATTTGATGTGTGCACTTGATGTGGATTTCACCTGTATGAAAGGGGCACAGTGTATTTTCTGCAGCATTCACAATGTAGTAAAGTAAGCTGACACTTCTCAATGCTACTGGAATTACTAATTTTTAAATAATTTTGTATTACCTTGCTATCTAGGTACATTGCTACCTCTAATCTTGCAATTAGGCTTTTGGTTACTTGTAAACCCAAAATTTCTTCTTACCCAGTGCTTCCAGTAGTTTTGCTGCCTCATCTTCTAAAGACTCCAAGGCTTTTGTGATCAGTCGCCACTTAATGTTTTGAAAAGAGAAGTAGGATAATGAAGATAAGTTCATACTAAGTATGAGGGTAAAGATAAGATAAAGGAGGAATATTTCAACAGATGAAAATAATTTTGAAGATAAGGAGTGCCCAGGAATTCAGGGGAAAATAATAAGATTCCAGAGATAAAGTAAACTATAACAATCTTTATGATAATGGGAGAGGAACACATTAAGAATTTTATTAGCAAGAACTACAAAAATTAGCTCTCTCCAATTTCATCTTATAATCAGTGAACATTTTGTTTCCATAATAAAAACAGCAATGAAAAGAAAATTGGACACAGGGCATTACACTTTTTCCTCTGGAGGGGAAGATGATTTCTCCTCTCTGAGGAGTAATTTGGACAACCAAGGCTGTAACTCTGTGGGACACGGTGCAGGTCACAGCTGTGCCATCTCACCCACAGGTCCCTCCACTTCTCAGCTCCCTCTGCATTTGATCAGCACAGCCCTGGAGAGTCCCATCTCCTCAGCCAGTCACCCCAGAACAGGAATCACCAATGTACTGATGGACGAAGGGGAAATGGTTCTTTTTGTTTTTCTTTTTCTGCACAGTGACTGCAAATGAACCTGGGGCAGGGGTCTATATTCCAGTGCAGGAGCTCCTGACACTGCCTGGCCTGAGCAGGCCATGAAGTGTTGGTTCTTTTGGGTATTTTTCTGTTTAGGTTGGGATTGAAAGCATTCAAGACGGTATTTTGTGTTTGGACTCAGATGTTTATTATTTGTTATCTATATTACAGTCTTTCAAGTTGTGAGTTTTACAGTATTTTACTGATAAGTTACAAAATGGCTCTGTATTTATTTTTACAAGGTTTTTTAAGGAAAAACTAATTAAGAAATAGCAAATTATTTTTGCTTTTAACTTAATAAATAATTATGTCTCACAATGTTAATTTCTGTCTAAGTACAAAATACTACTTAAACTTATGAAGAAAAAGGTGAAGAAGAAAGACTAGTCATTGTTCTAAAACTTTCATCTCTGTTTTATATATATTACTATATTCTAAAACTTTAAACTCCAAGTTTTCTACTAGGTGATATTACACACTTCTAATCAAACTACACACTTATAATCTTAGTTCTGTCATTCAATTTTGGAAGCTTTCTTCACATTAAATGTGAAGTTAGGCTTCAGGTGTGAAGGCTTCAGGTTAAATGTAGTGTTCTCTTGAGGGTCTGTGCCTAAAAGTCTGAGTTTCTAGGGTTCTGACATCGAAGCACCACAGGATAATACACACAGTACCTTGAGCTCAGGGAGAAAAAAGATGTGCCACACTAAAACTGCAGTGAGAGGCTTCTTATGGCCTCCCCCCTGCCTGCTTTAATAATCAAATGAGATTGGGGATTGCAGAGTGGCAGAAAGACCCACTGGGTGAAGTTCAAGTGAGTAAAAAAATCCTAAAAACAGAGCCACTGGTAGACATGCAGGGAGCAGGATCCAGCTTTGGATATGTTCCTGAAGCAGATCCAACTTGGGATTTGTTCCTGAAGCAGAGGGAAGAAACTCTGCTCAGTTGGACTGAGTCATAGGTTCAGCCTGAAGAACCAACGTTTGGCACTTTAGGTTGTGACTCAGTTCCTGGAGCCATTTTCTTAATCTCTGACAGAAAGTGTAAGAACTACAAAGTGTTTGGTGCAAGAACAGCTTCCTCAGTCAGAAAAAAACTGAGAGAGTTAAAAAATTTTGCTGTTAACTCAATGTTAACTTGAATTCAGACTCCTGAGGTTTTGCAACATGACAGGCACCACCTGGGGCTGCAAGGCTGCAGCTGTGATATGCTTGAGGATTAGAAATTCCTGCATCTTTAGATTTTTAAAAACACTTTTCAGCAATCCACATCAGCTGCATCATCCCTTCTTAATAGCATCCAAGAGATGTGGAACTTGAAATTCACAAATGCCTCATTGCCAAAGCCCAAATTGGGTTCCAGTTGGCTGCTGAAGCCTCACTCCCTGGGATATTTTCTCCCATCTCAATAAAATGTGCACAGTCATTCAAGACCAAAATGCATCCCCTTGTAATGATCATTATGCTGCATTTTGAAGCCCATTTATCACTTCTCAGGAGCCATTTGTAATATCATAACTTTGCTAGCTCACTCACTGTAAAAAAAATTAGCTGTTTCCAACATCTAATCCTGCAAGAGTAGGTTGTGTGCAGTGATTGCTCCAACTGCTTTGCCAATGAGTCGAAACACTTTTTGCTAGGGCCATTAAGCAGACCAGGGGAACATGCAGGTATGTTTAATGCTCAGGAAATCAGTACAATTGAATTCCAAGGATCAGAGAGAAAACAAGTAAAATTAGAAAGGTTGATGTAATGAACAAGGGAAAATGTGCATATGTTGCTAAAGAACCTGAGCTTGTAAAACACGGCTTTGGAGTTTTTTGCAAGCTTGAGATGTAGGAGTGTTATGCTGGATCAGTTTATCTACTCAATTATCTTGGTATAAGCACAAGCTCTAAATCTTTTTTAGCTCCTAGGGCCATTACAGCTCCTGCCAAGGTCAGCCAACGAGTATGCCACATTTAAGTCTTCAAGTTAACTGAATTCCAGAATTCACAGCTCTGGAGAGTTACCTGAACACAGCATCTTCACATTGCAGAGGCCCAGTCACTGCCCAGGCTCAAATAAGGTTCAGGGTAATTAGATGTAGTAGGTACTCAGTGTTGTAAGTACTCTGAGCTGATGTTGGGCTGGATCTGTTGATGAAGACTGGTTTGCTGTTCAAATGTGCACAGTGAATTCTGTGGGTTTCTGCAGTGAGGCATGAGAGACTGGTTGACTTCTAAGCTACTTCAGGTCCATCCTGTCATGACTCCTTCCCTTTCATTGCTCTCCTTCCTTTCCAAATGTGGAGGAAGGCATCGCATCTACTTTTTGAATAACAGCAGCTGTGGGAACTTATCCCAGAGAAGAATGTTCTCCTTCAAGTATCCCTACCAGCATCTCATGGTGCTTCAGGGCTGCGTGGGGTGAAGGCCAGCGAGTTTCTCTGTGATGTCCAAGAGCAGCAGGGCCTGCTTGCCCCATTTCTGTGCCTCCAAACCCAGTCCCCAGCACTGGAGGCCATCTCATGCTGACCAGAAAGGTTAACCATCCCCTCTTCTCATTTTAAAGAAGTCACAGGTTGGCATACATGGCTGCCATCCCTTTGAATCATCAAACTGCTATGGATCTAATTTATTGTCCTTGGTTGTGAGTCCTCTCTCTTCACCAAGCAGTAAATAAAGGCTTTTGACTTTAAACACAGCTCAGATATGTCATGACTGCAAGCAGCCTGCTGCTCTCTCAACAAGTTTATCTGATGTCTGCAGGAGGAAGGACAGGGAGTGGGAGAGCAGATGGTGCAGCTCTCTCAGAGCAGGGAGTGCAGGCTATGGATCCAGTGTGTTAACAGTATTTCCTAATGCAACACTAGAATTACTGTGGAGAGGATTTTATTTTTAAACTGTAGCTTAAATAAGATGATTGCTTCAGACCACATGGGCTCAAGTGCAGCTGGAATGACAGCAAGCCTTTTCTCAGGAGGGAGAATCCCAAATATATGGGCTAAGGTGACCAAGAGTGTGGGACAAAACAGCAGAGCAATAAGGTACTGAAGAGAAAAGGGATTTCCAGTACAACCTGTGCCTGAAGTGTCCTCTCGAGGAGAATGTTTTTCCTCCTCTTTAGAAACATACTGGAGTGGTGGGAGGGGATGGTGTACTCTGAAAAGCAAGTCAGTTGGAATGGCTCAAAAAAGGGAAGGAGTGTAAAGGGAGACTGAAAAGCAAATGAGAAAAACAACTGAAAGCAGAGGAAGGGTCTTTCTGGGGAAAGGGAGCTGGTGGAAGTAAAAGTCAGCACTTGGACCAGGTGGTGAGCAGCTAGTAACGAGCTATTGTTCCACCACCCAAATACTTGCCTCTTTCCCCTCACATGACACGCATTATTCAGTAGGAGCAGAGTTTCAAAGACCTAATTAATCCTTGCTATTAATTTATGTTTTCAGTACTTAATTCTAAGTAAAGTGTGGTATTTTAGTCTGGTTCAATAAATAGCCTGTATTACTTATCTCCCTCTCTCATGCAGAATCGCTGGAAAATTAAATTGAGCATGCTGAAATTTGTTTAGTGAGAAGGTTTCCTTCAGAAGTACTCTCAGAAAATGAGGCAGTAGCACAAGAAGGTCCCTTTGAAATGGGACTGGGGAGTACTATTTGTTTTGGTATAAAAGGGACAGAGATGGGGAAAATAAAAGGTTGGGGCATGTTTCAGCTCTCCCAGTTCAGAACAGAGAGAGTGAAGGTGCTGTGCTGGCTGAGGGGTGCTGTACAGGGAGATAAACCAGGCTGTCCTTGCCCCAGGGGCTCAGGCACCCTGTGTGGTCAGGGGCTCTGGCAGAAGTGCCCCACCACACCCCCTGTGCTGTGATCCATCCAGGGCTGGGGCCTGCATTTAAGCAAGAAGCAACCAAAACAGCAGCAGGAGAAAAGGAATCCAAGAGTGGTGACACAACAGAGGAGCCCTCCCACAGTCACCCCTGCCAGGCAACTGGAAATCATTTTCCCTCTTCACTGATCTGAAGCTTTTGAAATGAATATGCACTTTCTATTTCCCCTCCCTTCCTGAGATATAAGCAAAAGAATACTTAGTGATAATGAGCACTATTGCTAATTTTGCACCTTCTTCGTTAATTTACTTTCCTCTTGTCCTTGTTTTCTCCATTTATATAGTACAGCTTCTACCTACATCACAAGAGCTTTAAAAGGAAAAAAGGGATTTATATTTGGCATTATACTAATATCTTTTGCAGCATGCATAAATAATTTATGCAGTGAAAATTCAGGTCTGTATCTCACATATTTTGATTAATAGTTTTTTTTTTTAAAACAAAAATGTATAAAAAGCTACAGAACACTTGAAAATAAGTGACTACTCTTAGGCACATGGGGTAATTCTTGGGGCTGTCCTGTGTAGGGCTAGGAGCTGGACTTCAATGATCCCTCTGAATCCTTTCCAGTTCAAGATATTCTATGAGTCTATAATTCCATTTTCTAACAGAAAATACTTGCAAATGCAAAATGATGTTACAATCACAGGCTGCACGTAATACAGCAGAGATCTACTGAAAAGCAGTCCTAAGGAGGTGTTAAGATGTCATTATCCTTTTATTTCTTGCAAGTTCTTGTGATGTTAGAAAGCCAAAGCCCTGAGAACAGGAAACAGAAGGGGAGATCTCTGTTGGAGCTTGAGGCAGGAGAATCATCCAGCAGTAGCAGCCCAGCAGGACAGGGAGGACAAGTCAGGAAAGGGCACTTGGCTGGACCACACAGGAAAAGAACAATGATATTTTTATTAAAATGATATGCTCTCTTCAACTTTAAAATAGCATTTGCACTAGTCCTTCTGAAAGTCTGGCCAGGAGAACTAAGGTTATATGATCTTCTGTCTGGCACGTCTGTTCAGAGACAGCAAACTGCTGAAATACTGTGAGAGAGACCCATAGAAAACTCATTTGTTTTGGTTATAGGGACTTTAAGGTCAGGTTAAGGAACTTTTAGGCTGCTGTTTCTTTTCCAGAAGAGCTAAAACTTCAGCAGAAGGTGCAGCAAGAAAGATTTCCTCCATCAGTAGCAAGCTTGATGCTATCACATCTTCTGCAGCAATACCAGCCCCAGCAAGCTGGGGCTGAGGGTGGTGCTGAGAGCAGGAGCTCCCTCTCCAGCACAAAACTGTGTTGGTGTGCTATTTTTTCTTTTTCACAAGCAGAATGTGACCGCTGAGGTTTGGTCTTTGAGATTTATTTGCAGCATCAGCCTCATTACATGGCTGAGACAATAGGAAGAAGGGAAAACTCACGTATAGCTAGCAGTAGCCAAAGATTTCTTTGTTACAGAGCATTTAAAAAACTTTTTAGCTAATAGCATATTGCTAAAGTTCACAGACAGTTGTTTTAGCCAATTACTAAAAGTACATGTACATATGCTTTATACAATGCTTGCTTGTCTTCTTTTTATTAACAATACACAATACTCCATTATTAAGCTTAAAACCTTCTACTATCTTGCTAAGCATATTTTCTCTCAGTCTTAAGGTCTATCTTAGCCAAGCCCAAAACTCAAGCTATTGTTTAATGTCCTTGCTTACTATAGCATGATAACTTTTTCTATTTTCAGACTTTGCAGTTTCAGCTAGCTCTCTGTTTCTCTACTCTTTCTGTTTCTAAGGCCTGCTTGCCCAGCTTTCTAAAAATCTTTCTTTCCTTTACTATTTCCCACACAAAGCCACAACCACCTGTGGCAAGGAGTGCAGTCCAAAGACTGCAGATCCCTTTAGGGGCAGATGGTGCCTACTGGCCACCTCAGCAGCCCTCCACAGCTGTGAAGGAGACGTGGGACAAGGGTATTGTCCTCCTCTCCCAGGCTTGCAAAACCCCTGTGTGTCAGAGGGACATCCTTCTTTCTTTCAGGATTTTTCACAGAGAAGCACAGAGGAAAGAAAGAAAACAATTTCTATTTCTGCTCCTTGTTTTCCTACGTGGAATGTGTTTGGAGAATTGTTTACCTGGGGTGATGGCTTGGTTGGATTCTGGTGAGGATTGTTTGAGCCTGATGGTCAATCCAACCCACCTGGGGCTGGACTCTTGCGAGAGGGTCACGAGTTGTGAGTCAGATATGGTAGTTAGAAAAAGTAGATTTGTAGTTTAATATCTCCTTTAAATAGTATATGAATGTATTGTAGTATAGTTATAATAAAGAAATCATTCAGCCTTCTGAACTGGAGTCAGACATCAGCATTTCTTCCCACTGGGTTCACCTGCATTTTACAATACCTGTGCATGACTGAACATTCAGTTATGGGCTCTCCTCAGTGCCTTACACTTGTTTAAACCCACGTGTGAAGGCAGTGTTGGGTAGGGATAAAGCATTATTCATTCCTGAATTTTCTGAAAGTACAATTGGAGTTCCCAGGACAAGGACTGAAAACTTGAGCAGTGAAAAGCAGTAAGCTGATCTCCTCAAGAAAATAAGCCTTGGTGAAAATGTGTTCAACCTACCACCAAGCTCCAGTAACCCTCCAGGAACTTAGGAACCTGGTAGCCTATTTTAACAAATTTTTACACAGAAATAGAAAATTCAAAGATAATCAAATTCCTACAAATTTGTGGCCATCAGTATCTAGCTAATTAGGGACCCAAACAAACGCCTCTGTCAGGGAAAAGGCAAGTGGATTTCAGTTCACACTCTGCTTGGTGGTCACTGGCTGGCCTGTTTTCTTCAGTTTGGCTCTCACAAAGGACATGTAAGGAGGCTGCAACTACTCTATGTAGTAAAAGAGCAAAAAGGAACAAAAAGCTCAACTTTATAGGAAGCTTGACTCTATTTAGCTGTGTTGTTCATAGAACAACTTGGTGTTTTTAGAACACTATAAATGAAAGATTTTGGTTTTAGTGCCAGAACAAATGGTTGAAGCAGCTGGAAATTTCTGAAAATATTAATAGTGGTAGTAATAAAGCACAGAAGGTTCACTCTGTATTTGGTTCTTGTTCTAATGAGTTCTGAGTAGAAAAGAATATTTTAATAATGATATATTTTAATAGTAGTTAATTGGTGTTGTATTAGTATTATTATTCTATAGTGCAATGATTACTCTTTAAAGTCTGTAGACTTCTCTAAAGTCCTGAATAATTCGGGGAAAAAAAAATCCATCTGGTATTTCCCCCACTGACTCCAACAATTCAGGGCTGAGCTATCACATACTTCAGAATGAAACTCTTTATTGAAAGCCTCTGTACACAGTCAGCTGGCAAGCCATGTCTGCCAACAGTAAATAGGGTGTTCTGCAGCCAGGATTCCTCACAACACCAGAGGAAGAAGTCACAGTCATCTGTGTGACCCATGTGCCCCAAATTAACAGCAAAACACCAGTCAAAGTTCATGGACTTGACTGAGCTTACGCTGACAGCTCTGTGTTCAAAGAAATACTCAAGATTCCAGTTGTTTCTATGTATTTGTAAAACTAAAATTATCTTTTCCTGACTTTTTGCAGCAAAGTAGGTATAAAGCTGCAGTGTTTTGTTTTGCTGTCCTTGTCTCAAGGAGAGCTTAGTCTCTGACACTGCTCACAGGGCAGCTGGGGCTCCTCCACTGCCCATCCTGCTGAAAACCACCCACACAACACTCCTTCTTTCAGGTGTTTCTGCACTGCAGAAACAGCCCTGTCATCACCTGCTGCCCACTGTGAGTCCAATGGCATCCAAACCCCTCTGTTGGCCTTTTTTTTTTTGGTTGGGTTTTTTTTATTGGGTTTTTTTTTTTTTTTGATGCTATTTTTGGCTCTTTCATAGGGAGTGGTACACATGGCCCAACTGGGAGCTTTGGAAGTAGATCTCCATGTATTATTGCTGCAGTAAATGAGTGGTTTCATTTGTCACACTAAAAAGAAGAAAAAGTAATCTATACAAGGTGATGGATGATTGCTCTCACCATTTGTAACAAGTTTTAATAAAACTGTAGGAGAGCTTTTCCTCCCTACCGCATTCCAACATGAGGTAAATTTTTAAAACCTCTCTCAGTGTCACAAATGTTACATCCTTATCTTTAGCTTAGAGATATTCCTTTTTAAATAGGTACTTGAAAGGCACAGAGATTTCCTTTCAAGACTGAGAGGTTGATATGTGTCTTGGTTTGAAAAGACAGGAGTCTGCTAAGGAAGGCAGGAGCCTCCCTTGAAATGGAAAAAGCAAACCCCCTCCCTCTGAATTATTATCATTTTGAAATTAAGGGGCTCTTAGCCAAAGATATGGGAATAGGAGTAACAGTTCTTTATTAGGAATTTTTTAAAAAAAAAATAGAAATGCAACAGTACAAAAAAAAAAAAAACCAAACCAAAACAAAAACAAACCCAAACAACACAGGCAGAGTCAGAACATGCCCTGTCCCCCTGTGTGTCAGGGAGGTGGCAGCAGCCCCATGCCAGGGTGGCTCAGCCCTCCTGCAGTGCCAGCTGTGCTTCTGCTGGAGCAGGGATCCTGCACAAGGGGGGAGTTTTCCTCTGGAGCTCCAGGGCTGGGGGAGATGGGCCTGGGCTCCTCTGGGAATGCAGGGGGAAGAAAGCTGCTCCTCTGGGAATGC
>QUSF01000049.1:2536954-2562069 GCA_003676055.1 Chloebia gouldiae | reverse complement strand
TGGGAATGCAGGGGGCAAAGGCTGCTGTGCTGTTCCCAGGTCAGATTGGATCCAGGTAGGAATGCTGGGCTCCTCCCCTGGGCAGAGCATCTTCCCATGGGATGCTGGAATTTTCTCAGCCATGCAGGGACACTCAGTGGCCATGAACAGCAGAGATCTCCTGGAGGGAGGATTGGCTGTGGGAGAGATAAAGAAAACTGCCCCATGGACAGCAGAGAACTGCCCCAGCTCTGACAGATGAGAAATAGAATAAACACCCTCAGCCACATTTTGCATTTGCAACATAAAACAATATATTGTCCACATGGCTTGCTGTGAGAAACACGTTTGGAGAACACACCACATACCCAGGATTTCCCCTACCATGCCTGCAGACATCTGCAGGGACACATTTCAACAACCTGCACTGTATTTCGGGGAAATCTGGGACTCAAGGCTGCCTGGTTGTTGTTTTGGGAGTGTGGTGTGCAGGTTAATGGCTGGGGAGCTGCAGAGTTACAAGGCTGGGTCTGGCTTAGTCTGTCATTGCAGAGAGATCCCTGTGTGAGGGAGAGGCAGCGTGCAGACATGGGGTTGGGGTGGGGGGGATAGCAACTCCCGGAGTTTGTGTTTTGGCTTGGTTTGGTTTGGTTTTTTTTTTTTTAAAAAACAAAGAAGCCTACCGGTGCTATGATGCCCAACCAGTGGGAAGAATGATGTGCAGAACTCCATGATCTCAGAAGGCTAATTAATGACTTCATTATACTATATTATACTAAAACTATATTACTAACTAACAAGTACTTTCACTGACTAGAAAACCCGTGACCCTCTGTTGAAAGTCCTGACACAGTTGTGACCTAATTGGTCAATGAATCCAAAACACCATCACCAGAATCCAATCAAGCAATCACCTTGGCTAAACAATCTGCAGACCACATTCTACATGGGCACAACAACGAGCAGCAGCAAGTGGGATAAAGATTGTTTTGATCATTTTTTTCTCTGCTTCTCTCAGGAAAAATGTTGAGAAAGCCAAGTCTCTCTCTGTTCAGAGGACATGTGAATGCCACAGAAGCCCTCACCTCACAGCAGCTCCAAAGCATGGTGATATAGAGTGTGAAAAAGCTGAGTGTTTTGTGGAAGAATTGATGCAACCAAAGGTTTCTCCTGGATCCTGAGGCTGGAGAGGTCTGTGCAGGTGCCATGGGTGGGGACAGAAGGAGCACAGCGGCCTCTGAGTGCCACAGCAGGGACAGGTGAGATGCACCTGCAGAGCAGAGGGTCACAGCTCTGTTCAAACAGCTCTGAGAACAAAGTGCCAGGGAACCACGGTGGGGAAGGTGAACCCTGCTGAGGCTGATGTGGCCTCACCGTGGAGCAGGAAGAGAAAACACCAGCAAGGTATTTCCTAGAGGAAAGACTGCAGTTTTAATTGTGTGAAACAACCACGTCAAACTTCCTAATGAAGATAGCAGAATAAAGTCAGCTCATACAGGGGAGAAGAAGGAGCTTTACAAATTCTGTATCACTGCTAAGCACTGATTTACAGTAATTCCTTTCATTTCTTTTCTAATTAAACATCTCCTGAAGGATCAGGCCTGTCAATGTGATCTGAGGCCCATAGCCTGAAGTGTAAAGTGAGGCAAATTGGCTGACTTACTTGTGATGATAGAGTCATTTTGGAAGGAGATTGAAAATCAATACTTGTCATCCCTGTGCAGTGCTCTTTATTCAGAGGGGCAATTTGTAAGTGTAATCTGTATGAGTGTAGTGGGAGCATACAAAGTTACAGTACTAGTCATGCAGAGTGAAATGACAGAATATAAAATATAGGCTTTTCTCAATTTTATTCATATTAATATCAAGGAAGCTTATGAATAAGCACAACATTTTAATTCAGTGCTGCGCAGTGAGGCCTCTTGCTGCTTTTGGCTTAAGCTGCAGCCAGCATTACAGGTAGCAGTGTTTGAAATTATTTCCCCTCTGACAATGTCAGGCAGAATCCTTTCAGCTGCTTTCAGCCGCAGCAAGGCAAACAAGGGATAAAAAAAAAAAAAATATATATATCTCAACCCTGTGTATGGTGAGAAAACAGCAAACAAGCCCTGAGTGATCACGAGGCTTAGCCAAACTCCAGGAGGATGGCAGTGCTGGAGTGCAGATGCAATCACAGAGGACAAGAGGCACTCAAGATCTTGTGCTTTTCTCAAGCAAGAGTACTCCAGAGGGGAAGACTGACAGCTCCTTACTCCAAGCATTCTACTCTCAGCTGCCTTGTTAGCTCCCCCTTGCAACTCTGGCAGCTCACATTAATCTGCACTGGTAACTAGGAGCAGTTTTCCTCCTGAATCTCTCCTGGAGTGAATTTGCCAGTTACGACAGTTATTGGGACAAATTAATTAGGTCAAATTGGAGAAGGCCAAGTGGGCTTTGGTTACTGATAACTTAGTAAGTGTTAAGCTCATTTTACCTATTCACTGTGTCATAGTTAGAGGAGTGAGCTGTAATTCTGGTCAGCATTGCTACTTGCTCTTTGCTATTACCCATCTAAAGTATTCTCTCATGCTGAAAAAATCAGTCATATCATAAAATACAATAATAATGGATAAAAAATATATAAGTAAGAAAATGTTTTAATAATTTTATTAAAATTATTTTATTAATCATTAATTTAGTATATCATTTATTATTTTATTATGTTTATGTATTAATTATTAATTTATTATTATTTACTAATTTATTATTAATTTATTTGTTGTTTATTATATCTTAATTATATGTATTATTTATTAATTTATTATTTATTAATTTTATGTTTTATACAAAAATACTATATATAAAACATAATATGATTTTTCTCTCTATCTAAAATGAGTTTAAAAAAGACCCACAATTATTCAGGAAAAAGAAAAGAGTTATTTTAAAGAGAACTTTTTTTCTCCTCAAAGCACTACTTCCCTCCCAAGATAGAGATGTTTAAATTATAACATATATATATATATATATGAAACTGGCCTATAAAGCCTTCCTGTGAGGAGTCTGTACCCAAGAATTATCCAGTGGAGGATAGGGGCTTCCTGTTGATGTGCATTTTACATCTCATCTGGCTCTGGCCTGAGTGCATTTTAAATTGATATATTTGAACAATTTTTCTAAGGTTTTTTTCAATTCAGCTGCACTCTGCTTTAGCTCAAGAGTGGACAAACACAAACCAAACACATCGTGTATCAACTGCCAGAACTCCTAAAATTATGTAATTATTTCTACAATAACAAATATTGTTATTATTTAAATATATTATTATATTACCCCTTTATATATTATATATTATTATATATTATATATTATATATTATATATTATATATTATATATTATATATTAATTATATATTATATATTATATTACTGCTAGAATTATTTTAAACAATTAAAAGCTTTCATTGCCACTACATTTCCATTTAAAGAGTGATAACAGGCCTACTGACAAAAGCTGATATTTGGAAATGGTGTCAGATAAAGCACAGTCTCGTGGGACTCCCAAACTTTATGGCACTCAGGTGGGAAGAACAGAAAAGCTCGGTGACATGCTGGTTGTGGTGCTGCATCCCCTTGCCAGCCCTCTTGAAATCAATTGGCACGTCACATTTCCTGCAGATGGACCACAAATGGCACATGCACAGCTGATGTGCCCTGGCACCCAGGGAATGAGATTGCATTTGCCAGTTAGCTTGCCAGCCAGAAGGCAGATTTAATTTGGAAGAGAATGGTCCACAGTTGTTTAGAAATAGCAAGGAGCAGATTTTAAATCATCTTCTGTTCCTCCCTGTTCAGTCTCATCCTCTAATTGGTAAATGAGGGTCCCAATCAGCTCAAATCAGAGGAAAAATGTGTCTCAAGCAGCCAGTGAGACAGAAAACAGAGGTACCCACTCCTTGATACCATGATCTTGCAGCTGTTTGCAAGTCAGATTTAGCTAATCACAGGGTCCTGGGGAGCAATTAGTCTCTCTTTTTAGGTTCCATGTGTAAGTTCTAGTAGAAAAGAGCTTTTTTCCACTTGCTGCCCTGATTATTTTTGCATGCTCTTAACTATTTGCCATTTTATCCACCAGACGGGACATATCATGTTATGTTTGTAGATAAACATAGCTAGACTGAACAGAAAACATTTTAAATTGAGTGTAGTAAAGTGCTTGGAAGTAAATTTTCTGTGTTTATTAATCATGGTGGTTTTCACTTCCCTGTATTTCTTCCTTGGTAATGTACCATCTTTCAGTCTGAATAAATTCCTTAAGCCATGATCCTTAAAAGTGAATTAAGACTGTCTCAGCCTCTAGACTTTGAGATGCTTGCACGGGGCTCATTTTCAGCTGACAGCAGCTTGGTAATCAGCCTTTCATCTTGAATCTGGACAACTTTAAATTACATCTCAGTTTAGGAATGTCTGGCCTGACTGTGGATGATTGTTCTTCATAAGGAGATGGCTTTGGATAGTGCCCTTCCATTCCCAGGCAGGGACACCCTGTTCTGGGAGGGATGGGTGGCAGAAGGTAGCCCTGAATATATAATAGAGTTTTAAAGTTCTTGAGCATCATTATTTAGCTCTGTATTTTGAAGACTGATGTGTCAAAGCTCTTGCTTTCCATCTGATGGAGCCCTACATGGGCAGACACTGAACTGTGGTGCCCTGGTGCCTACACATTATTTGCACTGACTGGTTCCTGGCAGCTCTGGTGTTTAGTGCCCATCCTTCTGCCCCTCTGCCCCACAGGCAGGGTCCTCTGGGCTCCACTGTCTCCTTGGTGACTCCTGGTACTGCCAGATTATCTGAACTGGCAGCTGGAAAATACATTAGACCTGTTATTTCAGCTGTTCTAAGGGCATTTTAATATATAGTTATTGTGTCTTCACTTATTATTCTGCTATCTGCCAAGTATATTTTAAAGTGTTCATTTTACAAACTGCTGTGTGTTTTTCACAGTTCTTAATGCTGCTTTTAAAGTTGGTTTTCCTTGGCTTTAGTCTGTCAGGCTGCTTGGAGCTTCAGCATTGGATTTGCAGAAGTACACTGATGCCTGAAGGCCTCTGAGCATGTTAAATAAAGTTCTGGGCATCACTGGGTCTGAGATGCTACCCATGGCCTTGTTGTTCTCTTGAAAAATGTCAGGTTTATAAAGCCATCAGTAAATACATCTTAGCTGAAATATGATTCAGCTGTAAACAAAATCTCATTGCCTCCCACCAGGACAGGTTTGAGCCTTCCACACCTGACCTGCCATGTGCCAAAGCCCACGTGGCGTGTTCTGAAGGCAGTGCAAGAGCCATCACTGGCCACAGCCAGAGGCAGAAAGGTCACCCTGTTGCAGGACCTGCTCAGTGAACCTCTGGGTCACCCCTGGAGAAGAAAAATTAGGGTTACACTGGCATACATTTACTAATCCAAAGGGGGATGATACCTTGGGAACAGCTTGGGAAGGTACCTGAAGCAGTTGACATAAATTACACTTGGATTACACTTTGAAGATACAGTAACCATGGAAACCTGAGGGAGAAACAGTTCCTCAACTTTCAGTGCTTGGTGGTTTAAAAACCCTTCATTGATACTTTGAGGAGGGAGCCTGAGTACCAGATACAAGCTCTTTTGGGGGCAAAAAAAAGCGCTGAGAGGAGAAATCAGGTTCTTACATCAGCATTGCATGGGCTGGGATGCAGCAGTGCTGTTGATTGATTGAAGCTGGTGTTTTTGGACACTGGAATGATGGTTTGGCTTTGCCTGGCCTCTGTACATGCCTCATGCCTTGCTAAATATTTAAGTTAGGAACGGGTTACAAACATGGGAATCAATCAGAACAGCTGTCAGTACAGGTAGGGTTACACAGCTACAAAGCATTTATCTCTTTAGAGCTGTGATGGTGTAACTGGTAACCATGTGAGGAAGGCAGACTGTTCACTTCTGGAGAGATGGTGCTGTACAAAAAGTGTGCCACAATTCAGAGCACACTTGAATTCCATGAAGATAGCAGCTCAGTGCTCTATAACTACCAAAAGAGCAAATAATAAAAGAAAAAAAAAAGTTTTTGTGAATGGAATAGATAGAAAATAAAATTATGTCAAACAAATATAGTGTCAAATAACAAACAGTGACAAACTCAACATCAGTAGGCCTGCGAAACTCCTTTCCAAAGACTGCATTTGCTGAAAGAGCCTTTGGGATGCAGAGCCTGCACAGCTTTGGAGAAGGCATCTACTGAGTCTCACTAGACAGATAAATAATATTAGATTTAGGAAATACCTTGAACTGGAAGTGGTAATGGCTGTGAGAGTACTTAGGAAATGCCAACATTTGCCTAGTTCTTATTTATATCTGGGTGTCATCCTATGGTCCTTGAGAGGGGATCTTTGGCTGAATGAACTCAGGTTCAGCTGCTTTCATTAGCTGGCTTAATCAGAGCACAAATGAATAAGCAAACACACAGATAGAAGTGCTTGTTAACACTGACTGACTGCAGGCACTTCTCTGAAAAGCGCAGTTCCATTTTAATTGTTTAATTGTTTAATAGTACTCATTGTAGAAAGTGGTGTCAAATCTTTGCTGCTAATCCAACACTAACTTTTTGTTTGCACAAATAGTAGGGTAGATGTGAAGGACTGTATAGTAGTGACTATCTTTTTTCTTTTTTCTCATAAAATTGTCCTTCATTTCAGAGAGATATGTAGAAAGAAAAATTAAATGACTCTGTGGACTCTGAATGTATTCTAGTATTAATTCTTTCTTGTAAACTGCTGCTAATTTTTTGCCCAGTCAATTCTGTCCCAAATTCTTGGCGCTGGCTTCTCTTATATCTTTATTGTTTACAATTCTGTTTACACAATTTCCATATAGTAATTTTCAATTCAAGGTGATAACAGAAAGATGGAAGAACATTTCCATATTTGATCTCTTGCAGGATTTCTTTTAACCATGTCACACTGTCACATTTGTCAGAGGCATGGGCTGTGCTGCTCAGCAGAGCCTTGTTGGAGGCTGGAGGAGCTCTCAGAGCTCCTGGTGGCACCACAGCCACCTGAGAGATGACAGAGGGCTCTTCCTCATGCCAGGGAAGGGTTTTGCACCAAACCAGCACCTGCTTTATGCTCCTTGGGCTGAAGAAGTGAGGAGAAAGACCAAGATGTGTCTGGTGTCCAAAGGGTCCGAGACTGTATGAAACCACCCTTATTTCTATAATTTTAAAGGGTTTATTAAACCTTATCAAAAATACCACAAAAGACAATAAGGAAAAGTCACAGTGCTGGGAATCCCTGTGACTACCAGCCATGTAGCTGCTCTACAAAAGGGATGCTCTGCCTTTTATACCCTTAGCCCCTCTCAAAGGTTTGTTAACTCCTTCTCTGCCATCCACTGGTGGAGGTCCCTTTTCACACCTTGCCTGGAGGTCAGGTGTTGTTACACCAGCCCCCCTGGTACCAAGCTGGCCTGCTCTGAATGTCCTGGCTACTGAGGCTGTTACAGGGGGGAGGGAAAGAGGGCTGTGGGAGGACATATTACCATAACATTCTACATAATATCTGTTTCTTAATTGTGAGAGCCAATTATTACTTTACTCACATGTTACAAGGCCATGCAGCAGCAGAGGTGTCTCCAGCCAGTGCCAGTGAAGAGCTGAGCTCTGTGGATGCCCCGTGTGACCCTGCTTGGGTCATGTGAAAAATGCCAATCACTTGGTTTCTAAAATTTTAAAAGTTTAATAATAATAAAATGGTTATTAAAATAGTAATACAATTAGAGTAATAAAATATAGAGTTAGGACAATTACAAGACAATAAAAAACAAAGAATTACAGACATCCAGATGCTCTCAGTCACTTAAGCCATGATAAGGATACCTTGTGAACAAAGGAATATCCCTTAAAACAATACACTGTTGCATATTCACATATACTTCATATTTACTCATACATTCTATTTAAAACAAGAAACTCTGTTATATTTCAACTGCTTCTTTTAACCCCACAACATCTTCCAGTCTGAGCAAGGCTGGAAGAAATTAGATTCTTCTGATAAGAAAACCATAAATTCCTCTTCTCTGGAAGATTTAGATGTTCTGTGACTGTTATCTCAAAGCAAGTATCTCATTCCTTAAAAAAAAAACAAACACACATACATAGTTTCTATTTTAACTACAAAACTACATTTACCATACTATTAAAATGTTAATACATCACTTCTAATCAATATAACATAATACATATAGTATTCAATTTAATATTTGCGAAAAGCCGATCATAAAATATGAATTTTTCACAGGTCAGAGCAGGTGCCAAGGCCAACCTCCCCAGCCCAGCTGCTGCTGCCTAGGATCCAACACCACGGGGCTAAGCTGCACAGTCTTCTTGGGGTGTGGACATCTCCAATGCTAATGAAGTAGGTTGCTCACTTTTCTAATGAATTTACTCTTAAAGGAGAATTATCCCAAATCTGGTACAACCTCTAATGTGTTTATGTCCTGGTTCTAGCCAGACAGTTTTTTTTAGTAGCCAGAGAGGGCATATCCAGAGCCCAGAGGTGAATCTGTACCACCTCATGGGAAAGGGACTCTGTCATGTGGGGAGAAGAGGCTCCTTTGGGGTCAGAGTAAAGGTGGAGCAGGAGCGCTGGGAGCTGTGGGGTGATGCTGGTTCTGAGCTGGGGGGAGCAGCTGGGGTGCTGTGGCTGTGCTTGGGCTCTGCTGTGAGCAGTCTGCATGCGAATCGCTCTGTGAGAAGTGATAGTCACTTCCAAAAACTTAAAAGGTTTATTAAAACCTTATCAAAAATACAGCAGAAGACTGAATAGAGAAAATATCACAGCACCAGGAGCAGAGGATTTTCCCACCATGTGCTCACCCACACAATGGAGGTTTCACCTTTTAACCCTTTGGTCCCTCCCAAAGTTCTGTCCATGGACTCCTCCTTCCCTGTCCAGTGCTGGAGATCACTTCTGACATCCTGACTGGGGCTCAGCTGTTGTCATGGTAACTCCCAAATGTCCCGAACCCAGAGCACCCCTGATAACAGCACAAGGGGGGTAAAACATAACTATAAATCTATAAAACGTCTCCTAAAATACATCCATGATATTTGCCTTTTAACTGAGAGAGTCACCCTTCCCATTAATCATCTATCATAACCCTTGTTTTGTACAATTTTGTTATTTTTGCTGTTACTGTCCCTTTTCTTATCTCTTGGCTGTTTCCAGTAAATTGTTCTTCTCTTAACCCCTGACCTTTGCCTTTTGTGCCTCCAATTCTCCTCTCCAGGCACAGGGCAGGGATGGGAGAAGAAAAGGGAGCAAGTGCCAGCATGGTTTTAGTGGGAGGACTAAATTGGAGAATACCATTCCTAAACCATGACAGTTTAATATTTTAGAGTCAGTTAAAATAAACAAACACTGAAGCTAATGTTCCCAGCAATCTGGAGGGAATTAACAGCATACTGCAAAGGGTGTTTCAATTACTTTTAAAATTCTAATTAGCCCATGAACAGCAGAGAATGTGGGACAAATTGCCTGGCTTCAAAACAAGACAATCAAAAAATGACCTCAAAGGAGAGCAAAGGGTGAAGGAGGTTGTCATGCAATAAATGAAAATGACCCCATCCGTTTGTTTAAGTAATGGCCTCTTCGGAGTTTTACATTATATTGTCCCATATTTACAATGCTCTGGGAAATCAAAAGACAGAGGAGAAGCTTCAGTGAGAGAGAAAAATCATTTTTACTACTAAAAATGATGACAATAACATCCCAGATGCCTAGTTGCACTGAAATTAGCTGGAAACTAGTTTGGGGTGGTTACAGTTAAAATAATAAAAACAATTGTTCTGCCTTAGACTCCACCTTTCCCACAATTATTTTGCTTCCCCAATTCATATATAAATCAACAAGAATTTAACTGGAAGCATTTTTGGCTTTTTAAATAAACTCTCCCACTAAAAATTTGGACTCCAAAGGCTGTTTGTACTCTGATATTTTTCTTTATTGTGGCTGTATCAGCATGTGGTAGAAGGCTCTACCCTGCAGTAAGATCATGCTGGAATTGTGCCTGGTTCCAAGATCTGAGATCTTGCTAGGAAAATCTTCCAATGGGCAGATTGTTGTTCTTTCAGAGCCCTTCTGCCTCTGTTACAGGACAATGAGCCAAAGCAGTGTCGGGTTTGTGCCACAGACCTTGAATGGGAATGCTGGGGTTTCCATCCTTTGCAATGATCTGTGTTTTTCCTTGGACAGTTTTGCTTCTTCCAACTTTGTTCTGCCGTGTAAGTGTGATCCTCCAGAGATGATCAGTGGGAGAACAACAAGCTTGCCTGAGGATTCCCAGGGTTTTCCCATGTGTTTGTTTCCATGTGCTAACCCAAATCTTCCCGAGTCAAGAGAACTAAGAGTACAACATGCTTTGTGCTTTCTGATATGACATTTTCAAAGTTGTCTTTCAATCATGAGCAAGCAGCAGGAGATGCTAAACATAGCAAGAACTGCGAGGATTTATGCAGCTAATTTCCCTTTATTTAATATAACTCTTCAATTTATTACATTTGACTCATGGCACCAATGGTCTAAGCTGGGTTCAGAGGTTTTGACCTTTGAAGTGAAAAATAACCATGGGGTGATTGGACTGCCTGAATATTTCTAGGTGTCCAGTAATAGCCATTAATGTAAATTAGCTTTATGTTTCATTAACTAAGCCAAAACTTACACTCTGGCCGAATGCTGACAAAGAAAAAAGTCTCTGTCTGAATTAGATCAAAGGAATTAAAATAAGAACCACTCAATGGTAGCAGTTAATGAACTGTAACTAACTGAAAAAATCTCCTTGCAGGAGCAAGAGAGGATCAGTTTGGTCTGTAAATACTCTGAACACACAATTTGCATTGCCCTCTGTCGGAGTCCAGCACATCCCTCTGGCTGCCCTGGCTGGCTTGAGACCCTGGCAGGGGACTCGGAGACCTTGGCAAGAAGTCAAAAACAGCTGTGGCTTCCATTTTAGCCTGTGGAAAAAACTGCCAACTCTGTATGAGGAATTACAAGCCACAAGGGTTTGAGTAGTGTGGTAGTTGAACTAACACAGGGTAGAAAAGTAGAATTTTGGTGCTTTTTAGAATAGGGTTCAGGGGGACAAGATGTAGGGATTTGGGCGTGTCCTGGCCTTCTTCTCCTTCTTCTTGCCCTCCATGTCTTGCTGTGATGGTGGGACTTTTCTATTGGTTTAAAGTAGAGACTCACTGTCCAACATAAATGACAGATATTGACACGTTATTGTAAACATGGCACAGGTAGTTTTTGGTATAAAATGTAAACACTGCCTTGAGGGCAGAGAGAATGCCATGGCCGAGCTGCTGGATAGAGCTCAGCAGGTCAGAGAAAGAATGTTATAGCGAAGGGAAAATAAACAACCTTGAGAAGCTGATCCTACGCATTTCAGACTCCTTCTTTGGCTGCACGGGCTGGGAGAAAAAGTCTTTTACATTCTTGGGGTCATCCCGACACCACGGATCCTGAGAACCCTCCACAATTAATTTGGCTGAACATGCCCAGGTGGGGTCTGTGTGCCCACCAAGCTGCAAATGCACCTGAGCTGTGCTGCACTGAGGGGAATCTCCCCAGGTCTTCTGTGTTCTCACTGCCAGGCCTAGTCTCAGGGCTGCATGTCACCATGTCACAGGTCCTTCTCTCTGAGTCCTCTAGCACTGTTTGGGAGGTAATTTTTATGAAATGTTATTACTTCTTGAAAATACCAATATGAAAGTATATTAAAAAAAAACTCTCAAACAGTCAGTGAAAAAGGATAATTTTAAAAAATGTTTAATGTGGTTGCTTATACAAAGCAAAACTGGGAACTGAGTGTGCAAGAAGGGCTAAATAGATGTGTACATATAAAGAGAAAAACATGAACCAACTGGTTTTCTTTGCTTTGGGATAAAGATTTAAAATGACAGTATACAGCCTGGAAAAGAGATTATTTTTCAGCCCTGGTAATAATGTTTCTGTAATATTTTTAATCAATAAATTAGGCCTGCTTACAAAGCTAGGGCAGAGTGCTGGTATGGAACAGGATGTGAAGAATTACCAAAGACCAAAAAGAGTCGTTGGAGGAGGAGGTGCTGCTGTTCAGCTCCTTTCCCTCTCCCTTTCCCTGTGTGCTCCAGCACTGGTTTCTGCCATGTCAGCCTGGCAAGAGATTTTCTAAAGGCAGCATTTGGAATGTAGTATTGATTTCCATCTGGCATAGAAAATGCCAGCTCAGGAGAAGTTCCTTTAGCTGACTGTCTAGCTTGGATTCACTCAGTCAAGCATCATTCATCTTGATTTTTTCAATAGAGAAAAGTTTAAAACTACAGAAGGGAGAGAGGAAAAACCAACCAACCAAAAAAAAAAAACCCTAAAACAAACAACAACAACAACACAAAAAAACACAACACAAAAACAAACAAACAAAAAAAACCAAAGAGGAGAAGCATCGTTATGGAGCTGACTTTACCAGTTTTACCAAGGTTTTCATTCCTCATGTTCCTGTATGATGACTAGGTTTCTCTCCCAACTGATACACATTAAAAATCCACATTAGCTTTCACATGATATCAAAATCACTGGTTTTCCTCTGCTTATAGTAACTATAACTGTAAATACCCAAAATGTATCTGTAATGTATTTGCCAAAACCTCGCTGAACAATGTCAGAATCCTGGATCATACTGCATTCTTTCCTTTCTGCCTCTCAAACATTGCTTTCATCCAGTTCCCTTATACAGATTTTCATCACCTTTGTGTGCTGTCTTCCCCCTTACAAAACAACATCACTGATAAAACAATTGATGAAATTGTTTTCCTCATACCAGAACAGGCCCCACAATCTTGGGAATCCAGACCTGTGTGGACACTGAGTCTGAAAGCTGTTGAATTTGGATTTCCCAAGAGGCTGCTGTGTTTTATTTACATTGCCTATTTCCTGTCAGGGTGTTTTCTGACTTTCTCTTCAGGAGAAGAGCAGGAGTATAAGGCATGAAGTAAAAGGTACCATAAATGGTCAGCTGCTGCCAGAAGGCAGCCTTATGCTGATCCCCTGTGCCTGCAGCCAAATTTCTCCTTCTCCATACCTGCAAACACTCCTCTCAGCTTGCCCATGGGGTTTCTTTAAACTTCTAATTGATCCTCTTGTGCCATTCATTGCTAGGGCTCTCTTCCAAATCCCCCTCCTCTATCTGCAACATTAAGTAGGAAGCCTTGAAGATGGATGACCCTTCTACATGACAGAATAGCTTTTTAATTTGGCATTAACCACACTGAGAGCTGTTGAAGTGCAGACAAAGGGGGATGTGTGCAAGCTGTCCTTCCCAAAGTGTTTCTCACTCCAGTCTCCTGCCCTAGACCTGTGTCTTGGTTTGGAAAGAGCGGAGTCTGTGAAGGAAGGCAAGAGCCTCGTGTGAAATGGAAAAGGAAAATCCCCTCCCTCCAAATCACCACAATTTCAAAACTAAAGGGCTCTCAGGCAAAGATATGGGAATGGGAATAACAGTTCTTTACTAGGGGAAAAAAAAACTAAATTTAAAAAATGTAATTAGTACAAACAAAACTAGTGATACAGTCAGAAACCTGACACCCTGAGGAGTCCAGTTCAATGGTGGTTGCTCCTCCTGGAGTGGCAGATGAAATGCTGCTGAAACCGTAATCTGTAGAAGGGTGTAGTTTTCTCTGAAGGTCTGGTGATGGAGTAGTTTGGCCTGGTCTTCTTCTGGGGATCCAGCAGAGAAGAAGCTGCTTCTCTGGGAATCCAGCCAAGAAGAAAGCTGCTTTTCTGGGAATCCAGCAAAGGGCTGCTCTGGTGTTGCAAAAAATGCTGATTTTATGCAGGTAGGGATGCTTGGCTCCTCCCTCTGGGTGGAGCATCTCACAATGGATGATGTAACTTTACCAGTCATGCAGTGAGTCATTCAATGGTCCATTAACAGAAGATATTTCCCCGGAGGGAGACATTGTTCTTGGAAGAGATAAGAAAACTGCCCAACCTCAACAGATGGCAAATAGAATACATGCTTATCTTACAAGCCAGGACAACCTTTGTGCCACCCTGCTGTAGACAGTGTGGAGATGCACTTTCAACCTATCTTGTTCTTTCAGTGTCAATATCCAGAAACAATTTTTAACCTGTAAGTCTTTCCCTTCCCCCTACAGAAGAGACTAGAATGGGGGGTGGGGAGACCCACAGCTTAACTATTTGACTTTGCATCATTGCAGCAATCTCAGTGGGAGCTCTTTGATCAAAAATTTAACAGCTTCATGTTCCTATATTTCCAACACAGGTACTGGAAAGACATTGTTAAATAATGTGCCTGCATTTCCCACGGTTTCTTCTGAAGTCTTTAATCAATAAAATGTTCTTTAGATCGATACAGATGTTATTTCACTGCTCGGAGCCATTTGTAAGTATATGATGGAGGTAGTTACAGCCCAGGCAGTGCAAAGTAAGGATAGCTCTGGGGCACAAGGTACTTATAGCTCCACTCAGACACAGCAGGTGTCAACATAAAATTGGACACACCGGCATAAAATCACAACATCCTCTCTGCCAAGCAACTCCAGATAAGCTGCACTGGGGGAATGAGGGTTGAGTGTTTAAAACACTGTTTTGTTCCCTATCAACAATGTCAGCAAAAGTGTTTTGCAGATTTATGTTGATTATTGTATCAGTAAACTGTGACAAAGTCCCTTGCTGAAAGGATGTCTGTAAATTGTGTCTGGTGCCTTGGTAATGGAAAATCTAGAGGATAATTCTAATTCTGCCAGCTCATTTAAAACTAGATGAGTTTTAAGCTGCATGTCATGGGTGGAAATTGTGGACATTGCTGATGGTGAGAGGCTGTTGTCACAGTAATATTGGTGCACATAACACTTCAAGTGTTGCTGAATGAAGGCTGGAAGATATTCTACCTGGTTTATAATGATTTTAAAATTCTGGGATACAGCCTGTGCCTTCAAAGCATTTACATAAACTCTGAATAATTAAGCATTTGGGTTAGCAAAGTAGATATTTTGAAATTAAATCCCCAGTTCATGGGCAGGTCGAGCAGTTTTCCTTTCCTCTTGTCTCAGCTATAGGACTTGGAATGACTATCTGAAGAGCTCACAGCTGATGTTGAGCCAGCTCATGCCTGTTTTTGATCTCTGAACTCTAAGCCATGCTATAAAATCTTTGCATGCACCAATAGCAAACTAGGTGTTATAGATGAGTAATGAGACGGTGGCTCTCACAATTATGGGATGAACATTATATTTATATTAAGAGAACTTTTGTGGATGTATGGTTAAGTGACTGCAATGTGTCCTCCCCCTTGCATGGTTATCATGGATGGCCTTGGTACTCAGGGCATTTGGGAGGGTTGGCTCATTCCTATGGCAACACCTGACCCCAAATCAAGGTGTGAGAAACTGATCTGCACCCCTGGGCAGCAAGGAAGGAGTCACTGACAGGACTTTAAGACAGGCTAGAGGTATAAACAGTGGAGCATCCATTTGGTGGATGAGCACACGGCTGGTAGTCACAGGGGCTCCTGAAATTTTTCCTTATTTGGTCCTTTTGTTGTATTTTTTGTTAAGGTTTAATAAACTTTTAAAATTTTACAAGTGAGCACACGTTTCTCACATAGGGACCACTTTGTCATAGCATCTGAAAAGTTCTCAAATGTGGCTGCCAGGAAGAAGTGTGATGTGTGAACTCCACGGAACAAGGGGGAGCATCATCATCATCATCATCATCTCACAGACACAGGGGCTGGGGCAGAGGAGTCTGGGCTGCACCAGGACTGGCCTGGCCAGCTTGTGCCAGGGGCATTTTTACAACAGTAATTAGGCGTGCCAGAGTTATGTAGGAACACTGACTGTGCTTCCAAGTGCTTAATTTTGCTATCAGTTTTAATTTTCATATTAATTGCCATTAGTTAAACTGATGTAATGAGCCTGGAGTGGCAGATAAAAATGACAATGGGGGTGACTGTGAATTCTGACTCCTGCTAGTGAAAGCAGCAGCTTGTTAGTGGGGGTCTGTGTGGGCTATCAGCAAACTGACAGTTAAAGCCTCAATTCAGCCTCAGTTTCAGTCTCTTCCTGTTGTGTTTTGAAACCACTGAATCCCTCAGACAAGTAATTGTTCATTTTGGTGCAAACTCCATGCATTCAGACTCAAATCTCCTGTTTTCAAACCCAATTAGGAGATGGTAATTACCTGTGGGACTTGGGGTTTTGTTTGTCTGCTGGGGCAATGCAGATATTCTGTTTGTATCTCCCCTTCTAGTTATCAATAAAACACTAGAGCAAAACAGTGTTTTCCTCTTGGTGTTTTCAGGCAGTGTTATGCCAAATGAAGGCAATATTATGAGACTGCATGTGTTTGGGAATAATCATGCAAGCTATTAGTAATCATGCTTCACTGTTCTCCAGCGCTGCTCATCCCCAGCTTTTTTTGTGTTTGACACACAAGTAGCTGTGTGATAATTCCCACCACTACCCCTGGAATGGTGGAGCTGAGGTCATTGGGCAGCCAGTGGTGCAGTCAGAAGATGAGTGCAATCTCTTGAGCCTTCACAGAGTACAGCTGTACTTCTGTGAGCTCAGACTTTCTGAAAAACTTGTCTATGACGTATTCTCTACCCTGGTATAAAGCAACCACTCCAGCTCAAGGACAAGCTGAGCAGAGAAAGGATATTGCTAAGAGTCTTTTCAGTAAAGGAGACCTGCAGAACATGGAGAACACTAATTTATTTTGAAAAGTGCACAGAAGAGTGGATTGGGAGTCTTTTGTGACTTGGTCAGCACTCAGTTGCCAACCACTCTAGCAGGTGAGAAGAGATATTCTCAACCCTCAATATAATTTCCAAAGGGCAGAAAAGGCAGTTGTCAGCTCTTTGATCTCTCAATGAGGATTTCCTCTTCATCTTCCCCTTCATAATGGTCCCAGCCCTGGTGAGGCTGAGAGTGTTAAGGAAGAGAATTGCTTCAAATTTGCAGGTGTCTTTGAAAAAAGAGAACACTTGCCATCTGGCCACCTATCCATTTGAAAATAATTTCTTCCTCAGTGTGCTGATTAACTGCTGTGATTGTCAAGAACTGTGGTAATCTTTGTCCTACAAAGAAAATTTAGCACATTTACTGCTGCTGCAAACAGTCCAGGAGTTTACAGAAATTTTTAATTATAAACCCTATTCAAATTAATTAGTTTTGTTCTTTTCCTTCTCCTAAGACTTGCAGTGAGCTTGGCCTTGTGATGTGCCTGTGACAAAGGTAATCATTACAGGGACCAGAATGAACATGAATTGAGCAAGAAAGTCACACCACCAGTCCCTGGATCAGCCCAAGTGCTTGAATGCCAGTTCACTGTTTTGATGCTGAAATTGGAGCATAAATAAAAACAATCAGCAAAGGATTTTGTTCAGCTGTGAGACTCCCTGTTGCCCCTGCTTTTAAGCATGCTGGAAATCAGAACAGCTGCTGTTGTCTGCTTCTGCTGTTAGTCCTGGTAAGAGTCAGATTCTGACCATGGGGATGAAAAAGAATAGTTCAGTATTTGGCATGGTAACTGATTCATGATGTAGGTCACTGTCCTTGCATCTGTTTAAAGTCTGTGTCCCCTGGTTTTGCAAGACAATATACAAACAGTACAGTGCTTTTCTTACATTAATTCTCAAAGCCGATATCAACAGAAATTAGAATTGCAGGAAAACCATCCTGGAGAGAACTGAATTGCTGTGACTCCTGTCTTTCCCTTCACATTTTCCCCAGCCTCACCTGCATAGTTCAGTTGGGTACTGAGAGACAAAGTCATCTTTGCTGTTGACCACCTCCCTTGTGTATATCATTGCCCTGAAGCTGGCTCACTTGGTCAGAGCAAGGTGATAATATTGGGGAGGCTGAGGGTTCAAGCCTTCTGTGGGCCATCCAACAAGCGTTGGACTTCAAGATCCCCCTGGGCCCCTTCCAGCTGGGAATATTCTGTGATCCTGTGTCTGAGAGGAAGGAGACCTAAATGGAATCTGTGCCAAACAGATTCTCAGGTTGCCTGAGGCACATCTGGGATGCAGTAAATGTGCCCTTCTCCCTTGTTTTACAAGGATCATGTTAATTTTAAAGGCAAGAAGTGTCAAGCAGAGCAATACAGATGCATGACACAAAGCTTGAAGAAATACTGGTGAAATTGGATACCTTGTCTTAAGTTGAGTGCATTCCTTTAAATCAAACACTTAGTGTATATGGGTCCAGGAATTGCAGAGGAGCCCTGAACTGGGCCAGGCAATCTTTCTGGTGTGGAGTATTATCAGCTCCTTCCCTGGGGGACATTCATATGAATGAGAGGTCTCAGTTCAGATCACCTTCACTATCCAGTAATTTTCAGCCTGCTAGGTTTAATGCTAAGGAAGTGATGGGAATTGATGACAGAAATCACAGAACATGCTGAGTCTGAAGGGACCCACAAGGATCACGGAGTCCAACCTCTGGCCCAGCACAGACCATCCCTAAGAGTCACACCAAGTGCCCGAGCATTGCCCAAACACTCCCTGAGCTCTGTCAGCCTTGGTGCTGTGACCACTGCCCTGGGGAGCCTGTTCAGTGCCCAGCCACCCCTGGGGAAAGAAGAACCCATTTCTAACATCCAACCTTAACCTCCCCTGACACAGCTTCAGGCCATTCCCTCGGGTGCCATCACTGTCACACAAAGCAGAGATCAGGGTCTGCCCCTCCTCTTCCCCTCCCCAGGGAGCTGCAGACTGCCATGAGTCCCCCTCAGTCTCCTCTTCTCCAGCTGAGCAGAGCCAGTGCCCTCAGCAGCTCCTCACAGCTCCCTCAAGCCCTGCCCTGTCCTCGTGGCCTCCTCTGGCCTCTCTCCAGCAGCTCAATCTCTTCCTTACACCGCGGTGCCCAAACCTGCACCCAGCTCTGAGGTGAGGCCGCCCAGGGCAGAGCAGGACAATCCCCTCATGGCCCCAGGACAGGGATGGCCCTGCTGGCTCAGACCCCACTGGCCACCAGCCAGGACCCCCAGGTCCCTTTGTGTGGTGCTGCTTTCCAGCACCTCCTTCCCCAGCCTGTACACACATCCAGGGCTGCCCCGGGGCAGAATCCAGAACTTTCCATGGTTGAACTTCATCCAGCTGGTGATTGCTCAGCTCCCTATTTTGTCAAGTTGCCTCCTCAGGGCCTCTCTGCCTTTGAGTTTGATATCTGCAAACATAATTTGTATCTGTTCAAGCCTTGTGTAGAAATAATTTTTGAAGATGTTGAAGAATGCAGGGCTGAGGATGGAGCCCTGCAGAACCCCACTTGTTACAGGCCTCCAGTTTGATGTCACCCCATTTGCCTAACCCTTTGTGCCTGACTCATGAGCTCACCCTCCTATTACATATTTATCCATCTGTGGGGTGGACATTTTGTCCAGAACTATCCTGGGAGAGACAGTATTGAAAGCTTTACTGAAATCCCAAAGGATTACATCAACTGGCTTCCCTTGATCAACCAGGTGTGTTACCTTGTCATAAAAGGAAATCAGGTTTGATAAGCAGGACTTTCATCTCATGGAACTCTGCTGGCTGTGACTGATGGCTGCATTGTCTTTTTAGTGTTTTCAGTGCCTCCCAGAATAATCTTCACCATAACTTTACCAGGCACCGAAGTGAGACTGACAGGCCTGTAGTTTCCAGGGTCATCTATCCTGCCCTTCTTGAAAATCAGGACAATTTTTTCTAGCTTCCAGTCAGCTGGGACCTCTCAGATTCCCAAGACTGCTCGAGAATCATTGAGAGAGGTTTTGTGATGACATCAGCAGATCTTTGAGGATTCTTGGGTGAATCCCTTCAGGCCCCATATATCTGTAGGGATTTACCTGGAGCAGCAGATCCCACACAAATTCAGGGTCATCTGGGGATTGATCACTGTTGCAATCATGTTCCTCCAACTCAGGGCACTGAGATGCCCTTGGACCATCATTCATATTGAAGAGAGAGGCCAATATAGCATTAAACACCTCTGCCGTGTCCCTGTTCTTTGTGAGGTTACCATCATCCCAGAACAGGCCAATGGTGTTTTTACACTGCCTTTTGACATTAACACAATAAAAACCTATTTTTATTGTCCCCCATAGTCCTGGCAGCTTCAGCTCCAGTTGAGTTTGGCTGCACAAATACAGTGGGGAGCAGTATCTCTGTATTCTTCCCATGTCACCTTGTCTTGCTTCTACTGGCCACACACCTTCCTTTTTCACCTTATTTCCAAGAGAAGATTCCTGTTTAGCCAAGCCAGTCTTCTGCCTCACCAGCTTGACTTCTGACATTTGGGAATTGCCTTAGGAGGTGATGTTTAACAAGTGACCAGCACTGATGGACCCTAGCACCTGTAAAAACATTTTTCTGGGGGATGTTACTCACTAATTCCCCGAGCAGCCTGAGGTCTGCTCTCCTCATGTTCACAGCTGATGTTTTCTGGCACTTTTCCTCCTGTCTACAGATTTTAAACTCCATCACACTGTGATTGCTGTGTCCAAGACAGCCCCAAATCCCCCCTTTTCTCACAAGATCATTACTGTTGACAAGCTGTAGATCAAAGAGGGCATCTTTCCAGTTCTTTAAAATCTGTTCCATAAAGTTCTAATTTCTCAGGGTCCGAGTGTTGAGGTGACCCTGAGAACGTAAAAGTCTTTTTCTCCCAGCCCAAGCAGCCAAAGAAGGAATCTGAATGCGTAGGGTTGGCTTCTCAAGGTTATTTCTTTTAGATAACAGAAACTAATATTCTTTCTCTGACCTGCTGAGCTCTGTCTATCAGGTTGGCCATGGCATTCCGTCTGCCCTCTAGGGCGGTGTTTACATTTTATACTAAAAATTATGTGTACTATGTTTACAATAACATGCCAATATCTATCATTTATGTTGGACAGTGAGTCTCTACCTTAAAACAATAGAAAAGTGTCACCATCACAGCAAGGCATAGAAGACAAGAAGAAGGAGAAGGTCAGGACACGCCCAAATCCCTCCATCTTGTCCCCCTGTACCCCATTCTAACAAGCCCCAAAATTCTACTTTTTCACCCTGTGTTAGTTCAAATATCACACTACTCAAACCCTTGTGGCTTGTAATTCCTTATGCAAAGTTGACAGTTTTTTCCATGGGCTAAAATAGAAGGCACAGCCACAAGGTGTTTTTGATTTTGTGCCAAGATCCCCGAGTCCGCTGCCAGGGTCTCGGGCCAGCCAGGGCAGCCAGAGGCATGTCCTGGGTTTGGACACTCATCCAGCCTTTTAGGAATCTTCTAACCTGACCTGTACCAGCTGTGTGATGCTTCCAGTTAATTTTTGTCAAGTTGAAGTCCCCTATAAGGACAAGGGCAGTTGAAAGTGTGCCTTAGTTCCTCAAGGAATCCATTGGTGTTGTTGTTGTGGCTGGGAGGTCTGGAGGAGATTCCCATGGTGACAGCTGAAATCTTTGTCTGTGCTTTGATTCTTACTCAGAGGCTCTCAGCTGTGCCATTGCCAGCTGTGAGCTCCAGACATTCCAACCCTTCCATTGCCACTCCTCTGCCTCTCCTTCCTTGCCCATCCCTCTTGGAACTTTCCAACAGGGCACTCCAGTCACAGAACCCATCCCACCAGGTTTCACTTATGCCAGTGATGCCACATCTCTGGGGCTGGGCCAAAGCCTCAAGTTCCGCTTGTTTGTTCCTCATGCTGTGTATATTAGTGTAGAAATAATTCAGGTGTTGTACATTGAGCCAACACCTCATAAAACATACTGAGGGATCCCTCTAGCTCTCCTTTCCTCAAGTTTTGGTATTCCATCCCATTGCTCATCACTGGTCAGCCTGGCTTTGTCCCCTTCCCCCTTCCAAGCACATTCCATGCTCTGTCAAGGAGCACCACTGGCTCCTGTGCTAGAACTCCTTCTCCCTCTGGGACAGCTGCATCCTGACAGGTGTCAGTAGAGCCCCCCATAATCAACAAACCCTAAATTTTTCCACTGACACCAGTCTCAAAGCCACACACATTGACCTGATGGATCTGCCTTTTCCTATCAATATTAGCTGTTGTTAACAGAAGAATCGAGGAAATCACTCCCTGTGCTTCCGATCCTGCTGCCCTGATCCCAGGGCCCCAAAGTCTCTTCTGACTGTATTGGACTTCTCTTTGTTACTTTGTGAATCAATCAGAGCTCATTTAAACCTGCACAGGGGCTGGTCTCTTGCTCCTTTAAGACAGGACAGTAATTTTGCAATGGTGTGTGGAAGAAGACAGTGTTTGAAAAACAGGTTTACAAGAGGATCCAGGTGCTTGGACATGAGAAATTTTGTTCTTTCACATAGCAAATGCTGATCGGAACATCAACATTAGTGGAAAAAGACCCAAATTCACATAAAAATAAGACTTTATTAAAAATATAGAATAAACTTCTTCTTCATTTCTTATAGTTCTCAAGTCAACACTAGATGCTTTTGCCGTAGTCAAGTGCAAGTTACTGATCTAAGCCTTGCAGTAAATGGATTAAGAGTTATGGTCTGTGTGACAAAGAAACTGAGACTAGAAAATCTTCTTTGGACTGAAATCTGAAGAATGAGAATTATGTTGCAATATTATTGATCCAATAATGGCAATAAAAGAACAATAATAACATGTTCGTGAAAAACTACCAGCTGAAAAAAAAGGATAAACTCTTGCCATCCTATTTGCTATTCAGACATTAGATATGACAAATGACATAAAGGGTAATATAAATGTCTTGTTGTAGGGCATCTTCTCCCTGGAGCTATCTCAGGATAACAGTGGATAACAAAGCATAAGTGCATTTTTGGGATGACAACTGACACTGAATCTCAGCTGGCTGCCACTGTGGAGACACACTCTGGAAACAGCCTGGTCTCAAACAGAAACAATGTCTGATTCATATGTTCAGAAGCAAATACAAAAGGTTTTTCCTTTCACCATCAGATACCTGCTGAACTGTTCAGTGCTCTGTAAGTCTGCTGCTACTTGTCTGTGGGTTCTCCCCCTCAGGGGAAATTTTGTGAAGGTTGACTTGACTGGAAGCTGAACAATGCCAGAGTGAGGAGCAAGTCAGCCTCATTCAGATGTAATTCAGCTTAACCTTATTTTATTGGAAGTAGAGTCCCAAAATTCAAAAGCATGGGAACACAATGGGATAACTGTGTATTTTAGAGCAGTGTCTCTGGGGCTGGATCTCATCTTTCATCCCAAATGTACAACTTTTGGGTAGAGGGATTCATCCTATGCAACTACAGACCAAAATCACTTACATGATATGGAGACACCTGAAGATGTAGTTGCTAGGAGATGAAATAAATCATCCTGTATTCCACCGTCTATACAAGGAGAGGAGGGGAAAATTCATGTCCAGCTGTGTACAGCACAGCTTTAAGGATTTCACCTGATCCTCCTCACCTGGTTCAGCACTAAGGAGTTTGGGTTTGCTTTCACATGTACTTTCAGTCCAGGAATGGAACTGCTGTCCATGAGTTCAGTGCAGCCATCAACTCCCAGGCGCATTTCAGCAATATATTTCTGTCTGAGGAATTAATTGTTTGTCTCTGGTAACACTGGGGTGATTTTAAAGCACTTCAAAGGATATATTATATCCCAGTTGGGAGTGTTAAAATGACGCATTGAAGCTGGGCAAATCTGAGGCACCATGGATCAGAAATGGAAATATTTGTTGTAGCTTGCTAGCTCTACACTTAACTCTGGCATCCATGGTGAGATGGTTGAGAATCATGTCCACTTTGTATATCTCAATTTTTAGTTGTGAAATAGGAAGCAGCCTTTTCCTTTCAGTTAAGTGCTTTGACTTTTACAAGTGAGAAATGTTAAACAAACAGATTGAAATCACTATAGCAGTGGGAATACTTCCTTTAACTTCAGGGAGATTTGGCTTATGGCCTGTGCCATATTGTATTGCACTGGCTCAATTAGAAAAAGAATAATGAATTAAAAGGTCATAGCTTTTTAAACTACAGTGCAGAAATAAGGGTAAAATATGTGTGGTGGGGTACCTCTTTAGCTGCCCCGAGTGTTTGCCACTAGGTACGAATGGGAGCTCTCCAACCAACAAGATCACTAATCTCCTTTTAATCTCATTGAGTTCTGAATATTTTCTGGAAAATATTTTTCATAACTAATCTGCCCAGGCAGGGCGGGGAAAATGTTAAAACACACAAAAATCTGCGCAACAGGAAATAATGTTAGAAAGCTGTGAAAATCATTTATCCTTTTGAAGCGTAATGGTTTTTAATTTTCTCATGCCCTGATCTCCCTGGCAACAATTTAAAAGTACATAAGCATTCATGAATCAAAGCCATTCACGTCTGCATTTTTAATTATGTGTCATAGGATTGAAACTTTCCCTTTGATCTTTGCATTTAGAGGGATTTACAATTTAATGATTACAATCCGCCTCCCCCCAGAGCCTGTGCTTATTACTGAGCAATGTCACAAAGGGGTCACTGTTGGACAGGGGAAGAGAGGCTTGTTCTGGATTTTACAAGCGTGTATGTCTGAAACCTGCCCATGGTCTGGCTCATGGAGCACATCCCTGTGTGCTATTGGGTCTGTCAGGGGTAGTGACTCCAGGCCTTTTGCTCTAGGCAAGGCTTTTAAAACCAAAGTGAGGTGAAACAGAACAAAAAGAATCTGGTAGCCCATGAAGCACCCCAGTGCTCTGGGCTCTGCCTCTCTTTGCCCTGTGTAATGACTCCAGCAGCACGGGCACACGACAAAGAGAAGCAGGAACACCCCCAGCCGTGTGCTGTGAGGGGTGGTGGAAGTGGTTCATGGCTTTGGGTGAGAGGAGCACTTTGTCCTTCAAAGCAGAAATCAAGCAAAAACAAGAATGTGAACATTTTGATTCAAGCTGGAGAAAACACAGGGCTACCCCATCGTGCCTCTTTGAGGGAATGGTCTCTGAGGAGCTTGGTCAGCAGGGCAGAGAGGAAACCTTGTGGTTGACACACAGCTTGAGAGTTGGGGCATCTGACTGCCTTGTGGGGGAGAGAGCTCTGGGGGTGGTGGGAAGATGATGGAGTGGGTCTGGGATGGGTCTGGGATGGGGATGGGATGGGGATGGGATGG
>QUSF01000049.1:2514563-2536854 GCA_003676055.1 Chloebia gouldiae | reverse complement strand
TGGGATGGATCTGGGATGGGGATGGGTCTGGGATGGGTCTGAGATGGGTCTGGGATGGGTCTGGAATGGGTCTGAGATGGGTCTGGGATGGGTCTGGGATGGGAATGCTCACCACTGGCATCACCAGATGTCAGCACTTTCCCATTAGAGGTCTGTGACTTGATGCAATGGGCAAAGCTTTTTGCTGGATATTTAATTTTCCTGCTTAATAACAGTTTAAAGGTCACACAGATCAGTGACACATGCAAAATAAATGAAGGTTACTTTTGATGGGCCTGTGCAAAATTAAGGCCTCGTGCAAAGTGCTTTATATGCATAATGTTGTTGTGTTTCCTTGTAAAAACATCAGTAAAATAGTACTGAGTAAAAATCCCTGATTAGAATATTTTACGTCTTATTAAGCTACTTATGGGTGTAGATAGGATAGCAAGGGTTCTGTTAATCAGTGCTGTAAATTGACTCCATGGTGAGCTGATGAGTGGAAAAATTTGTTTAGATCCCTTTTTGTCTCTCTTTAGAGGGCCTTAATATAGTAGATTTTGTGGAGTGAGCAGAGGTTTGTGCCATTAACCATAAGCTAACATTACGTGATTTAACCTTAGAAACATCACTTATTGAGCTTATACTTAAAACCATCCAACTGGTATTTTCACTGAAATGCACTCTATGATGATCCAATTTTACAATAATTTTCTCAGATGAAAAAATTCATGGTTACACTATTGACAGCTGCTGTTAAATTACTCCAGATGGGATTATACTAGAGGTAGACCACGCAGACACATAAAGGCTACAGGAAAAGATCCTAACAATCATGAAAATGGGAGGGACTAGGAAACAGTCATGCTTTTTAGAGCACAGGTACCATTCATAGCCTAGAGAAGTGCTGTAGTTCAAAGACAAGCATGAATCAAACTTTGGGAATCAGTAGGGATAGCAAGCAGCTGAGAACCAGGGAGGCAGACAACTTCTAAAAAAGGAGAAGACTTGAGCAGAATTTTGCTTTCTTTGTTACATTACAGTTGAGTTTGGATTTTTGGATTTTTTTTTGACTGAATGAAAATATTCATAAGGTACAAGAGAGTAGGAGGAGCAGTGGTTAAGTTTTTGAAGCAGCAGCAATCTATAGACTGCTTTTGCCCATAAGATAATTAGTGCCATGGTATAATTAGAGAGGAAAGAACAAAAGGGAGAAAAGTATTGCTGAGGGCTTCAGTTTAATTTACAAGGAAGTCTAGGTAAGCAGCTAAATATAATATACTCCTTTTAAAATAGTTTGGTATTTTCTTTTAAAGAGGACAGATCATCAGTTTATAAAGGTAGAAACACCAGTTCTAAGAAATACATCCTTTCCTTTTAAAAATCTCTTCTGTAGATTGAATTTCCTTTTATTGAAATACGTTTTATTTAAAAGGTCTGATCCTCCTGTTGAACTATAACTGAACTCTCTATCCTGAATAGAGTGCTGAGAATTTTAATTAAGCAGGAGCTGGGGAAGATTAGACCATTGCAGTTTGATCCTCCAAATCCTGCATCCCTGGTGTGTGGTTGTGATTCTGCACTCCTCAAGTCTCCTTTTGTCACAACTGTCTTGGCATTCTCAGGCACAGTTGTCAGTGAATTCAGTATCTGCAAGGGTGAAGAACACGTGGATCCTGTTTGGAGCCTGGGAAAGGGGCTTTGGACCTGAGTGATTTGCTCATTGCTTGCACTCCTCTGTGGTCTGTCACTCCAGCTGCCTCCTTTGGCACACAGGAAATAAATTGTTTGGGAGGCCTCACCAAATCTGGAACTAAAACCAGGAGTGTCTTTGTTGGCAGTGGCATTAGAAGGATTAAGACAGCAATAATTTGGTGCCAATTTCCCTTTTGCCTGCAGAAGTGGCTCTTGGCATAGCTGGTACAGTGTGCCAGCAACAGGCTGCTGGCAGGAAGTCAAATTGTTACTGAACAGCTTTCTAATGTTGTGTGCTCTGATTTGCTGTGTCTTTTGGTGTATGAATGTGGCATCTTCTTTTCCAGGCGGAAGATGTGAGACACAACATGAGGAAGTGCAAAGCTGACATAGTCCTGGCTGGGAACATCCCAGGTGTGAATGTGCTGAACCTCTTTCTGACAGTTTTGCTCTAAAACTCAAGGCTTGGAGCACCCCACATGCCTGACTTTATTGAACTTCTTCCTGCCAGAATTCCTCTAGAACATTTGGGAATTCCAGCTAAGCCATCATCAAGCAAGGGCCTTTGCTGGCTATATATTTTATTTCCTCTACTTACTGCCTTCTTCTTGTCCCTTTTGTTGTTTTTCTGACACAAAGTTATGGACTACAGGGGACATTCAGCATCTCATTTTCTGCAGAGTTCCTATTAGAAAGTTCCTGTGATCTTCATAGTACTCCAATAAATTATTACAACTGGCTAAAACTAAGTTGGCTGCAATATAAAGTAACAAAGAATTGATTCACATACTTAAAATTTGCTACATAAAGTATTCAGCTAATTATTTTAAATAATTAGCGTATTTTGATAAAATATTACAGGGATGTGCAGTTTTTGCAAAAAGCAAACCCACTAGATTAATTGAAGGAGAAGTGCTTAGCTCAGGGCTGCCCTTGTTTCTGTTATGGTTGTTGTGGCAGGAATGGGGGCACATCAGAGCACCAGCCATGAACTTTAGGGGAAATTCCAGGGTCCTGGATCACACAAATGGAACAGAAAAGCCCACTGTGCCCCAGTGTGGGAAAGAACAGATAGAAAGTGAGATTTCAGTGCAGTGGGGGATGCAGCCCTGGGCTGATGGGCAGACAGCTACACACCACAGACCCACCACGTGGAGGAGCATCAGCTGCACTGGAGGAGGAACCCTCCTGCCTCAGCACTGTACAGCTGAGTTTATGAGGCTATATTTTCTTTGTCTGCCTAGATTTGAAAGATTTAGAACAATTATTCTAGCTCCTGAATGTCAGTGAGCTAGTTTGAAGGGATAAGCTTGGGTTGCCAGATGTATTGAAACCCCAGACACGTTCCCTACACAAATCAACTCTGCACATCATGTGCAGTGAATTTAATGATACCAAACCCATGCTGAAATCATTCTGGCTGTGCTGTATAATGCCTGTACACAGAGACTTGTTTGGGAGGTCCTGATCATAAAAGTGACACCTTCCTGATCCCTTCTCTTTATTTGTAAACCCATGACCAGCAGACACAGAGCAGGCTCTGCTGCTGGTGGCTTTAGGCTGTGGTCCCACAGTGGCCTTGGCACAGGGTCACAATACTCTGCTCACAGGCAGTCATCTTAGACACAAATTCCTTAACAACTGCACTAGCATCACTCAAGACCTTTGTGGAGGTGCTCAGAGCTCTCTCACTAAGGTTTCCAGCAGAGGAAGTCAAACATCACACTCCAGCCTTGGGTGATGACTTAGATTGATGAAAGAAAATTAAAACTTTCAACTCCCTGCCCTAGAGGGAGAACATAATGATCCAGACCAATCCCACTTACCTCTTTGAAATTATTGTTATCTTTTTAAAGGAAGTCAATGATTTATGAGATGTTTAGTGGGCAAAACCCTCTGCAAACACTGGGCTGGCTAGGTTATAAATGATCTGTGCACAACCTGGGATTTTTCTAGCAATTCATATGCTGTCTAACTATAACTAGGGCTTCTTTCTCTGAGTTGCAGAGCATACTGAAATAAAAATGATTTGCTGGGCTTCAGTATAGCTTAGGCAATAATTACTGCACAGAAAAGTTCCCTAATTAATCAATGGGCTGATGCACAGCATATTGAAGGCGTCCTCTTTTGCTCCAGCATAGGCAGGGAAAACAGATATAGAGGAAACAAAACTGTGCATGATGGAAAACATTCAAACTCATTACTGAAAACTTTCTGCACTGTGCATTATACAAATGCAGAAGAGTAGAAAATACAGAAGTGAAAAATCCCTATCACAACAAGGAACAGAAAAAGGACAGCCCCTGACCTGTAAATTCTTCAATAAGAACAGAAAACATGGACCAGCAGGAAGAAGAAAATAGACAGGGGTGCTGAGAAATAATGCAGTATGAAAAGAAAATATTTACTAAGTTACAAGTAGGTTTGGGACACAAAGCAATTCACTATAGAGCTAGAAAGAAAGAACTACAATTGGCAAAGTAAAGGTACTTTTCAGGAGAAATAGAAGGTGGGAAAGGCTTTAATTTTAAGTGACGTGGCACTTGGGTATTTTTGGGCTCTGATAGGCTACAGGGAATCAAGATTTCACCATGGCCTTTGGCATTTTATCTACATCCTGTGAAGAAGGCTTTGTCCTAGAGGTGATGAGCCAAATCTGACAGGAGGCCCTGGGAGAAATGAAGCAATTTGACTAAAGAACTAATTTCCAACAAGTTCACCATTGCTGGGCTGCCTCCTTGGCTGCCCTTGGCTCATTCTGCCAGACTTCCTTCCAGACTGCTGGTCTTTCATCCCTGAACTCATGCCTTTGACTGCAAGCACCTGAGATGTTCAGCCTGTGATGCTGTTATCAGGTTCTCAGTGTCCTCAGTCTCTTTGTGTCTTATCTCATAAGATTTTAAGTAATTTTTAGGTGGACTTAGGGCATCCATGTCTGCAGGAATGAATAGAAGTCATGCACATGCATTGTTCTTGGAGGAAAACAGGGGAGGGAGACTCAGAAGGCTGCTGGATTTTTTTCCTCTCCTGAAAAATCAGGCTGCTGGTTAGTAAATATAGATCTTTGAAATATGAAGCCCTTGTGGGAATTGTATCTGTGCAGGAGTTTGATCAAACTCCCAACACAACAATTCCCAAAGTGTTTTGATGACGTGAGTGAAAATGTGTGCCACTCCTGCACATTTTACAAATGAATCAATCCTGTACATTTCTGCAAAATGTTATGTGTTCTCTAAATGGAAGAGACATTAGATTAGTCACTTAGAAGCTGCATAAAATAAATGTCTGCATTATCAAGCTTAACCTTATAAAGCTGAGGGACAAGGTTCTGCAAATGCTGTGTTTGTTTTCTCTTGTGGCTATCTGACTGAAATTCAACAAAAACCTAGCTGGAAACTGTGAAGACTTATGCAACATCATGAGAGTCATGTAGGAGTATTGTCAGAGGATATGAAAGAGACTGGGGTCGTAGGCAGAACTGTATTTTATTAGACTGATGTTCCTGGGAAAAACACATTTCTCAAGCTCCAAGATGGGTATTTCTGGCAACAGCTCAGTTTGTGTCAGGCTGAGATCAGGCAGGGGATGGAGAAGTGGTGTCCCCTCTCTTCCTCTCTCACTGTGGAATACCTGAAGTAGCCAAAATGAATGGCTGTGTGTGTCAGGACCTGGCTTTTCAGGGGTCATCCAATGAAGGATGTTTGGGTGCAGACTGCCCTGGATGTGACAGCTCCTGTGTGCTCAGTGTGCGGCCACGTTACACAGAAAATATCTGAGCTGCATCGTGGCTGGAGGAAAGGTCAGGCCCAAGCTGACATGGCCTTGCTGGGCTTACTTCTCTGTGCAAAACCCTTGAGAGCATTATGCCTCATTACAGAGGTACTCAAGCTACAGGAATGTGATTGTCTCCTTGTCTGGGCATATAACCCCACAGACAAATGAGTGTGCAGTGCACCAACTGTGAAAATGAGACATCCCTCTGAGGCTTTCAGGGACATGGGTACAGCATTCCAGTCATGTGCTGTGAACCAGGAAGGTTCAGCTCACAGAGCCCACAAGGGAAATGGTGTGGAAATTTAGGAATTCTTCTGCCCTTTGCATTTCCCTTTGAAGATTTCTCCCTTTGGGACCTCAACACGTGTTGAAGGTATCTAACCAAGGTACTCTGATATGGAATTCCTTGTCTGCATGCCATGAACACTAAAAAACAGCCATCCATAACAGAGCACGATAGAAATACAACTGTACTTGTGCAAGCATTCGTGTTTCAGGTCACAAGACTGTATGTTTTCTTTTTCCTGGTTAGCCTGTGTTTGAGACCTGCTTGCAGGGAGACAGGACTAGCACCTCATCAGTGATTAATTTCCTAATGAAATGGAAACTGGTGTCAGGAAGGAGGGAAAAATACCTCCCAAAATAGGTGCAAAAAAAGCAAGATAAATGGCTGGCTTCCTGCAAAGCATGCAGTGAAACAATGGGACTAAATGAGATAGATTCCTGACAAAGATCTCTTCTGTTCTCCAAAGGCTTTCTTTGTACCTGGACTTATGTTTTATCTTTAAAAAGTGGTCTTTATTTTATGTGAGCTCTCTGCCCCTCACCCTCTTTTCTGCTTGCTGAGATTTAAGTAAGCTCTTGTAGTGCTCTATCTCTGATCAGGTTTAAGGATTTGGAAAGCCCTGAATTTGCAAGGATAAAAAAGGCCTTAGTATCTAGACACTGATAGATCTGATTCATTACCTGAGGTGGACATTACCACACAGCCCGTGCCACTGATTGCCTTGATAACAAGCACTGGATTTTTTTTTTTTTTGCATGCATCCTCATTTAAAGGTCAAAGCCTTCCAAAAAAAAAAAAAAAAAAAGGAATTGCTGGGTTAGGGAAAAGAAAAAAAAAAATAGTCACATTATCTTGACCAAGCAAGAGTCCTCACTAGAGCCAGGGGATTTAGAGTGAGCACAGGGGTCCTGATTCCTCTTGAAGAAAAGGTGCTTTTGAGCTGCTCTGGGCTCCAGAGAACAAGCACAGCCAGAGCAAGGCTGCAGGGTGAGGTCCAGCCTGGGCTGGGTTAAATATTCAGCTGGAGCAGGTGGACTCAGGTCCTGCTCCTTCCCCACTTGGAAGCAAACAAGTGGAAAACCAGAGGCAATTCAGCCCAGTCCCTGCAACACCCTGACCTTATGGATGAGGAGAGAAAGACACCCAAATTCAGTGGATCCCCTGCCCTGCTCTGGTTTTATCTAGCAAAAATGAGCACCTTCAGCCTTAGACTGAAACACCTTAGTTTGTATATCTGATTTTCCTTTTCTTCCTTTTCCTTCATATTTGAGCAATAATCTACTGCCTAAGATGAGCTGCTAAACTTCATCTGCTCTCAATTAGGATACCTCCCTGGGTAGCAATTAAGCAATGAACTGCTGCCACTTAATGGGCATGGTTATTTTCATTTAATTGGGGTGTTTTCCAGTGCCTTGCATGGGTGTCTGTGCACTGTCTGTCCCTGGCTTTATGTGATGTTCTAGCAGCAGGACACACAAACAGTGATTGCCATCACCTCCCCAGGTCTGCTCACTCCACCTTTCTGGAACAGGCAGGGCCAATCCATCCTGACTGTCCTTCTGCAAATTCCAGTGGTCAGCTAACAACACAGGCATGTCTGGCTCTTTTAGGAATTTCTTCACCCAGCAGAGAATCTCTTGCCTTTCCGCCACACATTTTGGCATTAAATTCACCAAGAGCAGTAAAACAAGGCCCCTGTTATGTGTTCAAACTACTGATGGCTCTGAGCAGCAGAATTGAGTTTCACCACCCAGCAGTACCAGAGGGCTTGAGCCCCAGGAGAATGAGATTAGCAGCAGATCTAATTCTTTTCTCCAGGCTGCTCTGTAATCTACTCTTTGACACCAGCCTAATCTTTTTATCACTCTGCACTGAAATTTCATGATCTGGAAAATTATTCCACTGTGGAGTCAGCTGTGTGTGAATAACTGATTTGGTTTGGGTTGCTTTGGTTGTGAGAGTGGATCAAAAGGAAGCCAGGTTCAACATTTGACAGAGAATCAAAAAGCTGAAAAGCAGTTTGCCCTGTCATAAAGCGTTAGTAATATTCTAAACACAGATTTAAAAGTAAATAACACTGAGGAAGTAATACATGGTTTGGAGCTAAAACAGAAGAGGAAAAAACCAAAATGTCACACGTCAACAGTTTTAGAATTTTTAAATTTAGTTTACTGAAATGACAATATTGGAAATGCACTGCTTGCCTGAGCACTGCCTTCCAGCCTGTCTGATTTAATCTCCAAGAGAAGAAAACTACCAGCAAATGGAAAAATCTTTTCCCACATGCTGATTAAATGAAAAGCCCACAAGGCACTCCCACAAAGCAAAATGAGCAAGTCAAGCGTGTTTCTTTAATTGACATGATACCTGTAACAGGCAATAGTTATGTCTTCACAACACACAACACAGGTTTTTAAGGCTGGAGAGCCTATTGGAGACAGTTTGTCATAAGTAGATTCCATCAAGGCTCCTAGATATTTTCCATTTTAATCCTATCTGTAAAACTTTGACTTTTCTAATCAATTGTGAAAGTAAATCCCCAGGATTTGCCAGATTATGTGTGAAATGCAAAAGGGAGTACTTAAATCTATCAGTAAATAAACAAACACATAAATCAAAAGCTAGAGGTGGGGGGAAAGCAGCACTCAGTATCCTGGCTGCAATCCATGTTTATTATTTAACTTTAAAATGACAAATCAATGGCAAAATGGAACTAAGTAGCTGTGTAAGCAGAGAAGTAATTTTATCAGAGTATGAGATGCTCATGTTTTACACGATACAGAACATGGTGTGTTTACTGAGCAAATGCAGAAACATGAGGGAGAGCTGGAAGTGGAGGCAGGGCTGAAGGGAGCAGGGACAGCCTCAGAGAGGTGAGACCTGGGAGAAAAGTGCCTGCTGGGAGCAGCATGGGCAGAAATGAAATGTGGTTTATGACTTGAAGGTAGAGCTGAGGCAGAAGAGAAGGACCTTGTCCAGAGGTGATGTGTTGCTATTGGACATGAAACGAGTGCACCGGAGCTTGGTAAATTCAAAAGAGGAAAAGACTCAGCTTTATTCAAACATCTGGTATTTATAGAATTCCAAAGGTGACCGTGGATTGGAGGATGGAATTACCACCTCTCCAACCACACTGCTCCAAAGATCAACCAATCATTTCTCTCCACTCACAGAGAAATATGTAAACTCTTCTATTTATACATGAAATTGTGTGAGAACTCTGACTCTCAAATATGTAAACATTACCAGAAGGCTAAAGAAGTTTTATGAGAACTTTAAAACTTTCAGAAAAACTATAAAAGAAAACTTAACACTTTTAAAAATCAGGGCAACAGAAAAGTGCTCTTCTCCTCGGGACTAAAATCCCGTTTATTCAGGAGCCACCTCGGATCCAGGTGATGCCTCAAGGGGTAACAGAGGCCGAGGAGTCCAGGAGAGGAAAGAGCACAAAGGTGTTGTCCAGGGGGTTCTGAGCCCAGGGAAAAGGTGGGGCAGAGCCAAGGGGTCACATCCATTGGTGTGGGCACCCAGGGCACTGGGAATATTTCTCTGTTTGCTTTGGGGTGTGCTGACCCCCAGGGGAGCGCTGACTTTGACCCTCATTCATGGAGAAAACTTCCAAAGCCTCAAGGTAAACTAGAAACCACAAAAGTGTGAAAGAGATTGTAGAGATTGTAGACAGTAGTGGAGTATGTCACATGGGTGAGAAATTTAGGTTTCAGGATTTTTAGGATGTTATAGATGGGTTCAAGATGGAGGATACAGGGTGTTGTCTCGAGTTCCTTTCTTCTCTCTTCTTCTTCCTCTTTCTTCTTGGGTTTAGGTGGTATCTGGTAATTGGGTGGAAAAAATCTGCATTGCGGGTCTTTAGGGGTCAGTTATTGTGTTAGAAAGGGAAATAATTAACATGTCAGTTCTTAATTGGGTAGATTAGTTTTTGATTAGGCTTAAAAGGCCTTGTAACAGGAGATTGTTGGGCATTTTTGTGCTGTTTTTCCCGCACACAGAGTCTGGTGCAGACAGTGTGCTGAAGTTTTGATAAGATAACAATAAACAGAAGCTGAAGACCGAAAAAGTCCAATGTGTGTCTGCTTTTCCTGACACAGAACCGCTCCAGGAGGGTCTCCCCTGCCAGGGGAGCCCCCAGGAAATTGCCCAACTTGGGGCACACAAACTCAGAGTTGGGATACAGGTGAGGAGAGGGAGAGGGGAGGAGCAGACCAAGGAGAGAGCACCACGCCTGAGGCTTAGGGGGGACCATGTGATACCAAACGCCCAGCACAAAACAACAACTAAATAAACTATTTAGTGCAATACAACACGATCTGACAGTGGATACAGCTGGGACCGACCTCGGTTAACTAATGTGTGCCTTAGAAGGCGTTCATGTTTTCTCTTGCATTGAAACTGTGTCAAAGTGCTTGTGCTGGAACACAGGCTCAATGCAGATCTGCAGGGATTTTCTGCTGCTCTCTAAGGAAGTGTCCCCCAGGAAATATCTCATAATAGGTATCTGTTTCAGCCATCACAGGCTTATTGTTTGTGAGGAATTCCTACCCTTGTTGTGGTTTAGTTATATTTTATACTTCATTTAAAACCCTTATTTTTGGGAAAATCAGTGAAAAAATGTCATCTGTGTGCATATTCAGGGAAAGTGATACTAGGAGCAATGACTAGGATTTATTTAAAAATGAAAATAAACAAGTTACATGATAGAGTTCATGAGGGTAGGAGATAACAGAGATTAATTAAATCACTAATTGCTGTTCCTAAACCAGCATTTCCTGAGCATGACACCACACCCTCTGGGATGGCCCTGGGGTCAGCTGTCCTGGCTGTGTCCCCCACAACTCCTTGTGCACCCCCAGCTTCCTCACTTGTGGGGTGAAAAGCAGAAAAGCCCTGGCTCTGTACAAACACTGCTCAGATGTAATGAAAACATCCTTGAGTCATCATCACTGTTTCCAGCAGAAATCCCAAACAGGGTCCTGCACCAGCTGCTGTGAAGGAAATTAACTCTACCCAGTCCAAACCAATAGAGGCTGTTAAGGTATAACACACTGAGGCTCTCACAGCAGCAGAAAACTGGATCAAATTTCAGACACTGAGCAAAAAACCAGCAGAAATTCCAGGTGTGTTTTTACTACTGTTGCTGTCTGCCCCTGTGCCAGGCCAAGCCACAGTTGTCCCATACTTGCATGACAGAGGTCTCAAAAGTTCCCAGTAAGGAAAAAAATGCAATGCAAAACAAGAGATCGGAGTGACCAAAAATGAGGGCAAGTGAGGAAATCCAGATTTCATCCTGAACAGGGGAATTTCTAGGATCTGTCTTGTAAGTGCTCTGAATAAACCCTGAATTTGTAAGTGAAAAACCAGATGGGAAGAGTGCAGAGGGTTCACCGGGGCTCCTGAGCCAGGTCACACAATCACAGAATCACAGAACAGGCTGGGCTGGAAGAGACCTTAAAGCTCATCTTGTTCCATCCCCCTGCCAACAGCTCTTCCACTAGACCAGGGTGCTGAGAGCCCCATCCAAGCTGGCCTTGAACACTTCCAGGGCTGGTAAATGCTTTGGCTCTGGTCTCTCCATCCCACAGGGAAAAAGCCAAACTCCTCGGGACCCAGATTTTGCTCTCCCAGAGCTGCAGCTGTTTTTGCCTTCCCCAGATCGTGCAGCCGTGCTCCAGACAGCTCCTGTGGGACCTGCTGTGAAAGGGACAGTGCAAACCAAGGCTCTGTGCAGTTCACAGAGCAGGGAAGGGCACACTTGCTGGAAAAGAAATAGAAAGGAAGAGAAAACAATTTAGTGAAGGGATCTTAAAACAGCAAAACATCCCATACTGTGGATTTTATGGCTCTTACAGAGCTCTATTGATGTATTTCTGGTGTAGATATAAGAAAATGGTTTATACAAGGAGAAAAGAAAGCTGGAAAGTAATTGAGGATTGACTACTAAATCAACAGATGGCTTTCAGATGGGGTCACCAAATTATAGACAAATGACTGCTTGTTCTTTTGTTGTTATGTGCTGTAGCAGTGTTTTATACCTCAGTAGTACCAGCAGGATTCCACTAAGATTAGAACCTCCTTGGGCTGCATTACTTAGGAATTTTGAGGTCTTTTTCTTCACAGTCATGAGAACCAGAAACTTTATTTCTCCGCTCACAAGACCAAGGAGACATGAAATATCACAGTCCTTCAGTGGAGTCAAGAGAGCTGGCAAGGCTGACTTCCTTCCCTCTGTGTTTTCATTTCAGTTTTTATTTCAAATCTGCTTCACTCATATCTTCAGCAGTCGCTTTGGCTGCTGGACCCTTGAGGATGTGATTCAGGAGGTGGTGACCTTAGTTCAAGGGTGCTGCCTTTAACAGTGCTTGAATGCAGACATGTCAGCATTGCTGTTACAGCCGTGATTGTTTATGAGAGATGCAAGATTTGCATAAAGATTAAGATATTTTATAAACTGATCTGGTGTGGTTGGAAAAGCAGTCCTGGGCACACCAGCCTTTTGTCAAATCATTCTTTCAGCCTGATGTCTGGATAAAGGAGGGTGGACACAGGGAGCCCCCAGCTTGGCTCTGTCCCTGCCTGCTCTGAGGCCCGAGTCAAGTTCATTCCTCCTGTTCCAGGACTCAGTTTCCCTGTTGTGAGACTCTTAGTTTGAAAAGACAGGTGTTTGCTAAGAAAGGCAGGAGCCTCCCTTGAAATGGAAAATGCAAACCCCCTCCCTCTGAATTATTATCATTTTGAAATTAAGAGGCTCTCAGGCAAAGATATGGGAATAGGAATAACAACTCTTTATTAGGGAAAAAATAAAAATAAAATAAAAATGCAGCAATATAAAACTCCACTGCCAGAGTCAGAACATGCCCTGACCCCTGTGTGTCAGGGAGGTGGCTCAGCCCCATCCCAGGGTGGCTCAGCCCTCCTGCAGTGCCAGCTGTGCTTCTGCTGGAGCAGGGATCCTGCACAAGGGGGGAGTTTTCCTCTGGAGCTCCAGGGCTGGGGGAGATGGGCCTGGGCTCCTCTGGGAATGCAGTGGGAAGAAAGCTGCTCCTCTGGGAATGCAGGGGGAAGAAAGCTGCTCCTCTGGGAATGCAGGGGGAAGAAAGCTGCTCTTCTGGGAATGCAGGGGGAAGAAAGCTGCTCCTCTGGGAATGCAGAGGGAAGAAAGCTGCTCCTCTGGGAATGCAGAGGGAAGAAAGCTGCTCCTCTGGGAATGCAGGGGGAAGAAAGCTGCTCCTCTGGGAATGCAGGGGGCAAAGGCTGCTGTGCTGTTCCCATGTCAGATTGGATCCAGGTAGGAATGCTGGGCTCCTCCCCTGGGCAGAGCATCTCCCCATGGGATGCTGGAATTTTCTCAGCCATGCAGGGACACTCAGTGGCCATGAACAGCAGAGATCTCCTGGAGGGAGGATTGGCTGTGGGAGAGATAAAGAAAACTGCCCAAAGAACAGCAGAGAACTGCCCCAGCTCTGACAGATGGAAATAGAACACACACCCCCAGCCACATCCTGCATTTCTAACCCAAGACAAGGACACATAACACAACTGAATGTGTGCTGGAGTGTTGTTTGGTCTAATAAATATCACTTTGATTTGTCCTTGGCACAAGACCTGAAACACCTCCTCTGTATTTTACACAGTCATACTCAGCAAATATTACCTCTCTGGCTATGCTTTTCTAAGACTATAAAATCCATAAAATATAATTAAAATATGTAAATCTATTATATTATTTAATGAGTACATTGAGCCTTGAAAGTTTAAATTAGATGTAAAGTTGATACTGACATATTGCTATTGATTAGATATATTAATAAATCATTGCAGCTTTAGACAGAAATTTTTCCCACACCAGGTGGAAATATCTTTTTCCATCATTTCACCCATCAGTTCTTACATTTATGCAGCCATTTAAAACTACTATAGAGTAGCAATGAATAACTGTGTAACTCTTCTGCAGCTAATATCTGTTCTTTAGCATAATTACTTCAAGTTCTGTTCCCTTTTGTTGCCCTTTCTTGCAAGGCACTGCAGGCCACTAACAGTAAAAATGAGGCAGCACAAGTAAGCCCCAACCCCTTCCCCCAACATTTTAGTTAGATATTGCAGCAGACACATATTTCAGGATTAGTATCATTTTCTGGGAGCCTGGATGCCAGCTCAGTGGAGTTAGAGCACTAAAACCTGACAGTGTAACAGATTTGGAAGTCACCCTACCTTCTCTACCCCAGGCAAGGAAAATTTAGCAATAAGGGCTGTGCTGGCCCTGCACTGGGAAAAACTCCTTTACTTCTTGCATGTATCTTGCTGGCTGCTAATAAACATCTATTAAAGGGGTAGAGCTGTGGGCCCTAAAATAGCAAGTAAAAGTCTTGCCAAATCAAGAAAATGGAAGGTAATTCAGATGCCTGTGCTAAATAGCTATGTTTTGATGTCAAGCATCCGCTTTTCCCTCTAGTTAAATACATTTTTCTTCAAATGTACTTTGTGCTTTTTTCATGCTGGAACAAGAACATAGTTTTTTTCATGGTTTGAGAAAATCGGGGTGCTGCTTTCCCTTGAGGGCTGTGTGCCAGAGCCTGTGGCAGGCACTGGGCAGCTCTGTGGTCTCCTCCATCCTCCTCCTGCCCATACATCCCACACCTCTGCAGAGCTGCTGACAGCAAAATCTAAAGGATATCAAAATCCAAAGGGTATTTCACAACAGGTTATAAGTATTTGAAACCAGAGCCAATGTCAGGTTGCTTGACATCAAAAGATAGCCCTTCAGCACAGGCACCTGTATTACCTTCCATTTTCTTGATTTGGCAAGATCACAGGCTTCAGCCTCATTTGAAACCTTTTATCAGCATTTCCTTCCTGTAGGGTAGACATCCATCTCCTCTCCCCTCACTTGTGCTGCACGCCTCACCAGCTGCATGCCAAAACTTCCCAGGGAAATATTCAGGAGATGAGAAGTCATCAGCAGCAAAGTACCAATTTCATGTCAGGCAGTGTGTCAGTAATATGAGATAAAACAGCCCTTTCACCTGCTTAAAACTCTGATGCCTGCTAGACATTTGGATCAGCAGTTCAAGCAAATTTGGTATTTCCAAGGTGATATTCTTAAAGATAGGCAGGGAAGGAAAATGCAGAAATATGCATGCAGGGGTGCAAAGTGACAATTATGAAATATGCAGTTCAATCACCCACTGGGTAATTGCTCACAAGCATTCAGCTGCACCTGCACTTTCCTGGTTGCCTTTTGGAATGACTTGTCTGTGCCTGGGTGTGTTTGTTTGGCACTTTTCTTCTCTGCACTTGAAGCTGTGGCCCAAAGCACCGTGCTGCTGTTTAGCACAGATTTAAGCTCCTGATTTCAAAGCTGCTGTAATTAGTGACTTGCAGTCAGTGTACTCTACCAATTCTCAGCCCACTGGGATATTACCAGACTTTATTGTTTCTTTCTGTCTTTGTGGAACTTCTGTAAATCTTTTCTTTGATAGCAGCTAGGGTTTCAAAGCTGCCCACGTTTGAGCCAGAGGAGACTAATAATGATCTAATTAGTGAAAGATGTTTTTCTCTGCATTGCTCTATTTTATCCCTTCTCCAAAGCCTTGTTGGTGCAAGCCAACCTCAGGCACCAGTGAAATCCTTTTTTCCTCAGTATTTGAGAAATGCACAGACACATCTGTACATACCCCATGTTGTTCTCACTTGAGTGTGTAAATCTTGAAAAATCTTCCCAAGTGTAACTTGGATTTAGGAAATAGCTTTGTTATTCCCAGAAGATTTTTCTTCCAGCTAAGATTTGTTTCTCTAGCTCAAACCACAAAGCCACTTTAACTCTAAAAGACTACAGTCTGTGTAAGCTGCAGTGTAGGACATATTTCTTATCCCCCAGTGGGTACTCCTTGCCCCTCTCCTCCTGTGTTTGCAATTTCACTCTCTTTTTATTAATTAATAAGCTCCCTTAATTATTGATAGAAGCCTTAAAATGCACCAGGGTTGGGTTGCACAGTCTCTTCCTTGCCTCAGTGCCCTGTTTTGCCACAGGAAGGGCACACATTCCTTCCCAGCAGTGTTAGCAGCTTTCACTGGCAGTGCAGTGCCCTGCACTCGGGGCTGCAAAGCCCTGCTGCACATTTAGGATCACTGAGTCTTCCTCTGCAGCTCTTTGGGACCAAACGACACTGGCCATGGCCTTCAGCATCCTCTTGCTTGTTTAGGGGGTGCAGGGCACCCTGGGGACTGCAGGGCTGTTCTCTCCTCCCCCAGACAGGCTCTCACGCTGCTTGACCTGGTGCATGGGAGGCATTGCAGCAGCATTTTTTCCTCTCTTTTTTGCTCCTACCTGATTGCTTTCCAGGTTTCTTGTTTCTTTGTAAGAGTCATTAATAGAACTATTTTATTTTAGCTACTCCTTTGTCTGTTTTACAGGTCTGTTTACAGATCTGTTTTACAGTCTTTTTTCATCTGTTTTACAAATACCCTGGGAGAACACTTCAGCCCAGCTTTGCCATCCCTAAACCTTTGCAGCACTGGCTCAGAGGTATTAAATTAGCTCCCAAAGGTATCTGAAGTGTTAAGCCTGACTCCATCCAACCACAGAGATGCTGGATAGTGTGGGAGGAGGCACAAGAAGCATGACAGAGCAGGAGAGAGAAGGGAGCACTTCAGTGGCAGAGATTCCAGCTGGCAAGCAAGTTGTGCCACTTTGTGGTGCTTTATGACCTTGTTAAACTGTCTCAATAAATCATGCCAAGTAATTAGAGACATAATTTAGAACTTAACCAGCATGTCACTATGAACACTGGGTATACACTGGTGGTATTTTTCTGTTTTCTTTCCCTCTTCCCCTCCACGACACTGAGCTCCAGTGGAGAGAAACCACCCAGGGAAAGCACAAACTCCAACCCAATTGATGGCTTGGTGCCAGGCACTTCCTTAGCAAGGAGCCTGGAGAATTATCTGCAGGTGTAAGGAGAATTCTCCAGCCTGGAGAATTATCTGCAGGTATAAGGAGCCTCCTGCTTGACACTCAGGGGCCTCCTCTCACGGCACAAGCAAAACCACAGGTTCTCCTGCTTTAAACAGAAAGCAGATGTGTCTCACTTGTCACCCTGATCAGGGCAGAGCTGATTTCTGCTGGTCACCACCCTGCTGGCAGTTAATCGCCTGAGCACAAACCAATCACACAACAAAAAAAACCAAGGAGCTAATTAATTTTTAATTTGTGTAATTTAAAAATCTGTTGCATCTTCTTGCAGTTAGATTCCAAAGTGTGCCATTTCCTCAGGCAGCAGGGAAGCCTTTTCAGGCTTTGGGTGGGAGACCAGGATCTCTTATCAAACCAGTGCCATGCTGGGTAAAAACCTGATGCAGCCCATCTGGATCAGATTAAGTTTGACTTAATCCTTTTTCCCACTTTCTTTGGCAAGAGGTTTGGCACTTCATTATAAAAACACAAATTTGATTCCATGCTGTAATTGCCCAGCTTGACAATAATAAATCTTATAAGCAGGTTTGCGGCTTGCGTGCTTGAAGGAATGGTTTACATTCATTCACATGAAATTTTAGGGTCATATTTTGTTTTTACAGGGCTGTATTTGGAAGTCTGGGCAACAAACTGAGGAAGTGGGGTGTTCCCCTCTGGTGCCTGCTCCAGTGACAGCAAACAATCCATAGCCAGCAAGCAGGGCTGCCTTTCAGGTGAGGAGCCCAGGTCTGAGCTGCAGGCAGCAGGAGGTACCTGAACCCTCGGGGGATGGTTTATTTGTGGTATGGTTTACTTTGTACCACTCCATGACCATACATTTCCCAAAAAATTTATAGTTTGAGCTGCTATTTCTCATGCCCGGCTGATGATCAATGAGTTGTTAATTAGGAAGGTTAAAGCAGAATCTGTTGAGTTTAAATTACAAGCAAATTCTTGCCTGCAAGGTTTGCAGCAAAATGGGGCCCTTGTTTTGGCTGGGGCTCGGCCCAGCAGGACACCAATGGAGTGTCACATGCAAAGGGGACAATTAGGTTGTGGCTGTGCTACTTTTCCTGCCTCTGCTGCTCTCTAGTCTGCCCTACACAGCCTGGGGTCTTATGTCAATAATTCCTGTGGTGCTGGGCTGGAATTCAGGCCTGTTCCCACTGCTGGGCTGAGTTCCCTGCAGCTGATACAGCTTTTCTGGCTCTGGGGATAGCTGGGCTACAGGGAGCCTGAGCTGCCCTGCTCCTACAGACATTCCTGAAGTGCCTGGCTGTGACACAGACAGGAGAAATATGGACAAGTCTCAGTAAGGACCAGCTGCTCAGCCTAACTTGGGGATTAAACAGGAATGCTTTTGCTGTGCCCCTGGAAATAAGAGAAAAGTACACCAATGGACAAAGCTGTTTCTCTAAATCTGGAACTGCCTGTTTTATTTTGCCTGTGTAGGGACACTTTTATTTACAGTACAGAAGATAGCATATTATCTCTGTTTTCTTTGGTTTGGTTTCTGGGGGGAGCAGGCAGGTAAATATGCCTTAATTTAACATTAATATTCCTTAATTTAACATTTAACACTTGAAATTACAGTTGTAGCCTGCACAGTTCTGTTACTTTGACAGAAGGTCTCACTAGGTTTCTTTTACAAATTAAGCAAGTCCGGGAGGATATTCTCACCTTTAAGCTGTGCTGGAGCCTCTTGCCACCAGCTGCTTCAGAATTGTCACCCACCCACCCCTGCTTTTCCAAGGGAGTCTATCTATGTAGGATCTTACATGGAAGTTAGGGAGTAGGAGTAGGCAGAGAGCCATGGGAACTCAGGGTTCACTCCTGTCTGCTGTGGATTGGATTCTTTCCTGCTTCTTGTGCAGCTAAAATAAAGATGGTGGCGACAATGAAGGTGCCCAGCAGAGGCTCCTGTGGCAGTGTGCTGGCAGTGTCAGTGGCACAGCAGTGCAGTGATCCCCAGGGTGCCCGAGGGGCAGCAGCACCCCCAGCCCGCTGGCTCTGCCTGTGGGATGCAGGGATGCCCTGGGAGTGTTCCCTTGGGGCTGGGAGCTGCAGCTCCGTCCTGGTGGAGCCTGGTGCCTCCTGCCTGCTCACTGCTGCCTTTGTGACTCTGCAGGGCACGAGTCAGCAGTGATGCCTTGGGAAGGCTGACCTAGAACAGAGCTGCACAGAGTTAAAGAATAAAGTAGGGATTTATTAGGAAGCCTCAATAGGAAGCACAAGAGCCTGGCCAGGGCCACACCCCAGGTGAACCAAAATGGCCACAAAATACCTGACTGGTCATGGGGTCTCTCACTTTGATCAGTTCTGCTCCATTTGCATACTGGAATTAATTCCAATTCCAGCTTTAGCCCATGAAGTCCCATCCTTCTTATTTTTCCCTCTTGTCCCAAGAGCCCACATTGTTTGTGCTCTTGGGCCTGAGATCTGGATCATTTGTCCTTGGTCCCCAGCTGGAGAAGGAATTGTTTTCTCTCTCTACTCTGTGCAGAGAGCTTACCATCCCATAATATGAAGCCCAGACCCACACACTAAAGCAGCTCAGAATGTGAAAAACACAAAAGCTAAAACGTGAGGCATCAGCAAGACCCCCTTCAAGCAAACAGTTCCCAGTGTCTGCAATATGAGGAGCAAAGGCAGAATGTCAGATTATCAAGAGGACAGGGTTTGTTTCTGTTTGCCTCCCTGACCCAATGCATTCCACCACGGTTAGAGATTTCTGTGTGGGAGGGTTTGATATGTTTGGTTCCCCCAGTCACATTTCTAAGGTGAAATACTGAGTGAATTATCTCTGGATATTATCAATCCTATCTCCTTTGGACAATTTCTTACATAGTGCTGACTAAGGCCAATGAAGTCCCATGTGCTCTGGACAAATCAGTATTTCTCTTTTCACTGTGTAAATCCTGGCCAAGCCCACAGTGGGCTGGTGTGTGGCAGAGGGGTTTGCTGGCTGCTCCCAGCCTTGCCTGGAGGTGGCTGACCCTGGAGCAGCACTTTGCAGCTGAGGGCTTTTCTTCAGGGAGACAGGATATTTGTTTAAAGAGCAGCAACCATGGTAATATTTCACAGTCAAGTAATTAATTTCGATGGGGAACAGGAATATGACACTGACAGCATCGATGTGAGGCTCCCACAGCAGCCACAGCAATGCTCCTCCAAATGTGAGCAGCTGACATTCAGGCTGCAAGGAGAGGTGGCCTCAACCCCCTCCTCTCCAGCCTATTTCCCCCTCCCATCTGTGAACCCCAAAGATGTTTCCTGCAGGGTTTCAGTTATCCTTCAGATCTTCAAGTCAAATGGAAAAAAAAAGACAAAAAACCCCTGTGCTTCACTGAGCCAAGGGAGAAAAAAAAACAGATGAGCTATTCAGAAATATCAAATGCAAATATTTGCTTGCCCCATCCCCCCAACATTGGTTATTACTGAAGAATTAAGGAAGTTTGAAATGCACTTTGCACGCAGACTCAGCATAAATAATGCTACTTTGCATTTCATCAGCCTTATTTTCCCTATGGGTTCTCTGTCATCTCTCATTTAGGCACCACAGGGATGATCAGCTTCAGAAAGAGGCTGAGATGAAAGGTGCCAAAATACAAGTGGGGGGAAAAATCCCTGGTATTCAAGAGCAATCCAAAAAACTTTCCAATCCACAGGTGCATGAGCATTGAGGGATTGAGTCAAGATTTTTTTTTTAAAGGAAAACTTTTCTCTATCAATAGTATAAAGATTATATAAAGTACCAATTTGCTTTTAAAGTATTTACCAACAATACTTGGTGACATTTGATGTGATCACTGTGTGAACTAGGAATTCTTGTGCATTGAGGAAAGAGGTGCAGAAAATATATTAATTTCTTATTTAATTTTCATTCCAAAGATATTGAATGCTAGGAAGTAATTACAGCTATTATCTGCAAGGAAACAAAGGAACAAAAGGAAAATATTATGGTATTCAGGTTAAAAGAATTAAGAAGGACATTCCTTCAAATCTGAGTTCACCTTCCATCTTCCTGTTGGTCCCAGTCAGGTGTGTCTTTGTGCCCCAGTTGCTACACAGGGGTTGCAATGTCCATTTCCTTTGGGCATATTCTGCACTGACAAACTGGGCACTGAGCCCTTCAGAACTCCTGAGATGCATTTTGCAAGTCCTGCCTGATTAAAATGGAGGAGAAAAGGGCAGAATTGAGTTTAGGGCACAGCAGAGGTGGGGGCAGAGAAGTGAGCAGAGCCTGAAATCCAAATCTGTGACTCCAGAGGAGCCCCCATGAGCCCAAGGAAGTCCAGGAGCTGCTGAGCACAGAAGTCACTGGTCAGCAGTGACTGATCTGTGGAGGGGGATGTTGCAATAAGGTAGAAAAATTATAAAGAAAAGCCTTAGAAAATCAGGCCTGCTCTGGCTGGCCTGGCATTTCTTCTAAGTGAAGCCAGCACTGTGCAAGTTCCCATGTGAAAGCAATCCTGGTGTGAGCAGTTCATTAACACAACAATCCATTCCTGGGGAAAAAACAACTTGTACCTGTATAAACTGTTTTTACACCTTAGATAGAAAAATGAAAACTATCTCTCACAAACAACTTTCCCTGAAACACACTGAGAGCTTGAGTGACCAATCAATACAAAATAACAACTCACTACTGACCAATAAAGTAATGAACAGGAAAGCTCCTGACTAATTGGAGTCCCACACGAGGTCTGTAAAACTGTATAAAAAGTATGTGAATAAAGAGAGGGCTTTTTCTACCATGAAGAAAATGGAGTCCATGTGATTTATTCCCACAGGGTGAGGGTGACCTGGGGAGGGCTGAGGAAGGACTGGACCCACACACACATGGAGCACAAGGAAGCCTTTCCTTAAATGAGAAAATGCAAAGATTAGTAACACTAGACAAGTCATTAAAAATACCTTGACAGCAACAAAAAAGGGATAAGGTGAGATCAATTAATATCTTTTCTGGTACACACAGATGCGTGCAGAATAATTTTGGGAAAGGTGAAGCAATATTCCAAGAGCTAAATATCACTATTTTATTTGTTTTATGTGCAATGATCTTCCAAAAAGGGATTCATTCAAGACATCTCAGTAATACAGAAGAACTAATCCACAGTAGTTTATTATAAACTCACTATACTGCATCCTCCAGAGGAGATTTATATATTTCATTATACTTGCATTTGTCTTCTTATTTGACTGTGTTTATTCTTTTGGAGAACAGTTCATTTTAGGTCAATATGAGGTGCCTTTGGGAACTTCGAGGTGCAGGGAATTACTGTGGCTGCCACTACCATGGCTTCCCTCTGCACTGCAGTGGTTTAGGAGCAGCTTTCAGAGAGCCATCATGCATAAAGCTCTCCAAATGGATGATCTGGGCTGTGTTTGGCACTCACTTTTACAGCTATCAGTGCTTAGTCAGGCAGCCAAGGTCATGGAGTTAAGTGCTAAGCAGACATCTTCAGGCCAGCAGCCTCATTAGCTCCCAGCCCTGCCTTAAACAAGCATGGCCACTAAGGGTGACACCCAGCAACTCTCCCTTCCCTTCCCTTCCCTTCCCTTCCCTTCCCCCCCCCTCCCCCCCCCCCCCC
>QUSF01000049.1:2463720-2514163 GCA_003676055.1 Chloebia gouldiae | reverse complement strand
CTTCCCTTCCCTTCCCTTCCCTTCCCTTCCCTTCCCTTCCCTTCCCTTCCCTGGCAGTGAGGGGTGTCTGCCTCGCTCATGGCCTCAGGGAAGCTGCACCCTCTCAGGTGATGCCTTGGGAAAGCTTCCCTAGAACAGAGGCTGGACAGAGCTAAAGAATAAAGCAGGGATTTATTAAAATGCCTCAATGGATCCACCTTGGGCAGCACAAGAGCCCAGCCAGGGCTGCACTCAAGATGAACCAAAATGGTCACAAAATGCACAACCACTCACGGGGTCTCTCATTTTTATAAGTTCTGCTCCATTTGCATACTGGAGTTAATTGTCCAATTATAGCTTTAGGTTGTGAAGTCCCATCCTTCTTGTTTTTCTCTGTTCATTCCACTTCCTTCATTCTCCTTCATTCCTTCATTCTCTTCATTCATTGTTTGTGCTCTTGGGCCTGAGATTTGGATCATTTGTCCCTGGTCCCCAGCTGGAGCAGGAATTGTTTTGTCTCCCTGCTCTGTGCACAGAGCTCACCATCCCCTAATATGAAGCCCAGACCCACACACTAAAGCAGCTCAGAATGTGAAAAATATAAAAGCTAAAACCTGAGGCATTACAGGTACCTGCCCAGCCTTCACCAAAGCCCAGCAGGAACCCTTGGTTCTCCACAAAGCTGCATATCAGGCCCTTAAGATCTCATAAAATCACTTCTGAAGCAATATCTATATGGTTGGCTGTTTAATTGTTTAGTTTAGGAACTAGCTCGGAATAATTTAGCAGCTGATTAAGAGAGAAGCCAGTTGTGCTGTTCCAGAATTGACAATCCATAATGTTATCCACATGTCATTGCTATTGTAGCAGTGTTGGATGGTGGGTATGAAATAGCAGCATCATTTTTGACTGAGCTTGGCTATCTGTCACCTTGGTTTTGTTGGCTCAATGATAACATGAAGTGCTATTTTAAGCTTTGCTGGCGAGTGTCTTGCTGTCTTAATGAAACTGCCTTATGCTAAAGATATTCCAAGGAAAGAGAAGTTAGCCCTGGTGACCACTAACTCTGAGATAGATGGGAAAACATCAGATTAATTTTTTAGCCACTAAAAATAATTGTTGCCCTGCTTTTGCCTGGAGGAGCCAGTTCTGCTGCTGAAGCACAGGGGAAACTATGAAATGTGCTAGTTACTGTTATCACAGCATAAAACAGAACTGTGCTTCCTTTCTGGAGCAGTTTCCCCTGTGTGTGATCAAGGTGTGATACAACCAGAGCATGCTCAGGCTGTGAACTTTATTTCCTGACCTAAACATGACTTGGGGTTGCAGAGGCAAATAACCCAGCCACTAAGTGTGGTCTCTACCCATTGACAGCACTTTTGTCCTGTCCTTTCACAAACATGTTTTTTATTATGATGGTGCTATTTGAAGGGTTATTCTTCACATAACTTTCTGCCCTGTATCAGGCAATATCTTCCACATTTTTGAAGATCTCATTCTCTCTCATGCACTGTCTGAGCAACAAATTCTGATCAGTCATTTGAAATCACTGATTTCAGATCTCATTCTGCTACCTTTGCCCATTATGTTACCTCTGTTACAGCCCCTGGAAGATGTTTACATCAGATGTGATATTAATCCCGATTTTGTATTAGGTAAATTGACATATAAAAGAGAAAGTTGCTTTAAGATGTTAATGGGCATCTGTGATAGAGACACCTTTTAAAAGAGTTGAACTGTCCAGGTGCCTTTCTGATGGGCTCTCCAGCTGGCATCAGTTTTGGAAATTCTGCACTGGGTGGGAGCAGAAAGTTCAAGTGCAGATATACACCAGATACCAATATGATCTGTGCTATTTCTAAAGCCTAAAATAAAAAAGAAAAATACTGGAAAAAGAACTAATCAGCCCAAAATTACTACAGCATTGCCATCTCCATGTGAACTGACTGTTCCAATCCCCTTTGAAGCCCATGGAGAACAACGGGCACTGTGAAGTTACAATTCCTCTTCTCAGGTGGGTGTCAAAAGCAAGACAAACCAGGTGCCCTGAGAGTGCAGACTTCTCCTTTGGCTGAAACCAGGGTGAGTTGTTGACCTCCACACGGGGGTGGATGGATGAGAGAACCTCCCTCCCCACAGCTGAGGAGAGGCTCAGAGCTGTCCACAGGCACAGGCACACAGAGCTGGGAGCAGGGCTCACTGCAGATTTATCCTACCCTCTTTCTCCTTCATCCCCTTTAGACATACAGCAGCAAACAGACACTGCAGCCCAACCAGCCTGCGAGAAAACACAGAGCTGCATCCTTTTACTTAGCCAAGTACATGATTTGAAAACAAACAAAAGCTTTCTTTAAACAAATCCAGTACAGCGATTTATTTGCAAAATTCCTGAAGTGTAGCAGAAACCACACAAAAGCTTTGAGGCTGTGGGCTGAATCAAGGGTATTTTGTATCCAGCAGAAGCTAATAGAAAACCACAGATAGAACATAAGGGAAGAGAAAAATTTCCATGGCTGGGAAGGTACCGCATATTTATATCTATGATTTCTCCTTTTCCAGACATAACACTGAGCTCATGAGCAAAGATATGGTCACACACACTGGTTATTGCAATAGCCAAACACAGAACAATATTGAATTCCTTCAGTCAGTGGCCCCTTGCAGCCCAAACCAGTGTGGGAACTGAAGGACAGACTGTGTGGTAGCTGTGCTGTGGTTTGGTTGTGCTGTGGGTCAGAGTGGTGTCGTCACAGGAATCCAAGTGCCACTGTTTTATATTTCTTGCTGTTTGCAGAGCTGTTGGTTTTAATTATTGGTTCAGGCTGTGCCATGGGCTGTGGCCAGAGCAGGCCTGTGCAATGCTGGCAAACTCAGCAAACCCAGGATGTGTTGGTGGTTTGGAGCTGCACTTTGCACTTTGGTTTGCTTACCATCATGTGCAGAGGGACAGGATTTTAACCACATCACAAGCATTCCCTGTCACTGGGAAGCACTGGTCCTATGGGAAACCCCTGTCCAAAGCAACTGAAAAATCAGCATGACTTTGGAAAAATCAAACCTAAGGCCATTATTTTGAAGTGGTCTAAGCCAAACCAGCAATGACATTCCATGTGAGCTGCAATTTTGGCCCTGAATATTTGATCTTAACTCCAATATAAGGAGTAAAAAAAAAAAAAAGAAGTTTTCATCCTGGGGAGTGTATGAAAAATTGTCAACACTTGGTTTACACTCTTCTGCTGAGAATCATCCCAAAATTTACATATATTTGACATCATCTCTGGATAGATACACATTTTAGATAACACTCCAGGCGTGAACTCATGTCAGCTAACTACTAACACAGCACAGCTGATGCTAATGGGCTGAGCAGAGACCAGGAGCTGTTAATTTCCTCTGATAAAACCCCTGTCCTCCTTTCCAGGACAATCCCTGCTGTGGATGTGTTTAGATTATGAGGGGAGGAGCTATTGGTCTCTGCTATTGTGTTGTTAGAGGAGGGTGAAGGGGCTGTGAGGATGAATTCAGGTACTGGTTTATTTTATCTGATAAAATCTGTTACTGCAATCAATGAATTGGATTTTCTATCCCTGTCCTCCAAAACTTATTTATGGATTTGTGGAACAAGAGAAGAGTCTGATGTGGGAAGCATGATGCAATCTGAGAGCACCTTGGGTAAGACCAGATGCCAGAGGGTCCTTGTTTCTGATTAGTTATTACTCTCCCACTTGGTGCCACAGACATTTTAACTCAATGGTAACAATTCATCCATGTTCAGACTGGCGTGTGACATAACAGAGGCAGCAAGCCCCATCAGGACAAATCCTAGCAGAAGGAAACTGTTGTTGAGCTCAGCTGTCATTATAAACACTTCCCACTTCCCTGGACTCCTGGAGTTCTCTAACAGTACAAATGTGGTGGGGATCTCGTGCTCGTTGCTGGCATAGGAGGGGTTGTGTCAGAGAACTGAGCAGCTCACTGGTCCCAGGCAGTATTTCTGCAGGATTTCTCCAGTCATGAAGAGGATGAGTCCACGGCTCCAATGGGCAGGGAACACAGAAGGATGAAAAGATGCTGGTACTTGCACTGGGTTAAATCCAAGCCATGACAATATTCATTTGCCACAATAAATCTATACTAATATTCACAGAATCACAGAATCACTGGGTTGGAAGAGACCTTCAAGATCATCGAGTCCAACCCAGCCCCAACACCTCAACCAAACCCTGGCACCCAGTGCCACATCCAGGCTTTGTTAAACACACCCAGGGATGGTGACTCCACCACCTCCCCGGGCAGCCATTCCAGAACTTTATCACTCTTCCTGTAAAATTTTTTTTTCCTAATATCCAACCTGTATTTCCCTTGGTGTAGCTTGAGGCTGTGTCCTCTGGTTCTGTCAGTGCTGCCGGGAGAAAGAGCCCAACCCCACCTGAGCACAGCCACCTTTCAGGAGCTGCAGAGTGAGAAGGTCACTCTGAGTCTCCTTTTCTGCAGGCTGAGCACCCCCAGCTCCCTCAGTGGTTCCTCACAGGGTTTGTGTTCCCAGCCCCTCTCCAGCCTCGTTGCCCCCTCCGGATGCACTCAAGCATCTCAACGTCCTTCCCAAACTGAGGGGCCAGAGTTGTTCTAAAACTATTGTTTTTTTGTTTTGTTTTGTTTTTTTACAGGGAGTCTTGTATATATGGTAGATAACATTCATATTTCAAGAAAAATGTGGGCATTCAAATATGCCAGCAGGACACTCAGTCCAGATATTTTGTTCTTAACAGAAGCCAACAGATTGACCAAGGAAGGAATTTTATCAAAAATTGGTGCTGAATATAAAATGAAGTCTCTGCTATTTGGGTGTCTGCTTGGTTTCATTTTTAAGAAGGACCAAGTATGAATGAGGGAATTTCTATTAAAATTTATATTTAAGATTATTAAAGCTTCTTCATAGACTGCAGATATTAATATCTAGACCATGGTAGCAGATAATCTCCCAGCAGGGAGTGGTGTTTGAACCATGAAATGTCAGTGTTCAGCTGTAGGATGAATGAACTCAGGGCTTTGTAGATCCATGTAGGAAAGTTTAAGTTCTTACTTGCGAATAAATATAAAATATTAATTATTGAAGGATATTTTAGAGGGAATGTAGTCTGACAGTGGATGGTTTTAAAGCAGCTGCCCCCTGCCTTCAGAGGAAACACAATTATAAAGGAATTGTAGTGGGTGAAGAAAAATGTATCTAATATATTTTGAAATAAAAATAAATCCTTAGAAATTAGATATGGCTGTCAATACTATGAGAAAATCTCTAACCAAATGAATGCCATGGTAAGTATATTTGTTGTGGGTTTAGTGGCTTTTACAAGGGAGGCATGCCTAAGAATTTGTAAACACTATTTATTAAATCTTATGGAGGGGAAAATTTAACCATATGGTGGTAAGGCATAGAGGGAGCACGCTCTGGCATGCAAAGCATTTCATTAGCAAAGTTACTGCTCTTCCAAAACACACTCCCTTCCAAAACTGGCATCAGGGAGGATGTCATTCCTCTTGTAGATGGCTTGGAAAGTTAGAAGATGGGTTACCAGCTGAGGCTGGGGAGGAGGAGATGGAAGGAGGATGAGGGGAGGCAGCGCATCCCGGGCTCCGTGGGAGGGACAGCGAGTGGAGCTGCCTCCAAGGGTCCATGAGCCCTGCTGCTGCTCAGCTGCCCTGAGGGGAGAGGGAGGACAGTGGAGGAGCTGAAGGAGCTTCATCCTCCCTGCTCCGGCCATCAGGAGGATTCCTTGCCTTGAGCTGATCCTGTTGAGGCGGGCGGTGTCAGTGGGCACAACCAGCGGGTGTGAGCCACGAGAGCCCAGCACACACAGACAGACAGACACAAACCCTCACACACAAAGCAACTCAACACTGAAGACATGGGAGGGTCCAGGCATGGAGTTCCAATGTGCTTTATTTCACGCTGAAGGCATCCAGGGGCCAAAGGCAAAGACAAAGACCGGTCCAGGGTATAAATAGAGGAAAAGAGGGGGCACGGAAGAGCATCAGGGATCCAAGGGTCTAAGGGCTCAGGGGCCAACAGGGAATGCCAGGGTGGGTGGGCAGGATTATGCAAACCAGTGGGAGCACAGGGAAGGGAGAACTCTCTAGAATTGAACACGTAAGGTAAAAGGTGTAGGGAAGGCCAACGGGCCAATGGGGAGGACAAACCCAGGATGAATTAACACAGGGCTGCAGGGCACCATGGGGGAAGGCTCCTTCCTCGCCCTGAGCTGTGAGGGGTGCCCGGAGCCTGCAGTGCATCTCTGCAAGGCATTGCTGTTACCTTCTCCCCAGGAAGCTGACAGGCTTTCCCAGATCCATCAACAAAGTGCTCTCAGTCACAGAGCTCTCTGCCAGGTTACCTTCTCATAGCAAGGAGCTGTGACATTTTTTTCAGCTGTTCTTCACTTCTCCTGAAATACTTGTCCTGGATTTTTTTCTCTTGTGCATCTACAAAAGCCTGAAACAGTTTTCTATGTATGCCATGGACACCTGCAGAAGTGTAGGGGGCCTTTCTGTGGATATAGAAGGAAGAAAAGGAGAAAAAATGCAGTGGAGCAGTTTCTCTCATGACATGAACATGCACACACAGAATGTTTAACACTTCTTTTCCTCCAAGATTCAGCCTCCAGTTCGCCTCCTTTCTAATGTTTTATTTAACCTTCAGTTAACCTTCTTCTTTAACCATCTGCTTGTTTAGTGACTCCCAGCATCTCCCCCTCAGTATTCCCTTCAGCAGTTGCTGCTTCTTCCTGCACCAGAACCCCTTCTCTTTCCAAAAGCAAGAAGCAGTAAGCAGTTGGTATTGTAAAAGGACAGGTTCCTGGAGCTGTTGGTGTAATTCCTAAAGCCCATGTCCAACTGGTTGCCAGTCTATTATTAGCCATGGAGCCCTTTTTGAAAGCAAGGGAACACCCCCATGGACACACTTGGGTCATGTTACAGCTGAGTTGCTTGGGGAGGCTGGCAGCACTGCATCTCATTTGCTACTGGAGAAATATATGGAGGAATTGATAGCATTTCTAACAATTGATGTGATAAACTTCCATTAGCAGATAATCACAGAATGGGTAAGACTGGAAGGGACCCCAATCCACCCTCCCTGCCCACATGGGTTCATCCACAGATTCAAGATCCTGATTCTTGCATGTAAGCCTTTAGGGACAGCCTTGGTCATCTGGGCCCATGACCAGTGACTACATTGAAATTCAACTACAGACTTCATCTATGTTTTCTCCTTAATTTTCTGTGCCTGTACTAAATGGCAGGCCAAGGCTATGTTCCTAATTGCACTCTGTAATTTCCAATTTACTGTTTAAGTGGTGCAGGTAAAAGAGAGAAAAACTGAAATGGAGAGAAGCACAGCTTTGCCTAAGGCAGTCTGCTGAAGATGAGGCAGAATGAGGCACTGAATAAAAGAAAATAAAAATTGCAGGTATTAGAAAATTGGCCAATGAAGAGGTCTTGAATTCCAGTTGTAAAAAAAGAGAAAGGGCTTTCATTCTTTCCAGTTTCAGTGTGCTATCCTTCAGATGAGCTCTGTGTATTATGGTATATGATCAAGTTTGAACAGTAATTCTACATGATTGTTCCTTAAAAATTGCTATTGATGCTTTTGGTTAACTCACCTTTTCACAGCTCTCCTGCTACAGAGCACAAAGCTGTGAGGAGAATACTGAACCATTCTCAGGTTGGCTACTGATTTAAAAACTGTCTCTCTGAATCTGGAGAGATGACAGAAGATGGTCCTTCCATTAAACACTTTGTAGGGATCCAGGAAATACGTTTGAAATTGTAATACAATTCCTAAAAACATGTAAAATTCTGAGAGTAGAATTGTTTTCACTTCACAGCAAAGCTGTGGGGGTTTTCTGATGGTGCTGAGGACACACAGTGCCAGGCACTCATGTAAAGGGGGAGGCTTCCTTGTGCTCTGGGTGGGGTGGATGGGTTCAATGTCACTGCTGGTATTGGAAGGAGAAGAGAACGTATGGTTGTCTACTGGAAATGAGACTTTTGTTACGAGGAGTAGTGTTTGCTCCAGACAGCATACCAAGCTCAACCTTAGGTTGACCCTGGTTATGTGAGTCAAACCAGGTTTTGCATTTCTGGGCATTTTTTGGGGCTGACACTTTTAATATCAAAAGGTCCAAATATAGTTTGACCATATAAAGCCTGACTGTATTCTTTTCAAATGCAGTTTGGGAAATATGAAGTGTCTAATCTACTTTCTTCATAATTGTGAATTTAATTTGTAAACAGCTGCATGAGTTCGAAATTCCATCTCCTGTGATTAATGCAGAACAATTAAAATTATAAGTAGAAACAATTTATGGGATATGTCAAAACCAAAAATATATTTACATAGAACTGTATTGATTGAAATACAATTTCATCAATCTGGAGGATGCTCTGGACAGTATTCAAGGAACCTGGAGATGAAATGATGGGAAGACAACACAATAAACTGAACATCTTCATTTGTGAGGCAACTAAAACATATCACTGAATCTCAGCTGCTATAATAATTCCCTCCCTTCTCACACAGCTCCACAATACTGACAAATCTAAATATGAAGAAGAAAAATGTCTGTAGAAGGCTGTTATTTTGCTGCCTGAATTGTGTCAAGGAAGTGTAAATATAATCACATTTTATCCTCCAATCTGAAATGGATTTCAGTTGCAGAGATCACAATGTAGCTTGCTTTGATTGATAACAACTCCCTTGTTCCCATCAGTAATACTGAGGTGGGGAGGAAGGAGAAAGGAGATCAGCTCGTGACAGAATTATTAGGCAATTCACTCAAAATCTTGTATCTTTATTTGTGCCAGGAAGGGAGAACACATCCCAAAGGTTTTTTTGAGAAGCAGACCATTCTAAGGAAATTCTTTCTACAATTATTTCTATGCAGAGGCCCAAGTGGTATCACAGGATACACGCAGCAATGTTATCTCTGTTAGAGTGATCCATAAGAAGCTTATCATTTTCTTGGACTTGTTATGCATAAATTAATTCTGGCTGATACTTCTGATAAACTGGGCCCTCAGTTTGGGAAGGATGTTGAGACGCTTGAGCGTGACCAGAGGAGGTAATGAGGCTGGAGAGGGGCTGGGAACACAAACCCTGTGAGGAACCCCTGAGGGAGCTGGGGGTGCTCAGCCTGGAGAAAAGGAGACTCAGGGGTGACCTTATCACTCTACAGCTCCTGAAAGGTGGCTGTGCTCAGGTGGGGTTGGGCTCTTTCTCCAGGCAGCACTGACAGAACCAGAGCACACAGTCTCCAGCTGTGCCAAAGGGAATACAGGTTGGATATTAGGAAAAAGTTTTTTACAGAAATGGTGATAAAGTTCTGGAATGGCTGCCTGGGGAGGTGGTGGAGTCACCATCCCTGGGTGTGTTTAACAAAGCCTGGATGTGGCACTGGATGCCAGGGTTTGGTTGAGATGTTGGGGCTGGATTGGACTCAATGATCTTAAAGGTCTCTTCCAACCCAGTGATTCTGTGAATTCTGTAAATTCTTAATGCTTTCAGGAACCGCTGACAGTGGGTTGGTAAAGACTCAAAGAACAGCTTTGGTCAGTTCTGGAGGGAATTCTTGCTCCTTCTGGTCCACAGCTGACTGTAAGAACCTGAGCTCATCCTCCCTTGCCCACTGCAGCCCTCCAGCACAGCTGTGCTCCCAGAGTGGAAGTGCCTCTTCTGACCCTGCTTGTGTGAGCTGCACCCTGCACTGCTCTCAGCTGCTTGTGCCACCTCCCCAGGGGACAACAACAACCCTGTCCCTCTCATGGGCACATCTGTGCCAGCAGCAGAGGTGCCAGTGCTGCCAGCCCAGCCCTTCTGGAGCCAGCAGGGCTCGAGGGCAGGAGCAGCAGTGGAGGGGCCAGGCTGCCCTGGAGGAGCAGGGGCATCCCCTGGCAGCTCACAGGGTGTGAGCAGAGCACAGCCAGGGTGGGCCCAGTGCCCAGGGCCACTCTCCAGGCTGAGAGCATGTCCCAGTAGCCCAGGGCCACTCTCTTATGCACAGAGCAGTGTCCTCCCAGCTCTGTCTTCTGAGCAGGACACGGGGCACTTCTGCTGCTGTGCAGAGCCAGTGCAGTGCTGAGAGCACCCTGGGTGGGCTTTGGCCTCCTTTGGCCACTTAGCTGATTTATTTGGCAGGTGGGAACAGTGTGCCTGACAGCTCCAGAGAACAATGGAAAGAAGATGGAGGGAGGAATTGCTGGTGCTGTGTGTGGTGTTGTCTGACCTCCTCCATGTGTGGTCATTCAGTGAAGGAATGGCTGTAGTTTGGCACATCTACAGCTTTAGAATCTCAAATGAGTCCACAAAGTGCCTTATGGATTGGAAATTAGATTCCAGCCTGGACCTGTCTCCTGGTTTTCTCTCATTCCAGTTCTTCAGAAGATGAATTCCTAACCTGATCATGTGGCCAGCAACTGAATTTTATCCTTGTGTTTCCTGCTCACACAGCTCCATCCATTTCCTCTGCCTTGCCCAGGCGTGACTCTGCAGTAGCTGGCAGAGCTGTGTGAGGGAGCAGAGTGTGTCTGAGTGCTGAGGACTTGGTCGCCAGCCAAAAATGACGCATGTGGAGACTCCCCTCCACAGCTGTATCCTTTTCAAAGTGATGTTTGTAGCAGAGAGCTACAAAAGTGCTATTATGTTGTCTTGAGTGGCTATGCGGGTTGCATTCTAAGAGCAGGGATTAAATTTTGCCATCACTGCCCATGGGCAATTTGCCATTGTGCAGCCAGCAGCTTTCAGATCAGGTTATTATTGCTGCCTGCATGGCTTGAAACCTGAAACAGGACTCCCAACCTTGGAGGAAAAAAGATAATCCCTTTTCCTTTGCTGTTGGCATTACTGTCTTTGAAATCAGAGAAATGCAGCTTCTCTGCTAATGATCCTGTGCACAGTGGTGCTGCTGGGTTTGCTTCATCCTGGGAAATGCTGGGATGGATTTGGCTGCTCCCACTGGAGGGTTCCTGCTGATGGAAGGCCCTGTCTGCCCAGAGATCCCCATCTGTGCCCAAAGGAGCAGTGACAGCCACTTCTGGGGACAGGAAGGTACCCAGCTGGGCAAGAGGCAAACCCCTGAAAGCTCTATTTATTTTTGTTATATCAGGGGTCAGACGTAAGAGTGACAGAGACTGGCTTGCTGGAACAGAAACTTCCAGAAAAAGAGATATTTATCACCAAGGGCTGTTTCTTCCATTATTGTTTTCTAGGCAGGACAAAAATGTTAACAGCACAAGATGCTTTGAATTAAAGCAAACCCCATTCCTTTCCTTCTCTCATTGCATTCCATCTCTCCCCCCAGTCATAATCCAGATCACAGAAATACTCACCACTGGCTCTCAAATTAGGGGTTTTTTTTCTTTCAGACAGGCAAAAAAGTTACACTTGAGTGCACACTGTATTGAAGAGGTACTACAGTATATTTGCACTTTTCAATTTTTCCATTTTTCTCTGTTTGTGATACTCCCAATTAACCCCAAATTTCGATCCTTTTCCTCATTATATAATAATTCAATTGATATTCAGTTGACTCCCACAGAATAACTTCATATCTCTCTTAAGTATCAGCTTGATATCAAAGTAAATTTACCATTAAAATGAGTTCCAGTCATTTTTTCTTTGCCTCATCTTCATAATGAAGAATTTGGCTCTTTGCAAAACAAGGACAAATGGAAATAAGGTGGTAGTTGTTAAGCCTCCTATCTTATCTCAGATGAACCCTCTAAGTCCTCCTGTATGAAGATAAAGACCCCCAAAACCCCAGAAGAAGTCCTGGGAAGATCTGAAGAAGGTCACCTCTGTGGATGAAATTGCTTCAGGAATCAGAGTGATTTTTCTTGCCTTTTTCTCTGGATCCATATTCATTCTATCTTATAAAAAGTCTTCTTTGAGAGAAACAATTTTGTTAGTTTTTACTCTAAGTACTCATAGCAATTTCCTTTCTGAAAAGAAAGGGCTAAAAATTCAAGGCCTAGGGACAAAATCACCTTTCTAGAAGATGTCCAGACACAGAAAGAGGCCCAGTGAAGACTTGATTTTATTGCTCCTGGTTTTCCCTGGGGTTGATCCAGTGCTGCTGGGAGCAGTGCAAGAATCAAAGTAGTCACTGTATCTGTGAGCATCCCAGGGGATGAGGTTCAAGGCAGCCCAAGGAAATGTCAGGGCTGCTGGACTGAGATCTGGATCTGGGCATGGTTGGCATCAGCTGGTGGAAGGCCATCTGCTAACCTAGTCCATGTTCTTCTGGTCCAGAAATGTTTGGTGAGTCAGAATGTCCCAAGTCCAGCTTCTGGATATCTCCTACTTCAGTGTCTGAGAAGGTGTAAGCACTGGCTGAAGGTTTTCCATAGATGAGGCCTTTTCTGTCTGCACTGCCCCATCCCCTGGCACAACTGGCTCTCCCTTCAGCACCTTGACACGACGCTGCTCAGGGCCACAAACAGGATTTCAGAGATTCATTTCCACTGTGTGATAGATGAGTAATGGGTAGGGTGACTCTCTCAATTAAAAGGCAAATGTCACGTATATATGTTAGGAGAAGTTTTATAGATTTATAGTTGTGTTTTACACCCCTTGTGCTGTTTTCAGGGCTGCCCTGGGTTTGGGACATTTGGGAGGGTCGGCTCGTTCCCAGGGCAAGAGCTGAGCCCCAGTCAGGATGTCAGAAGTGATCCCAGCACTGGACAGGGAAGGAGGAGTCCATGGACAGAACTCTGGGAGGGGTAAAGGGTTAAAAGGTGAAACCTCCATTGTGTGGGTGAGCACATGGTGGGAAAAATGCTCTTCTCCTGGCACTGTGATATTTTCTCTATTCCGTCTTCTGTCGTATTTTTGATAAGGTTTTAATAAACCTTCTAAATTCTTGGAAGTGAGCATTGTTTTTCTCACATCTGGGAATTCTGCCTCTGTCAAATCATCTTTAACTGGGCCGGTGTTCCAGCATGGGCACCTTTGCAGCACTTCCATAGGAGACAAAGCTGCAGCAATGTCGGATTGGATTGACCTGCTGTTTGAGGAGGTTGTGGAATTTAATTAGCACTCAGAGAAGCACTTGGCGAGCTTGGGACGCAAAAACGTGATTGAAGTATCTTTGTTTCCATGCTAGTAAAATCTGCCTGCAAATTAAATAAGCACATGGCTTTTCTGGTCAACATTTGCTGGTGAAGAATGCCAGCGTGGAGGAGGGAAATGCACTGGTGGGGGCTGTCAGGCCCTGTCATCTCCGCCGAGGGAAGTGGCACCAAACCCACAGGGCATTCAAAGCAAGCTCAGGAGGTGCTCAGGAGCAGCTCAGAGCTGCAGTTTCTGGGGTAGGAATGAAAGAATCCCCTCACCAGGCTCCCCTGGCCCCTCTCTCCTGACAGATGAAGTGCTCTCATTGTGCTCCTGCGCAGCTCCTGGCACTGATGCTGCTTTGGAGGAAAGAGTGGAATCATCTGCTTTGTGCAGGGTCCCTGGCTGGAGATAAGGGACAGCAGGGAGTTGTGGGGGAATGCAAATGGAATGGAAATGGTGGCTGGACACAGCTCTGGCTCTGACTGCCACGGCCCCGTGTCCCTGCTGCTTGTCCCAGAGCACAGCCAGGGACAGGCTGTGGCTGCCTGCCATGGCACAGGAGATTTCAGTGGCTTTTCCATCATAAATTTTTCTTTCTTTACCTTTTTTCCCCCTCTTCCCTTTCTGCGAGCAGATGAAACATGCACTTAATTTTCAGGAAAGTGACTGCTGTGGTAGCAGCTGTGGGAAATCAAATGCACAGCAGGCCCCCATAATTCACAATAATTTTGTGTAGCAGTTTCTGATGATGTGATATCAGGTGAAAATTATCCCTGCTACTTTCTCATGTCCCACGTCTTTGAACTCCAGCCTTCTTTTCCATTGGCATCTGTGCCTAAGGCTACCAGATTATTGACAGGGGAGAAGTAATATAATAGATTTAGTTCCTAAATCTTCCTTGTAAACATATTGCTGGGGATGCACACAGGGTGCTGCTGGAGACTCAGCAGCAAGGACCATTGTTGTTAGCCCTTTAATCTCCACTGTTTTTATTTATACAGACGCTTTTGCTAAGATGGAAATGCATGCATTTTGATCTATTATATTTACCCTCAAATGGGTTAGGTACTTGTGACGAGATAAAAATGATAATGATATCTCTGTGTCACAGGATTTTGTTTTAAATGAAAGATCTAACATAGCATGTAATGTTTTATTATTGCTCTAAGTTCAGTTATTAGCATCTGAGGAGAAGCATCCTTCCTTCCCTGTCTCCATTCAGGGTACACAGCTGGAGCTTGGCTTAGGGCACAGGAAGGGATGAACTCAGCTCCAGCTGAATTCCCCACTTAGCATGGGCGGTGCAGCCCCTCCTTCTAAAATATTCTGGGAAATGTGCTTGGGAAAATGGGCTCAAGATGCTTATCCTCCACCAAGCAGTGCACACTTGGAGGACATGAGACCCAAAGCTCCACATCTCCTGCCCAGGAAGGAGAAGGCCTCCAAGAGTCACTTGGCCCAGGAGGGGCTTTGGAGTGCATTATGATGAAAGCAGAAAAGCCCCAAGGCCCTAAAGGGGCCCTAAAAGTCCCTGAGGGGCCCTAAGAGGCCAAATGGATGTGCAGTTTCTTGAGATCCCATCAAAGGGTCACCTGCATTCTGCTGGCAGGACAGCAGGATTCTGGGAAAAGAGTGGAGGCTGTAACATCAGATTCCTGAGTGAGGAGGGCTCAGGAAGGGAGGGAGCATGGGACAGCAGTTACAGAAGATATTGGTGAAGGGTGAAACCTATTGCAATCAGGTTGAGTTTTGTCTTCTTTGCTGCCAAGGTTGGGATTAAATGGTGAGAAGGAATTTCTTGTTGGGACTCAGATGTTTCTTAGTTCTTATCCAAGTCACAGTCTCACAAACCCCAAGTTCTGCAGCACTTCACTCTAACAAACTAAAAATGGAGCCCCATCTCTCTCTCTACAAGGCCTTTTAAGAATAAACTGTCCAATTAAGAAATGACACCTAAATTATTTTTACTTTTAACCCAATAACCAATCACCTGTGCCCACAATGGGAACTTTTTTATCCAATTACATAAAACCACCCAAACCCATGGAGAAGAAGGTAAAGAAGAAGGACCATTCTCCTCCCTAAAACCTCCATCTTGCTTTATATATATTACTATATTCTAAACCTCCAAACTCTAAGTTTTCCACCATGTGATATCACACACTTCTATTCAAACTCTACACCCACAATCCCAGTTCTATCAATTTATTTTGGAAGCTTCTCCACGGCCTCAGGTTAAATGCAGTGTTCTCTTGGGGGTCAGTTCCTGTCAGCACAGAAAGCCTCAAATTCTCAGTAACCAGGGTTCCAGCACAATCTGAGACATCATTTCCATTCCTGGGTATCAAATGGGGCTGTTACAGCTTGGTTGGAAAGAATGTTTAAATATTGATGATGATACTGCTCAGCAGAGCATTGCATCTACTGAGAGGACCCCGTGAATCTGGAATATTTAATGCAATCAGCTGGAATGTAATGCACAATATGTACAGCCTTGTTCAGCCTGTGCATTTAATCACTGCTCTCACAAGGATATTACCTGCAATAATGCTATGCCAAGCCTAAAGTGGGGAACAAAAACTCTTTCTCAAGGGAATAGTAACAGGAATTCCTTCTATGATTCTGGTTCCCTTGCAGCTGTATCATCAGAAATAAAGTTGTCCTAAATAGTACAGACTTAATTTGCAAATTAAAGCACAAAATACAATTTATCTGTAGTTACTGGTTTACTTACTGTTGGGAAGCCATTGTATATATTAACTTAGGAACTAACAAAAAAGGTTACTTCCTTGGAGACATACAGGAATTTTCACTCCTTTTACAATTAATTCAAAATATCAGTCAAAGATTGCCTAATTAATATATTTTCTCCCTACTTTTTTCTTGGAAATTCCCTTCCTACAAGGATCTTCCAACAACCCTAGAAGACCACATAATACTATCATGAGCAAAGCTAATAGTGAGCAAAAATAGGTCAAATTAGAGAAAATAGTTCATTTGAAGTTTTAAGCTGAAGATCAATGATTGATGGATTCAAGAATGACACCACCAGGGCAACACCAATCTGTTAATTGGAAAGAGAGGTGTGGTCCTGTCTTGGTTTGAGAGACAGGTGTCTGCTAAAGAAGGCAGGAGCCTCCCTTGAAATGGAAAATGTAACCCCCTCCTTCTGAATTATAACAATTTTGAAATTAAGGGCCTCTCAGGAAAAAGATATGGGAATAGGAATAACAGTTCTTTACTGAGGAAATTAAAAATACAAATGCAATAGTACAAACAACAAAAACAAACCAACAAACCATTGCCAGAGTCAGAACATGCCCAGACCCCCTGTGTGTCAGGGAGGTGGCTCAGCCCCATGCCAGGGTGGCTCAGCCCTCCTGCAGTGCCAGCTGTGCTTCTGCTGGAGCAGGGATCCTGCACAAGGGGGGAGTTTTCCTCTGGAGCTCCAGGGCTGGGGGAGATGGGCCTGGGCTCCTCTGGGAATGCAGGGGGAAGAAAGCTGCTCCTCTGGGAATGCAGGGGAAGAAAGCTGCTCCTCTGGGAATGCAGGGGAAGAAAGCTGCTCCTCTGGGAATGCAGGGGGAAGAAAGCTGCTCCTCTGGGAATGCAGGGGGCAAAGGCTGCTGTGCTGTTCCCAGGTCAGATTGGATCCAGGTAGGAATGCTGGGCTCCTCCCCTGGGCAGAGCATCTCCCCATGGGATGCTGGAATTTTCTCAGCCATGCGGGGACACTAAGTGGCCATGAACAGGAGATAATTAATAATTAATAGCCCATGAACAGCAGAGATCTCCTGGAGGGAGGATTGGCTGTGGGAGAGATGAAGAAAACTGCCCAAAGAACAGCAGAGAACTGCCCCAGCTCTGGCAGATGGTGACAGAATCCACACCCCCATTTCCAACCTAAGACAGTTCCTGACACATCAGATGTGTCAAGAGCTTCTGCTGTGGCAGGGTTCTAACAGCTGATGTATCCTGTTAGTGGAGACATGGACAATAAATAGAATGACCCGAAGTTCAGCCAGCACTGATAAAATGAACACAACCTGAAGAGAGAAACCTGTGAACTTGTGGCTTGCTGTAGGCAGGTGGCAACAGACACAGTTCCAGTGGTAAGACCCAGCTATTCCCATGGATTCTGGCTCCTGGAAGATTTATCCATGGGGTTGGTCTCACTCAGAGGCAGAGGAAGGAGCCCCAGGAACACCCATAAACTCAAAGGGTAGAGCAGAGGGAGACACAGGAGAGGTCAGCTCTGCTCCTGCATGTGTGTATTCCAGGGGGGTTCCTGACAGTAGGACATTTTCCCTTTACTAACACAAGTATTCAGTACATGCTTCAACCCCTGCCTTTTCCCCAGCTGTGTGTGGAGTGGCTGCAGTGCGCATTTCTGGTTTTAAGCAAGGGTTGTTGAAGATTTGCTGCTTTTCTGAACTTACTGACCAGCTTTCCGTGCACCAGCACTTCTGGAGAAGGGCCCCACTGTGCTCTTAGAGTGCTTCTTAGCCATTTTGTTGTGTACTGAAACTCCATAATCCCAAAACAAGAGGTACTTCTTAAGTCTGGATAAAACCAACACATGTCCCACAGTGACACAGGCTGCTTTCCCTGGTTATAGGGAAGAATTTGACCTTTTCACTCTCTACAACTCCCTGAAAGGTGGCTGTGCTCAGGTGGAGTTGGTCTCTTTCTCCAGGAACTGACAGAACCAGAGCACACAGCCTCAAGCTGCACCAAGGGAAATTCAGGTTGGATATTAGGAAAAAGTTCTTTACAGAAAGGGTGATAAAGTTCTGGAATGGCTGCCTGGGGAGGTGGTGGAGTCACCATCCCTGGGTGTGTTTAACAAAGCCTGGATGTGGCACTGGGTGCCAGGGTTGGGTTGAGGTGTTGGGGCTGGGTTGGACTCGATGATCTTGAAGGTCTCTTCCAACCCAGTGATTCTGGGAATTCTGTGAATGGGCTTGGAGAGAAATGTAGGGGACGCCAGTAGGGAATCTTTTCCACTAACAAAAATCCCCCCCAAACCTACAGCAGCTGACAAGGAGGATTTAATGGCTAAAGAACAGCCCCCACTCCCCCTCCATTCCATGAATTCTGAGTGTGTGAGCCAGACCCTGTTTTTATTTCAGACACTATTGAGTAATAAAGGCCAGGATAAGGAGGGGGAAGGCCATACTACTGAAATGGAAACTTGCAGGTCCCCACAGAGCCACACCAGCTGCATTTTCAATTCCACTGGTGCTGCTGAACCTGGGAAGAAGCATGACCAACGAGAGAACTACAGTGCTGTCACGCTGGAAATAAAGCCTGTTGAATAATCCTGAGTACTTTTATTTAACTGCTATAGCCCTAATTCCTTACAAGCAGGCAGCCACCCTAAAGCACAGCTCAGCACTGACTCATCTCATCAGCTCCTCGTGCCAGGCAAAGACATTAAATGAAAGTGAAAATCCATCATTTTTTTATTTCTTCTAAGAGCATGGCATTGGGCATACAAAGGTTTACAGCCAGCCTCTGGACTGCACGTGCTCTCTGCAGGAAGGTTTTTGAAGAGCTGAGACAGTGTGTTCCTCCAGAGCTAAATGCAAATAGCAGCTCTACATCTCCAGTGCAGGAGGAAATTGAGTTCACAGAGAGGTGAAGCTGCTCCCCCACCAGCCACTGATCCTCAGCCTCTTTTCCAGGTATGCTAAAAGTAATCTCTCACACTCCCAGGCAAAAAAAAACCCATGAAAAACAGCAAATGATTGGATCATTCTCACACTGCTCTGAGGTTCTGTGTCTGTGAGCAGCTGAACCCTGCTCTGTTGTACAGCCTGTGACAGCCACCCCAAGAGCAGGGGACCTCTCAGAAAGCTGCTTCACTGTCTGAGACAAAACAACCTCCCCCTTTCATCAGCAAACTCCCTTCCCCTCAGCAAGTCCACCTCCAGGAGCACATCCCTCCCTCCTAATGCAATCACGGGCTGCCATGACCCAAATTCAGAGCACTGGGGCTGGGCTTGTGTCCTGCCCACACCTGGGGGTGTGCTGGGAAAGGAGCAGGTGGAGCTTTGCTTTCTTTCAGGCTAAATTCAAAGAGCTACAATTAGGAAGAAGAAGCTCTAAGATAAAAAAAAAATAAAAGGCAAATAATCCAGAAGTGGGGGGAGGGGAGAATATAAAAAGGCTCTGTTTTTAATCAGGAAAAGCAATTTAGTTGCAGTTTTCTGCATAATTCTGCTGAAGAAATAAATTATGCAGAAGAATGTGCTTTTCTCCTGAGGCTAAAAAAAGAACAAGTGGGGCTCAGGGAAATGCCTGGGACTTACATGTGTTTGCTATTTAGCTGTGTTTTTTGACAATCCCTTGTAGGTTGAATGGTTTATCCTGTAAGCTCCAGCTCTGAAATGGACTCCTGACAGGCGTGCAGCAGCAGTGCCCTCTCATGTGGCAGAAATTAGTTTTCTCTTTTGTGGCATGGCAGCATCTGGGAAAAGCCTTTTCTGTTTTTTGGGGGCTGTTCTGTTTGCCCCACATCCATGGTGGGGCAGCTCTGCCCCGTGGGGCTCACGGAGCCTCCTCCCTCCCCGAGCTGCTCACCTGGGTGGATGTGAGTGTTCCTTGGATTAACTCGCAGGATATGGAAACCCTATCAAAAATAGATTCTGATGGAGACAAGGCTGGGTTTTCTATTGCTGTGTTAAAGGAAAAAAATAAAACACACTGCAGTATTTATTTCTTGGATGTTTTGTGCAGAAGTTTTCAAACTCATGGAATGAAGAAGTGCTTTTCCTGAAAAGAAGAAAAATTCAAGCGTGGAGTACTGAAATCACGGGTTCCTTGACAGAAAGAATGTAAATTTTAAAATTATTTATTTCTACTGAAATGCTTAGGTTTGGGGCTTCAGCGCGCATAGCACTTAGATATATTGGAAAGCTTTTATTCTGAGCTTTAAAATATTAATTTAGAAATCCTTAAATGCAAGATCCTCACAAACTACCCTATCAAAGGTATGCTGATTTTTTTGTTTAAGTTGATTAAACACAAGTACAAAACTTGTACAAACTGTGGGTTTTGCAGGGGAAAAGTACATATTGAGAGGCAAAATGCAGACTTTATCCCTCAAACTTTGGGTTTCCCTGTAGAGATCCAGCTTCAGATAATTACTGATTCCCTCCTGCTCAGTCTCCAGCAGTGTTTAGAAACTGGGAACAGCATTTGGGAGGATTTTAGCAGGGGGCTGTGAAGGGGCTTGGCTTGGGCTGTCACCCACCTGGGGAGGTGGCATCAGTGACTTGGGGCCTGGAGATGAGAGGCACTGAGGAGGACACGAGGAATGGAATGAGCCCTGAGGTTCTGGAGTGCAGAGGTGTCTGGCTGAGGAGGAGCTGGATTCTCTGCAGGGAGTTTCTTTCCCTGTGGATTCCTGCCTGGAGCTTGTCTGGGACACTGAGGCAGTGTCTGGGGCTGAGGACACGTGTCCCCATGTCCTCCCTTGTGCCAACATCTCCCCAGTAGCTCTTTGTGGTTGGCATTGCTTCGGGGTCTGTTATGGAAACCCAAAGGATAACTTTGGTACATCAGAGGGGAGGAATTCTCCTGACTCTGGGAACCCAAATCCCAGAGTCTGAAGCCTTCAGCAATGAGCAGGAGTTTCTCAGAGAGAGGTGCTGCTGTCTCCTGAGATGTGTGGAGGACAGGAAAAGATGGCCAGACAAGGATGGCAGCAAGAAATTTGGATCTTATTTCCACCAGTTAATTTAAAAGCTTGTGCAGGTCCCTCCATTCCTGGGAGGGATGTATTGGTACCCTAGAACAGTCATACCCCAAGGACAGGCACTGCCAAGGTAATTGGAATTTATAACAAGCAGATTCCTTAAGCCACAGGTGCCATGGAAGCTCCTAAATATCATTTTATGTTTGTGGCTATACTGATGATGTTTTCTGTGGGCCAGGGGCTTATTTAAATGACTCTGTGATTGTGAGGAGATATAGAATTGAATTTAATTCCCTGTTTACTGTGAATTTGATTTGATGATGCCTAACAACTGCTTTATGATGAAGAAGACATGCATGATTACAGTTCATAGACATCTCACAGCTGGAGAAATAAATATTTTTTCTTAGTGATGTATCTGTGGAAACCATAATGTACAAGCTGCCTTCCTACCCTGATGGCTGTTTTAAAAAAAGCTGTGTGCTACAGGGAAACCCCACTATTTCTAATGGGGATAAGAGCTGTGTTTTCTCTAGGAGGTCTCTAACTTTTCTTCCTCGTTCTGTAACTGTGTGTAGTGACTGATCCTAGAAGCAGGGTGAATACAGTGCAGTGGGGACTGGCCCCTCCTTGAAATAATGGCTTGTTTTATGAGCATGGTGGTTAAAAATATGAGAGGCAGAAAGCTTTTCTGCTTAAAACTGGCCCTCTGCTCTGTGAAGGAGAGTTTATGCTTCTACTCCCATATATAAGGAACTCTCCCCTCAGCTGGGGGTTGGAACTAGGTGATCCTTAATGTCCCTTCCAACCCATTCTATGATTCTCTACTAACTGAAGGAAAGCATGTAAAATCACTGATGGAAAATCATTTTTTTAAAGGAAAATTGGAAAATAAGACAATTCCTTTTTAATTTTTTTTTTATGCAGAGATTTTGAAATGTCAAATCCAGTGCTCCACATCCAGAGAGTCTGGGGCAAATCATCTGTTTTTTTTGTAGGCTCGTGTGTCTTTAGTTCAAGTAATGAAGACCACATTTACACATCAATTACAAGATGGAAATGAGTTCTGTGGCAGGTGAACCTGCTGAAGGGCCTTTGCTCTGTTGGGGCAGGGGGAGCTCAGTGCTGTGCCCATCCTGCAGCTCTGACAGAGAACGGTGCTCAGCAACAGCATTTCACAGCAGAGGCTCTGCAAGGCTCTGCTCTGGGACAGCACCTCCAGCCTGTGGGCACCCAGGGCACTGGGAATATTTCTCTGCTCTGGGGGGTCCTGACCCCCAGGGGAGCTCTGACTTTGACCCTCATTCATGGAAAAAACTTCCAAAGCTTCAAGGTAAACTAGAAACCACAAAAGTGTGAAAGAGATTGTAGAGATTGTAGAGAGTAGTGTAGTATGTCACATGGGTGGGAAATTTAGGTTTTAGGATTTTTAGGATGTTATAGATGGGTTCAAGATGGAGGATACAGGGTGTTGTCTTGAGATCCTTTCTTCTCTCTTCTTCTTCCTCTTTCTTCTTGGGTTTAGGTGGTATCTGGTAATTGGGTGGCAAAATCTGCATTGGGGGTCTTTAGGGGTCACTTATTGGGTTAGAAAGGAAATAATTTAGCTGTCACTTCTTAATTGTGTAGCTTAGTTTTTGATTAGACTTAAAAAGACCTTGCAGCACGAGGTTGTTGGCCATTTTTGTGCTGTTTTCACACATGCAAGGTCTGGGTGTAGACAGCGTGCTGAAGTTTTGATAACAATAACCAGAAGCTGAAGACCAAAAAAGTGCAATGTGTGTCTGCTTTTCCTGATACAGAACCGCTCCAGGAGGGTCTCCCCTGCCAGGGGAGCCCCCAGAGAGCTGCCCAACTTGGGGCCCACAAACTCACACCAGCCCAGCACTCTCTGGCAGTGGGTATGTGCACAGACAAGATGGGTGCTGAATCAGCTCACTTTTAGGGCAATTTTCCCCTTGTCCTTCCCCCATCCCCAGCCAGGTTGATTTGCCTAATGGAAGCTGACAGTAAACCCCAGCCCTGATTGTCAGATTTCTCTGGAAACCTCAAGGGAAAGAGAGGAAGGCAGGCATTTGAGGAACAAAAATAGCACACATAATGAGCTCCCTTATTTAGCCAAACTGCTTTTTTAATAACCTTGCTTTTCGTTCTCGCCCTGGCACAGACAGACACACTGAACAGGTGGCAGCACAACCAGGGGATCTGCTCTGGGGGTTGGCATGGACAGGGGATAGATGGATGCCACTGCTGGCCCCTGGGCTATAGCCGGATCCCTCTGTGGAGATACAGCTTGGAAAAGCCATTTGGGAACAGTCTGAAAAGTGATCTTTTCCTTCCTTACTTTTGTTTAACTCACCTAAATCCACATCTCGTGCCTGATTCAGACTGTTTTTAACGTGGTGTCCCTCTGGCTCGTGCTCAGGTTGGCACTGTGCTGTGAGCTTTGGGCAACAGGGCCAGTCCAGGACAGTTTCTGCTTTCTACATTCAGACAGGGAAATGTTTTTTTCCCCCCAGTGAAACCTGAAAGCAGGGAAAAGATGCAGAAAAGCATGTAAAGGAAGTTATTCTTCCTACAGTTATTTTTCTTATATAGTTGGACATGACATTCTTTGATTTTGCACCTGAGATAGTCTGTGTATGATGTTATATTCTAAGAAACAGTTTCCTGGGAAAGGGTTGTGGTTTTTAACTGTTCCAGAACTGTTCCAGAACTGTTCCAGAACTGTTTATTGACTTCCCATAGAAAAATACAACAAAAAATAAGATGGAAAACGTGATCAGTGTCATATAGATAGTCAGAAGATATGATGAATGATACAGGGTTTGATTTATTTCAGGATATGTCTGTTCTATCTCCTGGTCTTAGGGAGGACAGGACTTTTCCAAATAACCCAGCACTGGGGTGATAAGCTGTACTTTTAGCATCACCCTCCTTATAAGCAGCTCTCTTTACCTTACTCTTGACTTGCCCTGGAGTCTTATTTTCTGATAACCAGTTGACAGTGAGAGGTATTACAGAGACATGGCATATCTTTTATAATGTTTTGTTTTTCTTTTTTTTGGTCTCAAAACTATAAACTCCTTGAGCTGGATGTTACCCTGAGCAGTGGAGACTTGCAGCTTCCTCAGAAACTTCAAATTAACTTACACCACACAAATGTTTGGGTTCACACAGGTGCAGCAACTGGCTGCTAAACAGTATTTATAGTTATTATTTTGGTATTACTTCAAGTCAGCCTAATTTCGTTGTCAGTTTTGCTTACAATGAAGGAGAACTTAAAAGGAAGAGTAAGCTTGTCTATCAGTTATCTAAATATTTTCAAATGAGCCTGATCTTAAGCAACTTGTGTTTTATTCCTTGGTTGTTCAGCTCCTAAATAACACTGCCAACCTTGGCTGTGTATTGAGAGATAAATGATGTCTGAATGTTATCAAATTAGACAAGCTGTTAGACAGCCCCAAATAAATCCCAATAAAGTTTTCTGGGTAAGGAGAACACAGAGGTGAGATACAGCACATTTTATTTTGTCTCAGAAATTTAAATCCATTTACAGTACATGTCTTATATTTATCCATATTCCAGAACTGTGCCATCTTTATTTTTTCTTGTGGATTCCTGTTACTTTCCAGTGCTTTTAGTTGGTCAACTCAATCCCAGATAGATCTTTTATCTTAGCTATATTAAATCAGCTCCTTCTGAACCAGGACAGGAGCCCAAGTTTCTGTTCAGACATGGCTTTAGGGTAAGGTACCCACCTCAAAACTGGGGTGAAGCCAAATGCCAGTTTGAATGTCTTTCTGTGCCTTTATGAGAAAGTGATTTACCAGCCTCACAAGGGCTGTTAGTTAGACTAAGTGTGTGTCCAGATGTTGTGGAATTTTTAGGTCTGTGCTACTTTGTGCTTTGGGAAGTTTTCTTAATCATTCACCAGGCCAAGTTTGGAAATAATGTCCAAGAAAGTAGAGCAGGACAAGTTTTACACAATTCTTTTATATCTCCCTTCTTTGCAATTTTTTTTTTCAAAACCAGGTTTTCTCATATCTGTATTTTTCTGCCTATTTTGCTTCCCCTGCTCTGTCCACTGTTTTCCTTTCTAGCCAGTACCGCACATGGGAAATGATGAAATAGCTCCTGAGTGACTTCACCAGTCAGGTTCTACCTCATTTATATAAAAATTAAACTTTCTTCTTGCCATATTATGTAAAAAGACACCCCCCACCAGCCACAGGTGAGAAGAGTGCACATTAAATCTTCCCATCATTGTGCACTGCTTTACCTCCTGCTGCTTTTATTGACAAGTCTTGCAAGTTTGTTATTGAAAGTGGAAGAATGTAGTTCTTATTTGTCTGGCTGAAGTGAAAAGGAAAGTCCTTCTCATCTTAGCTTGAGATGGCCCCTCTCATTCTCTTTGCTGTTGTTTCAGTCCTTGTTAAAACCATTACACCCTGGGAGGTGCTCCATTTTAAGGGATATGAATGCATTTCTCTCAGCTGATCTGGGAGATAAAACTACAACAAATGTCACTCATGTAAGCTCCTTTAAAGCACAGAAATTTATCTGTAAGTCACTGTTATGGCCCAATAAGGATTATTTTACTGAAGAATATTAGGAGGAAAAAGGCCTCCTTGGAATCTAGAAAATAAGCAAATATCAAATTTGATTGTTAACTACTTTCAGAAGTTGACACAAAGACTGATTGTTAATAAGCATGTGTTCTTAATTTGCATTGCAAAATTTTTAACACAAACTACAGACAGCCATCAAAATAATCAGTTTATTATTTCATGAGTCTTCCTTTTTCCTATTGCCTACCCATGGGAGGGAAGCTATATTTCTGTAAAGGAACAGTGAGAAACTCTGCAGAACAGCAAGATAAGAGATTGCAATGGGTATCCTCAGTTCCCTGAGTGGGTGCCAGGTTAATGTCTCACACCAGCTCAGAAATTCAGTGGGCAATTTATTCTGCACTGGAAATATTTCCCCTCATTTCTTGATTTTTGCTAACAGTATATTTACACACACAAAAAGTGTATTTCAGATTCAACAGATGGACAAGATTTTAAAGAAAAGACAGGCTGTTAGGAAAGCCAAAAAGCTATTGTCCTTGATTTACAGATTTGTTCCAGCCTGAGAAGCTCAGAGTATTCTTCAGTAAAGGCCATGAGTGATTAGGAAATAATGAACTATGGAGATGGGTCAGAAGATATTGGGATTAGATCTTCATGGCTGAGCAGGTCATGAAGATGAACCAATGTGCATGAAATGCTGCCTCCGTGTCAGCTTCTCAAAACTATTGATTTATTCCTGTTATCTTTACATTTTGTTTCCAAGGACCAAGATATGGGGAATTAAGTAGCCAGAGACAGGTACATTTTCACTTAATGTTTCATTAGTTTCTGTATGTTTCTGGTTTACTTAAAACCTGTGCAGATGGCTGTTTTTTCCTTGTTCACCTTCTCAGAGATTCATGTTTAAAAGAAGATTCATAAAACGTTTTCAAGTGGGGAAAAATTTGCAGGTTAAATTCAAAGTCTCTTTTGATGTCCCTGAGATATAATCATTGACAATTCTCAGTTAAAGGGGAAAATCATTATATCTACATTAGCCCAAGGAAACAATATTGCAGCTCTCAAGAGTCTTCAAAAGTTTTCCTTATAAAGTATAGAAGACCTCATATTAAAAGCTGTTTCTGTTTATTTTAATATCACACAGTTGAAAGTTTCTTATTTTACTTGTAATTTTATCATAAGGATTTCAAGCCAAGGCATTTCCTAGTGCCAGTAGCAATCTTATCCCTGTGATGATCTTGGGGTAGAAGTGAGTTCAGCTAATCATCTTCTGCACTCTTCCATGAAAAGGCTAACCAGCCTGGGATGTACTGGATTAAAACTGTCTGTGATGAATATATGGCAACTCAAGCAGTTACCTTGGGGTGGGGACTGAAATGTTACATAATGACTTCAAAAGACACTGTCCAAGCCATCATTACAGTTCTTTTATTTTTAACTAAGACTAGAAAAAGAAGAATTATTATCCCTGTTTTCTGTTGGGAACACTGTTATACTGCAGTGTACTTGCTCTTTACTCAGGAAATCTGTACAGGACAGATCAGTTGTGTCTAGATTGCCTGAATCTCACTGTGGTTGCCCCAAAACCATCTTTTGGCATTCTAAATTCTGCTATTATTTTAAGTAATGTCTTATTCTAGCTTTCCAAATTCCTTAGACTAGCAGAACTTTGACATTTTTCGTCATTTGGTAAGACACCAACTTCTGTTACAGGATAAACTTGAGAACTTGTTGAACTTGTATATTGAACAACTTATTGAACTTAACTTATTGAATTTGTATAGTCACGAGTTGTTCATATGAATTGTTTAGAAGATTTTGATGCTGGACAGCCAGACAACATCCTTGTGGAAGCACTGTGGTTGTGCTACTGAGGAGTTCAAATTGATAGTTCTTGAAATGATTTGTAAAAACAAATCTTCCTCTCTCTTCTGTTCTCACCCCAAACCCAGGGCTCTCAGAGCTACCACATGTTTTCTTTGTCCTGCAATACTTCATGGTATTATTTCAGGTGTTGTTTCATCCTTTCAGCTTTACTTTGATCCAGTTACAAAAGGCAGTGCACGTTCTTTCCCAGGCAGGAGTGGTATCCATCTGTTCAAATAAGAAAAGACTATGTCTATTCTTTATTTAAAAAATGAAGTGAGAACTTCTGGTTTTCTTGTCTTCCACTTGAAAAGTGAAAGTGCTTGATTTCTCAGCCATACCCAGCCATGTAGATGTGATTTTCCTCTGTTGTGTGATCATTCAGATGAGCTGAACAAACTTGTGTCTGCTGGTTGCCATTGCCAGGCTCAGGACATCTCAGCCATGTGGGTGGAATATGCATCTTGATGCTCTGTCAGGTGTCCCAGGACCTATTTCTGTTTGCGCCTCTTGTAGGCAGCTTTTTTCCATCAGATTGAGCTGGGATTCTTTGCAGCTGAGGCCTCTTGGTGCAAGAAGCCCTTGTCATTATTTGTCTAATGCCAGCACTGTGCTGTGGACTTTAACTCAGAACAGGCTCTTGGGGTTCTTCTCACATGGCTGAAAAATGATCATATGGTTTTATGGGCTGTTTTTTCTTACCAGACCCCAGCAGTGCTTGTGCAGAAGGAATTACTCAGGAGCATTGGTTTTAGCCAATGCATGGAACAGGGCATTGGACTGGATTCATAAAACTTGCCCCAACTCTTGGGCAAAGATCCATTGCACAGATTTGAAGGAAACCTGTAGGAATTTCACCCACCAAAATCTATCAAATCACAGTGAATTAATATGGGTTATCTGATCTGTAATGGATCCTCAAAGACATCAAAAGGAGTTTCAGGTATGAGATGCAAATGGGTTAACAAAGAATGGATTAGCAAAAAAAGAAGTCTGTTTGCATAATAATTAAGTTAGTTTTAAGTCCAGACCAAAAAGCCCAACAACCTTCTTTATCCCCCAAATTGTTGAGACAGATTGATTACCAGATTAAGTTGAAATGATAATTTGGAATCATGATTTTAATTCCTGTCCTTAGCAGAGAAGTTGGGCAGATTTGGGTCAGAATTTGTTTTCTATTAAATGCTGGGTGTGTATTTGGATTTGGTCTCTGGTGACTGGAACTGCTGGATGGTGGAGCCTCCCCATCCAGCTGCCTCACAAAGCCTCAAGGGTGTTGGTGGTATCCTGGGACCCCTGGTGCCTGTTGGGTCAAACAGGGACTCCAAAATGCCCTAAGGTGCCCTGCCAGGGAGAGCAGGAATAACATTATTTACTGCCATGTGGTTTACTTCAGTCTCTGATGAGACAAATTAACAACATCACTGTCCCAAATCAGCCATTTTTAATCTTTTTAGACTTCTCTTCCCCAATGGCACAATAGAAAAAAAACTTCAGTAATTGCACAGCAACTCATCTTCAGCTGTAGAGCTCTGCCTCCCCAGCCAGAGCTGCCAGGCTTCCTCCTCCCTGTTACACAGCCAGGTTTCCTTTAGAAGTCCCTTTAATTGGCTCGTTAGTGTAACCTGAGGCTACCTGTCCTGCTTGGCTGCCTCACTAATGAGACTCAGCTGCCTTTTCTTGCACCCGGGCAGGCTGGAGAAGGATCTCTAAAACCTGGACATGTGGATTTCAGAGCTGTTCCTGCCAGTCCTCTGGTAGCCCAGCCTCTCTGGCAGTGATGTCACTGGTGGCTTTTGCACAGGCAGAGATCTCATGCACTCCTGGAGGGCACTGCTCCCCTTTCAGACAGGGGCTTTGTGCCTAAAAACCCATCTGCTGATAAAACATGCAAATACACAGAGGGCTGGGAGTGGATATTGCTGTGTAAAGCCAAAGAAAGGCCCTTTGTATGAATTCATGGATACAACTGCTACTGAGAGACAGTTTCCCTGGACATCATCGAGAACACAAGTAAGTTCAAAGGCAATACTTGAAATGGAGATTTTTAGAGTTCACTTGAGTTAACAAAATGAATTAAGCATTTAAATTTTGGCTTGTAGAATAAAGAGGCTCCCCTGCCTCCAAGCCTATCAAGACTGACAGACGTACTCAGATAAGCACCAAAGGACCAAAAGCGCACGCACAAAGGAGAAAAGTTCAAAAGTTCAATCATGAGGAAGACCAAAATCTTCAGCCTCAAGAGACCACCACCCCTGCAGGACCACCACAGCAAACCATGCGTGCCCAGACCTATTTAGCATGAGAGGCAAGGACAGGGGTTTAATATGCATGGAAAGGTTATGTAAAGTATTGCATATGGAACACCTTTGGGAATAAAGTGTGGGTCAGACTGAGGCTCGAGGCTCAAGTTTTTGGAGAGATATCTCACTTGTGTTGGGCACTGACAGTACATACCCACTTCATAACTACCCCAGGTTGTGCAGTCTATTTATTTAGTCCACGTATCACTTCATAGTGAGTTGGGGTTTCTAGCAGCAACCCCCCCACATTGGTCCTAGCAGACTTTGGGACCTTCTTGGCAGTGCTCTTGCTCTCAGCCTGGTGCACAACACACACTCCCAGAGAGAAGCAGGGTGGTACAGGCTGCTGGGGAGGCTGGTTCAGCTGAGCTCAGTGCCCAGCAAAGTGGGGATGGTGGCTTTGGGGGCAGTGATACCCCCAGACCTACCCACTGGACAGTTCCACTGCAGTTCTGGCAGCACAAAGGTTTGGTTTTGATCAGCCACATGCAAACTGGGCTCAGCAGCTCTGTTACTGTGCTGTACAAGCTCCTTGGAGTCCTGAGAGCTGTGCAGTGAGGAGCTCACTTGATGGGGGCAAAGCCAGGGCTCCACATCTCTTTCTCTCCTACAGCTGCTCTGGAGAACAGTTCTTTTGTTCATCCAAGATCAACAGAGAAGAGGCTGGCAGAGTCCTGGGAGCTGTGTGCCAAACCTGTGGGAAGAATTGGAGCAAGCAGGATTAGAGCAGTTGTAATGAAACAATTTTTTGTTGGAAAAATTTTATCCCATGAACAGTGTTAAACAGTTTGCAGCATTCATTTCTAAAATTTAAAAACATGAATGGAGAGGTCAAGTGCTTGCTTGGACTAATAGCAAAACCTTTTCAAAGTAGAGTAACAGACAGCAGTTAAAAACAAATGAGATGATTTCCTTTTGTGTTGGCTGATGATGGGAAGTGCCCCTGTGCTGCAGCTGTGGAAATGTTGTGATGTTGGGGTTTGTCACAGGAAGGCTGCCTTCAAAGGAAGGAGAAATGTCCATGCCAGCTGTGTCTGAAACAGCACCAGTCCAGTGAGTCCCATCCAAGAAAGGTGAACTTGAACTGAGAGATTAAAGGGAAGTGGAATTGTAGGAAATGGGACTGGAAGAGTTTGGCTTGTTTAGTCTGGCAAATCACAGACCAAGAGATGAACTGATTGCTGTCTAAAAATACCATATGGGAGTACAGAGCAGTGAGAGAGGAATGCATTGCTAGGAGCAAGACAAAGATTAACCATGAATTAATCTAGCCTGGAAATAAGACAGTATTTAGCCATTAAAGTAAGAAGATTTGGGAACAGAGCAGCATTAATGCCAGAATACCAGAGACAAAAATACTGCCAGTTTAAAGTAAAGATACATTTGGAAGAGTGTGTGAAAGAGATGATGTGATGTCTTTGTTGTCATGGCCTGGGACTCAGTGTCCCATCCAGTCCCTGTCAGCACGGTGATCCTGTGTGTCCCAGATTGCAAGGCAAGATATTTTCCATTACCATCTGTATGGCAGTTTTCCTTATCTCTCCCACAGGCAATCCTCTCTCAGGGGAGACATCTGCTGATAGTGGCCCATTGAGTGTCACTGCATGACTGATAAGAACTAGAACATCCCATTGGTAAATACTCCACCCAGAGGAAGGAGCCAAGCATTCCTACCTGGATATAATCTGGGATTTTGGGTCACCAGCCTCAGCCTTTCCACTGTATTTCCCAGAGGAACAACTGGGGTTTCCCAGAGGAAGACTTCACCCTTGTACAGGATCACTGCTCCCACAGAACCACACCTGACACTCCAGGAGGACTGCAGCCACTCCAGATTGGACTGCTACCAACACCCTGACCAAAGTGGTGTCAGGCTGTATTCTGACTCTCAGTGGTTTTCCTTTTGTGTTATTGCATGTATTTTGTTTCTTTTCCCTTTTCCTAATAAATTGTATTTCTGACTTAGTGTGTCTCACTGGTGTTGCTTTCAAACCTGAACACTGTGTTCCCACATAGCCACAGCTGTCACCATCCCTGAGGAAAAGTGCACTGGCTGAAGGCTTGCTCCTCTTCAGATGCCTTCTGGTTAATCACTGACCTGTGACCAGATGCTTCTTTGAACCAGAGGGCAAAGAAGGTTTGTAGAGAAAGGAAGTTTTTCCAAAGCCTTGATGTGCCTGTATTATAAATGTGCAATTCCTAGAAAGGGCCAGAATTTAGAGAGGTGCAAAGAGTCACTGGATGTTTCAATGCAGAGTTAATCTACTTAATAGAAAGTCTTGTAGGGGGTATAAATTACAATGCTCAAGTGTATAGGTAAACTATGCTAAATTGGGATTAGGCTGAAGCCTTGAGTAGAAGTGGTAGTTACATTATCCCTTGTTTAGATTTTGTGAGGCTTAGTACATCTTCAGTGAAGCACCTGATCCTGGGCATTGGCAGAAAGAAGTTTTTGGATTAGATTTCTTGAGCAGTATCAAAATCCCCAGGGTGCTGTTATTTCCAGCTCTTTTAGTCTCTAGCAACCTGGAAGTTATCCAGGGCAGGAATTTCATCAGCTTTTGAGTTCCTGGGGATGATCCTGTATTGCTCTTAAGGAAGCTAAAGTCTATCATTTGACAAAAAGTAATTCTTTCTTTTCCTGCCTGTCCTCTGGGGGAGAGGTTTTGGTTCTCACTGTTAGAGAGATATGCACTCCCCAGATCTGCCCAGTTCAACAGAGCTGCCCGGGCAGGAGCCCCTTTGTGTCCCAGCTCACACAACAGGGAGTAGGGGCTGGCCTCAGCACTGACAGCAGAAATTATGTTCCCATGTCCTTCAAAAGTCAATAGAAACCGGAGCCATCCCATGAGCAAAGAGCTGCTGTTAGCAGGGCAGGGGAGGTGCCCCAGTGCCCTGGGGATGGCTCATACAGCAGTGCTGGTGTCCCCAGCCAGTCACCCAGGTGTGTCCTCTGCCAGGGCAGCTTCCTGCCTGCCAGCCAACATCTGATGAGCCACTCTGCTAAATGACATGCAGCCTGGGGCTGTGAGAAGTGATACTTCCAAAAAATATAGAAGGTTTATTAAAATCTTATCAAAAATACAACAGAAGATTGAATGGAGAAGATATCACAGCGCTGGGAGCAGAAGATCTTCCCCACCATGTGCTCAGCCACACAATGGAGGTGTTTTAAGCCTTTACTCCTCCCAAAGTTTTGTCCATGGACTCTTCCTTCCCTGTCCAGTGCTGGGATCACCTCTGACATCCTGACTGGGGCTCAGCTGTTGCCATGGTAACGAGCTGACCCTCCCAAATGTCCTGAACCCAGAGCACCCCTGATAACAGCACAAGGGGGGTAAAACACAACTATAAATCTATAAAACTTCTCTTAACAGATATACATGATATTTGCCTTTTAATTGTGAGAGTCAACCTTCACATTACTCATCTATAACAGAGCTAAAATCACCATCTTTTCCCTAGGTTTTATTTTTGAGAATTCTGAGCAGATCTGATGTCCCAAAGGCTAAAGCTGCTGCTGCCTTTTGGGAAACTCCAGTGAAAAGTAATATCTCATCTCCAGGAGAAGACAGCAGTCACACAGCGCAGCAGGCACTGGCTTTCATCATTGCAGCAGACACCACTAAATCACACAGCACATCATTTAAAACAAACACTCTATAAGGGCTTGTAAAATAACAATACAAAGCAGCTCTTAAATTTCCCTGGTGTCACACCAAGCCAGTTATACTGGCAAGACTCCAGCTTTTAAGGTGCACACCATGTGAAAGTGTCTCGCTGTGGACAAGACTGGAAATACAGTCCCACATTTCATTCCTCCCACATTATAAGGAAACAAGTTTTCTTGTCTTGTCCTGTTGCAAACAGGAGCCATACTGAAATCATGAAACTATTTACTACATGGGTAGGTCCTGATTTCAAGCTGAGGCATTGTCCTCACCTCTAGCAACCCCTCAGCTCAATTTTCTGAATAGTTCATGGAACAGGGAAGGTGAAAATCCATAGGGAAATTGCCCAAGTGATTCACAGTGGCTAGTGTAGCCTTTTCTGCTCACAAAGTATTGAACTCCAATACCACTTTTTGGCTGTGGAGGGAAGTGCTGCTGGCTGAAAATGCAGTCTGAGATATAAACTCCTCTAGTTTCTAATATGGATTAATTGCAGTCATTTCAGCTGGATAGAATATCCTCCATTTCTATCCTAATCAGTTCACCAGCATTGCTCCTAAGCCTTGTGTGACTGACACCTTTGTCTGATGGATGACTTGCTTATTCCACACACAGAAATCACCTGAAACCAAGGGAACAGTGACATTATTAAATTGCAGCACACGCCCTGTCCTGGACTTTCAACCCTAGGTGGCAATGTCTCATCTGAGCCCCGTGGGAGTGCTGTCAGTGTGTCCTGTGTGCCCTGCAGTCCTGTGCTCCAGGTTGGTGTGCCCCAACCTCACACAGCTCTTCCCCCTTTTTCTTACTGACTCTGCTGGCACTGTGAAATTTTGGGGCTCTTGCTAAGCAGGAATTGACTCTTTTGTGAATACCTGCTGCTACAGAAAGGTGATCATCTGTAGGATCAGAGCATGCACACCCATAGTTACTTGATCACCTTTGATAGCTTCCATTTATTATTATTACTAAAAAACTCCTCTTTCTGGAACGATGCTGAACAATTTACTGTTTCAGACCTGTTCTGTTGTCTGGCAATTTGAATCCAGTCCTTCTACTGCTTTTCTCACGTTGAAATGGATTTTGCCATTGGCATGCTGGGATATTAGGTGGACACAGGCTGCTTTGGAATAGCAGCATTTGAAAAATCATCATGTGCACATATTACTTGGTGGCATGTTTCTGTTCATTCTTGTTCCTTATAGGTGGTGGAGTAGCAGTGAGTAACCTCAGGGATGGGTGAGGAGTGTACAAGAAGATCCTGAGAAGTCAAAATGAAAAAGCAGCCCTAGCCAAGACAGTGGCACTTGGGAATTCTGCTTTTCTGAAGGGATAGAGAAAGAAAAAATATGTGGTCTCTAGATTGTTTACCTACAGCAATTAGTCCTGTATTGATAGAAGATTAATCAACTCTTTTAGTGACTCTTCACTAAGTTTTGTAATTTTCCACTACAGTTTGATGGGTAGAATGGACTTACCCTGTGTTAATCAAGAAGACCCATCACTGTGCAGTCACTGATAAGAAATTATCATGTAAAATAACAGCAATGAACTCAAATTGCCCCTCACTGCCCATCACTGCTCTGCTTTTTATAGTAATAATATAGTCCATTAAAACCTACAATCACTGTAATGTTTATGCATTATTGGGGAGATAAATTGCATAATTCTCATTTTACAATTTAAATGTAATTAGTAGCTTACTAATGACTAAAACCTGAATTTGCTAGACTATCAGTTTTTCTAACACTTGCCAAAATTATAGGTAATTACTTAGAGCTTGCAATAATTATAAGTCCATCTTTTAAATAATTAATGTGCACTTTCATGGTACAAAACAGCCAGTAATCAAACGACCTCTGGCTTTTACAGCAAGCCCATGCAATTAGTCTTATTGTGTAGGTCTATAGAAACGTTCCCATCACAAGAGTCTCTTAAGTTGGCAGCCTTGATAGTGATGGCTCTTGTGTTTTATGGTACCAGACCATGATTAACACCCAACAGCCTGTGGAGACTGGGATTAAGGACCAAATCTGAGTGCATTTCCTGAGCCATGGCATGCAAATGTAGGAAAGTAATTGCAGGTGAGAGGAGATTAAAGTTAAGGTTTGTTGTCTCTTGGGCTGTCAGATATTCTGCTAAGGGGATTTTTCAATCCATTCATCTTCTGCATCATGTGACTTGAATCATTAGCCTGAGAAGGAATTCCCTGTCTTGGGGGGGGGGGGCCTATGTGGTATAAAAAATTTTTTTTAATTTTTTTTTTTTTAGGTGGTAGCATCTTTTACTGCTGCTCTAGGGTAGATGTTGCAGAATCATAGAACCATCAAGGCTGGAATAGACCCACCAGATAATCCAGTCCAGCCACTCACCCAGCACTGCCACTGGACCCCTAAACCCCTAAATCACATCACCCAGAGCTAGTTCTAGATGTCAACACATCCAAGGATGGTGATTCCATCACCTCCCCAGGCAACCTATTCCAGTGCATTGACTCCCCTATCAACAGTGACACCCACTTTCAACAGTGAAAATTTTCTTTCTAGTATTTCATCAGAATCTCCCCTGTCTCAGGTAAAGAGAGGGGAGATTGCCTCTTGTCCTCTCACTGCAGGCACGGCAGAAGAGAGCAGCCCCTCCTCTCTGCAGCTCCTGAAAGGTGGCTGTGCTCAGGTGGGGTTGGGCTCTTTCTCCAGGCAGCACTGACAGAACCAGAGCACACAGTCTCAAGCTGCACCAAGGGAAATTCAGGTTGGATATTAGGGAAAAGATTTTTACAGAGAAGGTGATAAAGTTCTGGAATGGCTGCCTGGGGAGGTGGTGGAGTCACCATCCCTGGGTGTGTTTAACAAAGCCTGGATGTGGCACTGGGTGCCAGGGTTTGGTTGAGGTGGCGTTGGGGCATGAGTCAGACTCTGTGATCTTGAAGGTCTCTTCCAACCTGGTCATTCTGTGAATTCTGTGAACTTTTCAGGCAGTTGTGGAAAACAGAGAGGTCCCCCCTGAGCCTCCTCCAGACTAAACAAGCCCAGCTCCCTTGGCTGTTCCTCACCAGACTAGTTTTCCACACCCTTCAGGAGCCTCCTTTCCTTCTCTGGACATGCCCAAGCACCTCAATGTCCTTTTTAAAGGGAGGGGCCCAGAACTGAATGCAGCATTCGAGGTGTGGTCTCCCCAGTGCAGGGGGATAATCACTGTCTGCTCCTGCATTATGGCTGATACAGGCCAAGATGTCACAAGCCCTATATAAATGGTTTTTTTTCCTCCATAGTCTCAAAATTTAATGGAATATCAGTGGGAAATAGACACCCAACTTGTGAAGCCCAGAGGTGTCTGCTCACCAGATGAATCTGGCCCAAATTACCTCAACTCCTGTGCTTGCCATTAGCCAGTGGTGAAGCCTTCTTGATGCCTGGAGGCTCTGTACAGAAATCAGAAGGCACAGGGTTGGCCTCACTGGCTTAATTTGAGCTCACGTGCCTGAAAAGCTTTGTAAATTCATCCCTGTTTCCCAGAGATGCACCATGTCCTCTCACTTTGCATTTTCAAAATAAAAAAAAAAAGGTCTTTATTAGCCAAAGATAGTAACAGTAGTGATTCTGGTATTTGCTGCCCTCTCTTCAAACCTGTCTCTGAGACAAAGTTTTATGATACTATTTTCTGTGAAGAAACAAAAGAAAAGAAAAAAAAAAAGTAAAGCACCTCCACAGAAGGCAAAATCAAGCCTTAAAATTAGTGTCCATGCTTCGAGGGTCCATGCATCAATCTCAGCAGTGGAACTAGCACACTGTGGTGGGCTATAAATACAGCCCTGACTTTGTGGCAGTGTAAGTGAAGTGTTCTTGTCAAAGTCTTGTTCCTCAGCTGAAGAATCTGCCCTTTGCCTCTACACCCTGCACTCTTCTCCTCCCACAGCCCCAACAACTGTTACCTGGAGTGCTGGGGGGTGATCAGCCCCACCCGCCGTGCCAAAATGTAACAAGCAAACCACTTAACATCTGAACCACAGTTTACCTGTCCCCAAAATGAGAATTGTGGTAACAGTCACCACAGCAGGGCGATGGGATTAATTAATGTTTATAAAGACTTTGAGGTCTTCAGATGAAAATTGCTATAGTATGTAAGTGCAAGGTAATTATGATTATAATTCCTTTCAGTTGCATGTATAGACTGCAATTAGCTGTGGATTGTATTGCATTGAGTGTGAATAATTTGAAAGCTCTCTTCAGGAAGGTGTCACTTTAAATGTTTTTATATTTTGCATTTAATAATACCACCATTTAGCTTCTTTTTCCCTTTCCTTAACCTCTGATAGTGATACATCCTGCAGTGTTGGTTATTGGAGCCCTGAATATAATGTAGTCTGTTTCTTACCCTGCTTTCCTTCATTGGAAAGAGGAGAGGAGAAAATATGATAGAATAGAGTTCTATGCTGATTAAGGAGCTTATTTAACACTGCAGGATGCCCTGGCAGGTCCTTCCTGTGCAAACTGCTGGGGAGAGCCTCGGGCTCTCCACCCCTGGTACCTAGGGCTGTTCTCAGGGCACCTCCAAACTGCCTGCACAGTGATGCTGTGCATGAGACAGGGGTCGAGTGTATCCCCAGCTCTTGTGGCAGTTGTGCTGAGCACCCCCTGCATATTTACCTTGTGGCTCCACTCCTTATGGAACACAGAAGATGCTCATTTTCCCCTCTTCTCTGCATGTCTTGCAGCATAAAGGAGGAAGGAACAATAGCTAGAGACTCCTTCTCTGGGCTTGTGTCCTTTCAAACACTTCCCAGGTGTCTCTTTGAGCCTTGTTTTGCAAGCCTGTGTGCCATGTGTGGCAGCCACTCACCTTTGCTAGACAAAGCCTCAAGCTGGAGGCAAGAACAACCCTGGTAGTAATTCCCTTTTCTCTTGGAGCTGAATGGATCCAGAGAAGAGGTGCACCCCTCAGGTTGTTTCAAGACTCAGCTACCACTACAACCAGGTTTATCCACTCAGAACTGGAACTGTTAGGTTAGGAGTGTGGGTACCAAGGAGAACCCACCATAGTGTGGGGAAGGAGGAGGACAGGCCAGTTCTGCTGACTGGTGCAGCTTATCTGGGGAGCCAGGCTGCCCAAATTTGAGTGCCTCATTTAAATGCTTAAAAAATGCTGAACATCCAGTTTTCTGCTCTGCACCTTCTAGAAACATGGACACCTAAATTGCTTAAATGTCTAAAATCCATTTGGTCTGATCTCAGCATATGTCCACTCATTGTTGGAGATGAAGGCTGGAGCTAAAGTTCTGTTCCATAATGATTCCCCTGAAAGTCCAGAATTTGCCTTCTGAGAATGTAACAAGCATTAGGTTTGTAAGATATGTGAATCCCAGGAAGTCAAAGACAGTTTGTTTATTTAGTGACCCCAAACCCAAGGCCCTGTCTTTGGAGCTTATTTGAGATTTTTATTTTACACTGTGAAAGCAGAAGTAATAGTGCTTCTTTAGACAAACACCAAAACCCAGACTTAAATTAACATCTTGTAATTAGGCAAAGGAGAGCAAATTGCTGTTTGTGTTGCATGTCAGAATACATGGGATCAGAGAAGGCAAGAGCCGCAGCTCCTGTGTTCCTTGGTCCTGCTGCAGCCTTGTCCGAGTCCAGCACATCCCTCTGGCTGCCCTGGCTGGCTCCAGACCCTGGCAGGGGTCTCAGAGACCCTGTCATGAAGCCAAAAACATCTGTGGCTTCGATTTTAGCTTGTGGAAAAAGCTGTCAATTTTGTGTGAGGAATTACAAGCCACAAGGGTTTGAGTAGTGTGATATTTGAACAAACACAGGGTGGAAAAGTAGAATTTTGGGATTTTTAGAATGGGGTTCAGATGGAGGAATTTGGGCGTGTCCTGGCCTTCTTCTCCTTTGTCTTGTCCTCTATGTCTTGGTGTGATGTTGACACTTTTCTATTGGTTCAAGGTAGAGATTCACAATCTAACATGGGTGATGGGAATTGGTAATAAATTGTAAACATAGACATGTAGTTTTGAATATATAAGGTGGGAACTGCCCAAGGTTCCAGGGAAGAATGCCATGGCCTCCTTGGTAGGCAGAGCTCGGCAGGTCAGAGAAAGAATGTTTAGATATGGAAAAATAAACAACCTTGAAAACACAATTGGATGCATTCCAGGCTCCTTCTTTGGCTGCAGCGGGCTGGGAAAGCAAAGACTCTTTACAATCTCTTGGGGTCACTCTGACCTTCTGAACCCCAAGAAATTGACACAGCCTGTGAGCCCTGCAGCATGCACTGGGACCCTGCTCATGTCCCCTTTTGTGCTGGTGGACACTTTGCATCACACACAGAGCACCTCTGCTGCTCTGACCTCTGAATTCAGCTAAGGAACAGTAGAACATGTCCAACCAAGTGGCATATTCACATAGAAGTCTCCAATTATTTTGTTTCATAGCATGGCCTCCCAATTTTAGCTGATGATCTCAGAATCATTGTAGAATCATAAAATGGTTTTAGTTGGCAGCAGCATTAGAGCTCATCTTGTCCCACTCCCTGCCATGGGAAGGGACACCTCCCACTATTCCAGTGATGCCTCAAGTTTTAGCTTTTATGTTTTCCAGATTCTGTGCTGCTTTAGTGTGGGGGTCTGGGCTTTATATTAGGGAGTGGTGAGCTCTGTGCACAGAGCAGGGAGACAAAACAATTCCTTCTCTAGCTGGGGACCAAGGACAAAGGATCCAAATCTCAGACTGAAGAGTACAAACAATGTGAAATGAAGAGAGGAAAACAAGAAGGATGGGACTGCATGGGCTGGAGCTGGAATTGGACAATGAACTCCAATATGTAAATGGAGCAGAATTTATAAAAGTGAGAGACCCCGTGAGTGCTTGTGCATTTTGTGACCATTTTGGGTTCATCTTTGGTATAGCCCTGGCTGGGCTCTGGTATAGCCCTGGCTGCCCAAGGTGGATCCATTGAGGCCTTTAAATAAATCCCTACTTTAACTCTGTCCAGCCTCTGTTCTAGCTCAGCCTTCCCAAGGCATCACCAGGCTGCTCCCAGCCCTGTCCAGCCTGGCCTTGGGCACTGCCAGGGATCCAGGGGCAGCCACAGCTGCTCTGGGCACCCTGTGCCAGGGCCTGTCCACCCTGCCAGGGAGGATGGTGGAACACTGTTGTTAACAGCACACCTTGGGGTGGTGTTGTGATGCCTTCAGTGTTTGTGTGTGAAGGGACTGTGCCAGGGCACCAACCAGGCTCTTCCTGCTGCTGCCAAGAAATGGGAGAAGAGGAATGGGCAGGGCCTGAGCCCAGGAGCTGCCCCTGCACAGGAGGCAGAACTTGTGCCCTGGGCAGTGCCAGCCCTGAACAGGCTGCCCAGGGAGGGGCTGGAGTCTCCCTCAGCGGGGATCCTGCAGAGCCCTCTGCACACAATGCTGTGCCCTGTGCTCTGGGATGGCCCTGCCTGAGCAGGGAGGTGGCACCAGGGACCTCCCTCCCAGCCTCACACATTCTGTAACCCTGTGGTTTTGGGGTGATGCAGAAAACCACCTAAATCTGTTGTGAGGGAAATGCCCTTGTTTTCCAATGCTTGAGCTAAATTAACCATTGGCAATGCTATCACTTCAAACTACCTTGAAAAAACTCATACTGCCTACAGTCATATCTAGAACTCATAATCTTCTAAATGTGTTTGTCTGTGTGAGGAAGGGAGGCACAGCACTGCTCTCCTGTTGTTAGCAGTGAGGAGCAGAAGCATGAGGAGTCTGTGGAAGAGCACTTAAGACAAAGCAGGGCTAAGAGGAGGCAGCTTTAAAGGGGGAAGAAAGTAGTTTGTCCTTGTTATCTGCAGGAGATATAACAAGGATACTTAGGCTTTATACTGCAGCCAAGGAGATGCAGATTGCTGCTGTGAGGAATAAATGGTGAGGCCTGGAACAGCCAGCTTTGGGAAGCCCTGCAGCTGAGGCAGTAAGGTAGAAAAATCATAAAGCCAGGCTTCATAAAATCAAGCCTGCTCTCCTAAAATCAGTGGCTGGCCTTGTCAGGCTAGCCCTTTGTAAGTTCCCATGTGAAAGCAATCCTGATGTGAGCAGTTCATTAACATAATAATCTATTCCTGGGTTAAAGACAACTTGCTCATGTATAAATTGTTTTTACACCATTAGATAGAAAAATGAAAACTATCTCTCACAAACAACTTTCCCTACATGGAGAGTTTGAGTGACCAATCAATTCAGGGTAACAACTTGTTACTGACCAATAAAGTAATTAACAAGAAAGCTCCTGACCAATTGGAGTCATGCATGAGGTCTGTAAAACTGTATAAAAACCAGTTATATGAATAAAGAGGGGGCTTTTTCTGCCATGAAGAAAATGGAGTCTGTGTGATTTATTCCCATAGTGTCTTGGAAACATTACAGTGGGATACAGTCAAATAACAAGGGGCATTAATATGACGTTTTGAAAACCCTTCCCAGCCTGTAAGACAGGACTGACTGGATCACTCATGCTTGGAGTCATGGGTCAGCTTCTCCTTCCAGGGCTTGTCTCTTTCACATACTGAAAAATGCATCTTTACACATCAAATCTGGGTAGAGATTCACCCCAGGGTGATTCATACAGGCTTAATTCAGGCATTCAAATTGAAAGGAGTATGAAGCGTGCTGGTTCAGGGCCAGGTAGCTCAGAATGATTGTTTGAAGGACTTCTCTTTTTTTTTTAAATGCTTTGAATAGAAACTTTGGGCTGGGGACTCTCCATCTGGTTTTGCTATCATCAGTGTAAGCTACCACTGAGCACAGCAATGAGCTCCCCAACAGATAAATTAGCTGAGGTCAAGCTGGGGACTGTTTCTTCTTCCATTGTAGCAACAGTCTGGGCACCCCTAATCTTTTAACATCAATAAAAGAGAGAATCCACAATGAAAAGCATTTTGTTTTCTTTAGGCTTTTACTGAAATGATGAATAATCTTTACAAAGTGATAACAGAAACCTGAATCTCGTTGATTTATTTGAAGTGACTACAGGAAATCAAGATATCCTGAAGGTCTGTTCATACAAATAAGCTCTGAGTTTCTCTTCCTCTGCAGGAGAGTGTGCAGTGATAACCTTGTAGGAAAGCTTTGGATATCTCTCAGTAACAAGGTGGGTGTGTGTCCAGCAAGGAGCCTTGACTGGAACTACTTAGCATGCTCAAATGTAGGAACTGAAAGAAATCAAGAGTTGTTTACTGTATCTGTAAATGTGGATCAATGGCTTGTTAATCCATGCCAGCCTCACTAAAATTAACAGTGTCTGAAAGAATAAATGACTTTATGGTGATGGATAATCCAGCCAGAGTAAGACATTATTAGAGAAGATGTAGAACCTGGGAATGCAGGGGAAGCAGTTCATTTGAAAGGGGAAGGCTGTTGTCAGCAAATCATTTTGCAGGCAGTTATGCATGTTGAATTACTGTGGGGATGTCACCTTGTTCTTTTAGAAGTTTTAAAGTTCTTTTAAAAGTTTTCTGTGCCTTCTGATGTTTATGTATTTCTACCAGAGTTCTCACACACTGTTCATGTAAATAATGATTGTTCTGCATTCTTCTTTGTGGGTGGAGAGAACTGATGGACTGTTGGTTTGACCAGTGTGGTTGGAGAGGTAGCAATTTCTTCCACCACTTCACTGTCACTTTTGGAATTCTATATATTGTGAGGTCAGAACTTGCTTCCTTTTGCTCTTTTGATCTTAGTGTGAGTGCGTGAGTCATTTCATGTCGTAGTGTGACATGGGGAGAGAGGGCAGGAGCATCACCCGACCTCACCTGGCACAGTAGTGTGACTTCAGTGGAGATGCAGAGATTTCCATCTGCTGAAGATCCAGGTCTGAGCCAAAGACAGACATCAAGTCCATGAAGAGATTTGTGGTGATTTCAGTGGATTGAGATTTTCAGTCTGTAAACTCCAACAGCTCAGCCTCCTGCCCAGTGTTCCTAAGGTGTGAATATTGCTCTCCTGAGCACTGGAGACTGCAGGGATCCTCCTGGAACAGCTGAGCACCTCATCTCCCTTTATTCATGTGTTCTTCTGTATCCCAATACTGTGTTGATATTGAGGTAAATCAGGGCCAAAAGAATTAGACTAAAAGGTGGGGGCAAGAAGGAAGCTCTTCCTCAGATCTCTCTAACAGAATTCCTTATTGGCTCATCCCATGGAGATGTTAATCCTCCCCATATAAACTTAATTGTACAAGAATGGCCACAGCAGATCAGACATTCTCCTCTCCAAAAACATGACCTGGTTTGGGGTGTGACACATGAGATATTTGGACTTGCTTTTTCCCTGTGCTTTTTCCCTGTAGGGTTTCAGGATTCTGGATTGAGCTGTGGTTATGTAAAGAGTGCAGTGCCATTCCTGGTCAGTCCCAGTTCTCTGCTGTACAGCAGGAGACAAGGTGTTGTATTTGGTAAAGAGAGGCTGGGAACCCCTCTGAGTTCCTGGCATGCGTTATGAGAGAAGAAGAATATGTACAAGGACTTTTTTTGAAGCTGCACTCCCAAGAAGACTAAATGAGAGTTATTCTTGAGGACCTCGGTATTCAGATCACAGCTTCTTGCAGACAGGTCTGTTGTTGCTGTAATTAGGCTTAGTTTACAAAACCTTTCACTAGCATTTTACAAACTGCCTGGTGATTTTTTTAAGTGCCCAGTTACCCTTAAGACAAAACCATTAGAGACTGTGATGCTAGAAGCTTGAGCAATTGTTACTTACAAATCTTAGGTAAGAGTACTTAGCCTCAGTCAGACCCCAACTGTGGCTTATGATTAGCAGTGACAACCTGAGGCTGTTCTCTCCACCTCCAAAACCTGCTGCAACCTCTTCACCAAAAGCCACTGGAACAGTAGATCTCTCCCTTTAATTAGCAGTGTATTAATAAATCCATTTGTTCTCTAATCCCCACACAAATAGTACAGTGATTCATTAGCACAGGAAGAGACAATTTAGATTTTCTCAGATAACAGCAGCTGTCACTAATCAAATTAAAGGAGGAAATGCAAATCTCAATTTGAACAAACTGGTCTGGCAGGGAGGAAGGTGACAGGCTGGTGTGAAAGACCTTGTGCACAGCTGAAAGGAGGACAGGGGCAGAGGAAATTCCAGGGGCATTAGCAGCTCCTCATCAAAGGAATTGTCCCAGTGCAGGGACAGACTGTCCCCATGGCTACAACCTGAGTGCTCTTGCTGACAAGTACAGCTTCAGCGGGGCTTTGAAAGGTGCAGAAATAGCTTGTGCACACACTGCTTGGTGCAAAACCTCCTCTTAACACAGAAACATTGGGATTTGAACCAAGAATATATTTTTCAGACATTATCAGGCTTCTCTTGCCAAGGGGTATGCTCACATCCTCCGTGGAAGCGTCTCAGGGGGCTACACTACCTGGACAAACAGAAAAAAAAGGTTAAAATAGAATTGTACTTAGGTTTTCTGAGTAAAAATGTTTGGGTCTTTTTTTGTTTAGGTATTTTTTTGTGGTGGTGATGTTTTTGTGGCGTGTTTAATATGTTGATAGCTTGGCTGGTGCTCGTGCTAAGCAGCATGAGCTGTTGTGACATCAGTCCTCATCAGAAAACCACCCAGGCTGCACCAGCAGTGGCTCCAGCTCAGGGCTTCTCCCTGAGAGGCAGCAGGAGCAAACACCTGAGACTGGGAGTGTTGAAAGCCACAACAGACAGATGAGGAGCAAACACCTCACAGGAGCCCACATCAAAAGGAGATTTTCAGCTCTCTTCCCACACTTTGACAGCCATTGACTTTGGGCAGCCATGATGAGCATGTGTATTTCCAACACCTTTTAAAAGCTTTTTGCTTTCCCTTCAGGAGCATCCCATGTCAATGAGTGCTGTAAGCTAATCACAGTATAAAAATATTTACTTTTGTGGCTTTGAATTTTTGTCTTTTCAACTCCCTTGAAAGCTTCTCATTGATGTGCTCAAGGTCTCATAGTCCCTTTACCAAATTTATATTTATTTGTGGTGGGATCCATTCCTGTTTGTCCCCATTGTAAAGCAGTGGATTACCAACTGGTTTTTATGTATGAAGAGGTATTTTGTTGGTTGTTTTAACTCCATGTGGAGGATGGGACACTCAGGGCCACAGCCACCCGTGGCCAGTGGCTCCATGTGCAGGGCTCTGACCCTGGGGCGGCCACTGGCAAGGAGCCTTCATGAGTCTTCCTGGTTCCAATTTTAATAAATTAATGAAGGCTCTCCTGTTTTGGTAGTGTTATAAGCAAACTAAATGTTTGGGATAGCAGGAGAAGCATGAGGTGGGCTGTCCCCAGGCCTTGCTCCACTCATGCTCTGTGGTTTGGGCCATTCCACACTTGTGCCTTGTGCTTTACCCTGAGGCAGAGCAATTTTGAAGGTTTGCCTGATGTCCACCATTGTCTGTGTGTATTGAAGGCAGGAGATCAAAGGAATGAAAGTGCCCCCTTCTCTGTCACTTCAATGATATGAACAATTAAAATATGAATTAATCTAAGCAAGATGAAAATGCAGATTTTTAATAGAGCTGCTGGGGTCACCTTGAACTTGTGCCTAGTGCTGTTTAGCCTGGGTGATTAAGGACACTTACAGTCTATTAAAAAACCTGTCATTCTAATGTGAAATCATAGAATTATAGAATTGTTTCATTTGGAAAAGACCCATAAAATCATCAAATCTCTCTGTTAACTCAGCATTGCCAAGTCCACCAGTGAGCCATGTCCCTAAAGGCCACATCTACAGATCTTTTAAATCCCTCCAGGGATGGTGACTCCACCACTCCTGGGCACCCTCTTCCAATGATTGGCAGGCATTTTGTAAAGCATTTTTCCCTAATATCCAAGCTAAACTTCCCCTGGCCCAGCCTGAGGCCGTTCCCTCTCCTCCTGTCCCTGTTCCCTGGAGCAGAGCCCGACCCCCCGGCTGTCCCCTCCTGGCAGGAGCTGTGCAGAGCCACAAGGTCCCCCTGAGCCTCCTTTTCTCCAGGCTGAGCCCCTTTCCTGCTCCCTCAGCCTCTCTCCATCAGACTTGTGCTCCCAGCTCTGCTGCCCAGATTCCATGGGGGAATTGGGGTTCAGTTATTCAGAGAAAGGAAAGGGAGCGGCAGGAACAGAGGAATGTGTGTTTGTGGTAATTCTCTTTATATGTCCTTGACCATTATAATCTGCCTCCAAAGAGGGAGATCATGGGTCAGGCCTGACCCTTGAGAAGGACGTGAGGCTGCTCCTTCCCAGGATGTGCTGGAGGTGTTTGGGAGAGACCTCTGGGCCAGGAGCAGGGCAAGCCAAGCAAGGGAGGGGACAGCAGCCTTGGCAGTGGCACACAAAAAAGGTTCCTAGATGTTATAGATAAGCAGTGCAATAGTTGGCTGTCACAATTAACAGACAGATATTCTGTAGATGCACAGTGATGTTACTGTGATATTTGCTCCCACAGCCCTCTTTCCCTCCCCCCTGTAACAACCTCAGTAGCCAGGACATTCAGAGCAGGCCAGCTTGGTACCAGGGGGGCTGGTGTAACAACACCTGACCTCCAGGCAAGGTGTGAAAAGGGATCTCCACCCGTGGATGGCAGAGAAGGAGTTAACTGACAAAACTTGGAGAGGGGCTAAGGGTATAGAAGGCAGAGCATCCCTTTTGTAGAGCAGCTACATGGCTGGTAGTCACAGGGACTGCCAGCACTGTGATTTTTCCTTATTGAGACCTTTGTTGTAATTTTTGTTAAGGTTTAATAAACCTTTGAAATTTGAAAAGTGAGCAGTCATTTCTCACACTAGATGTCCTGGCTCCCTGCACTCCAGCAAGTTGCTGAGCGCTGCTCTGAGAGAAAGCTTTTAGGAAAGGGATCTGTTCCACAGGAAGATGGTGGGAACCCTCACTTTACCTGCAGTCCTGAGTACTGTAAAAAGAAATGTTGTTAGTTCTGTTTCCTGTGCACAGAAAACCTCCTTGGGCTGTCCTAGGAGAGAAGGTCTGGGCAGATGGAGCACAGAGATGTGACTGCCTCACTTGCTGTCACTGCAGTGTTTCTCACCGAGTTTACAGTACAATTTTTAAGACATTTTCATTGTATGCAGAAAACTTAATTCAATTCTGGTCATTTTACATTGTATACTGCATTCAAAACATAAAGAGCTTATGAAGACAGCCAGTGTTTACTGTACATGCTTGTCAGCTTTGCCAGGCACTAAATCCCAAATATTTTTTTTCTTTCTTAGCCTGAGAACCTCAGACAATATTAACTGGTCTAAAATATGTTCTAAAATATCTATGCTGTGAACAGCTCCTCCTTTTTTCCAACCACAGCAGTGGAAGAACTCAGGCCTGTGGGGACAGGACCTCCTCTCCCCTGGAGGACAGCAGAATTGGTGAGTGGAGCTCATCATTGGACTGTGAAAAACAAAATAGTCTTCAAATGGAGGTAGACTTTAGTCTTTTTATCCCCTCATAAAACCACGATGGGCAGAGGGCTCATGACCACTGCTGCTTGGGTATTCCACCGTGAGTGAAAACATTTCCAAGTGGCTGCTGGGAATTCCTGGTTCTGGAATGCCAAACGGAAGTTTTTTTAGAAGGAAACATTTTCCCAGCAGCCACGGGGGTTTGGTATTTTCCACCAACCCTAAAATAAAACTTATTGGAAACAATAATGCACTGGGAGAAGTAATGCTGATTGTGTCAATAAGCTGCATGTAAAAATGTTTAATCGCTTTTCCTCACCTCCATTACTGATTTTTTTAAACTGTAACTGTCAGTAAAGATCTAATGCAATTTCCACTGACATGTGAAAGCTTTTTAGCTGTAGCTGGTGCTGAATTAGTTCCTAAATAAACCTCTAGTCGTCACTTGAAAAGACTGTGGCTAAGTATATTATAATGAAACTCATAATAAACACATTTCCCTGAATTAAAGCTAGAGGATCAAATGCATCAGGTTTCTGTGTTAGCCACTGAGCCAAGAGAGGGAAATGGAATTGAAACATCTCTTCTGTCATTTATACATGGGAGTGAGAGACATGCTTTCTCATTATAGGTACTTCAGGGTTATGTTTAAATAAAACACCTCCTCTTGGCTCACCCTTGAACTCTGTCCCCTTCGCCCAATTAAGCAGAGCTCTGTGAAAGAGAAATATAGCTCCAAGCTTGCCCTGCAAACTGTTCAGACTCAGCTCTAATCCTGCCATCAGGAGAGGTTTGAAAAGTTTAAATCAATTGTCTGTGGAAAATCAATTATGGAGCAGACAAGTTTGCCTTTGTGGCACGTGGAACTGATTCAGCTGTGGAATGCTTTCTCTTCAGAAGTTCTATTTGAGGTCTGTGGCAGCAAATATTGGGAGAGAAACCAAACAACTTTGTGCTTCATGACAAGCCAAGGACCAGGCAGAGCTGCTTACAGCCTGCTGACTCCTTGCTGCAGCTGCTGGCAGCAGTTCCCTTCTGTCCTGTCTCGTGTGCTGATGTGCTCCAGGCCTCCTGGTAAACTCACTGCTCCTCCTTCACTCTGTTATTTTTATGAAAACTTGTATTTGGTTGACAGTGCAAGTTACTGCAGCACATGCAATAATCCAACAAAACAATCTAACAAAACCCCATCTGGCAGTGATTTCATTGGAGTCCTTATTTAATAATGTAAAAATGTTGTTGACCATTTATAAATAGTCCCTGACACCACAGGATGTCAGCTATCATTGATGGGAGAACCTCATTAACTTTGGTAAGTGCAGAGTTAGACCTTAGGTCTGGGTAAGACTTAACACATCTGAGGATGTGAGCACTGGACCTGCTTATTACAGAATATTGCAGAATCTTGATGCTGTCACAGGTCTCCACACAGCTTCAGTCCAGCTTTACCTCTGCTAGGAGAAGAGAAAGCAAATACAGTGTTCAGTGCAGGAAATTGTAGTGATACAAGGGAAGAGGAATAAGGAGACATTTTCAGCTCTGGAACCATTCTGGATATAACTTTGCAGATATGAAGAAAACAGTGTCATCACGAGAGTGATTAGACACAACCAGGGGACCAGAGAGGTTATGGGATCTCTACCAGTGGAGATATTGAAACCACATCAGGTCTTTGGCAATCTAATCTAGCTGAGACAGCTTTGAGCAGGAGCTTAGTCTAAAGGCTTCCAAGGTTCTTTCCCACCTGAATTATTCACTGGTTTTGTTTCTACCCCATAGACAATCAGCAGTGAGAGAATGTATGACAAATAACTACCATCATAAGCATTTTCTGGTTGGTGGTGTACATTTAAAACTCTCCAGAGCTTGAAGATCATTCAGAACAAATAAGAATCCTCAGTGAAACAAGTTAGTGTGAACAGTAAGTAATTTGTTTTCCTATGCATCAGGTATCACCAAGGGAGCAGGGGCAATGCAGTACTTCAAATCATCAAATCTCAGGTTTGAACTGTGTATATTTTTCTCTGAAAACCAAGCATTGACTCAGTGTCTGACAATCTCTGAGTGTCCTGGCATGACAAATAAAAGATGGAAATGTGAATTGCTCTGGAAGACCACCTTTGCTTTAAGCATGTACCAGTCACCTCATCAGCTCCACTGAGCCGCGCCCGGTCTTATTGAAGAGATGAACCATGTAAAACCAGCATCAGAAAACAGTTTGTGGCTTCTTCTTCAACTAGTTTTCCTTCCTTCCTTCCTTCCTTCCTTCCTTCCTTCCTTCCTTCCTTCCTGAATAGTGATGGAGAAAACGGAAAGGCAGAAGTGGATGGAACTCCACTCTTGAATGGTCAAGCAGCTGCAGAAAACTTTGATTTGCTTACAGAACCACTTGGCACAGTCAAACAAGAGGTGGGACTGAAAAGCAGGGAACACAGCTTATCAGGGGAGTAACGGGTCAGAAATTGGGAGCAATGGAATGTGTGGGGATTCATGGAGAATGTTGCAGTTTTAATTTCCCACATTGTCTTAGGTTGGAAGATGTAGTTGGGAGTGTGTGTTCTGTCACCATCTGCCAGAGCTGGGGCAGTTCTCTGCTGTTCTTTGGGCAGTTTTCTTCATCTCTCCCACAGCCAATCCTCCCTCCAGGAGATCTCTGCTGTTCATGGCCACTGAGTGTCCCTGCATGGCTGAGAAAATTCCAGCATCCCATGGGGAGATGCTCTGCCCAGGGGAGGAGCCCAGCATTCCTACCTGGATCCAATCTGACCTGGGAACAGCACAGCAGCCTCTGCCCCCTGCATTCCCAGAGGAGCAGCTTTCTTCCCCTGCATTCCCAGA
>QUSF01000049.1:2362345-2463710 GCA_003676055.1 Chloebia gouldiae | reverse complement strand
GGGCATGTTCTGACTCTGCCAGTGGTTTGTTTTGTATTACTGCATTTTTTTTTCATTTTCTTCCCTAAAAAAAACCTGTTATTCCTATTCCCATATCTTTGCCTGAGAGCCCCTTAATTTCAAAATTAGAATAATTCAGAGGGAGGAGATTTACATTTCCCATTTCAAGAGAAGCTCCTGCCTTCCTTAGCACACACCTGTTTTTTCAAAGACATACATCTTCCATTTTATTGTTGTATAAGGTAGTGTTGAGATGATTTTTAACCAAAGCAGTTCTCACACTAGAACCTACCACAAGTTATTTGGTCTGAGGTTTTTCAGAGCAGCACCACAAAAATCCCTGAGAAGCCTTTCCCCTCTTGCCCCCTGTATTTGTAGAGTTGTACAGCAAATGTTGTAATTACAAGTTGGTACAAGTTAAATTAATTGCCCACTAGTCTGTTTTTAATTAGAATCAGGCAAGCTTGGTAATCTTCTAACATGTCCAGGAAAGCTGGATGAGCGTGAAAGTGCACCCATGCATTTTATTGATTTGAGTTAAAAATTCAGCTCCTGAAATGAAACCCATAAAAACCAAAGCACGTTCTGGGATCTGAGACTCTCTTCCACACACTGAGTACCAATGTTTCTAAATTTCCTTTTCTCTGGATATAGAATAAAACCAAGAATATTTAACAGTTAGTACTCAGTATCTTATTTTAGACAATTTTTTTTTAATAATAGTTAGAGACATTGTTTTATAATTGCATATTTCATACCAGGGATGTAACAGTCACCACCATGAAAGCATGTCTGAGACACAGAGGGTGAAATACATCCCTCCTCCAACTCAAATGAAATCTATCCCACCAAATTCGAAGCCTGGCACAGGAATACATGTCGTCTAGTGGCTTTGTTGGCATTTGCAATATATCTCACATTTTCTTTCATACTTATTGGAAAACACCAAGGTATCTCAGAAATCCTGGCAGGGGATATTGATTGGAAAACACTGGAGGAGGGCTGAGTTTAAATGCAAGCAGTGTGTATCAAAGGAGCTGCTGCTGGTTACAGCCCGTGGATGGAGCACAGCGTGAGGAGGTGACTCCCAGAGCTGAAACAGAGCCAAAGAATGACAGGGACAGTGCAGGAGCCCCCTGTAAGGCAGGATGAACCCTCCCCAGTCTGGGCTGGACTCTGCCTCCCTGCAGAGCAGCCTGTGGGGACATCAGGCCAGGCTGGGCTGCTCTCACATGAGATGACAGCCTCACAAGAGTCAGGTCACATTGAGCTGGACTGTGTGAGAGCCAAACTTTTTGCTGTCATGCCCCAAAATACTTCACTGAGACAAGTAAGAACCTTAATATGGATTTAGATGCCTATCTTTTAAGCACTTTAGATCAAAATTCAGGCTGCAGGTTTGATCTCCTGTGTCATGTATTTCCTCTGTGCTCTTTCTGTGTCCCTGGAGGAGAAGCTGTGTTCTGAAACCCGGCTGAGGTAAAGTCAGAGCTGGCCAGTGCACAGAGCCTGGGGTCTGCTGGGGTTCATCATTATAGAGAGGGGGTAGTGTTGCTGTAAGGCAGAAAAATTATAAAGAAAAGCCTTAGAAAATCAGGCCTGCTCTGGCTGGCCTGGCATTTCTTCTAAGTGAAGCCAGCACTGTGCAAGTTCCCATGAGAGAGCAATCCTGGTGTGAGCAGTTCATTGACACAACAATCCATTCCTGGGTAAAAAACAACTTGTACCTGTATAAACTGTTTTTACACCTTAGATAGAAAAATGAAAACTATCTCTCACAAACAACTTGGAGAGTTTGAGTGACCAATCAATACAGAATAACAACTTGTTACTGACCAATAAAGCAATTGGCAAGAAAATCACTGACCAATTGGAGTCCCACACAAAGTCTGTAAAACTGTATAAAAAGGAGTTATTTATGTGAACAAAGAAAGGCCTTTTTCCACCATGAAGAAAATGGAATCCATGTGATTTATTCCCATAGGTAGGAAGGCTGGACTGGCATGAACATCTCATTCCCTTGGCTCTTCTGAGAGCAAACCCCCCTCATCCTGCAGGACTGGGGACAGGTTGCTCGTGGCTTTGTGAGGTGACAGCACACAGGATAGTAGGAGAAAGCAATTCTTAGAGGGTAAAATTTGGGGGACACCTCTGTTTGACTTGGAGGGCCTTGCTGCAGAGTGTGGCCAAGGGCCCTGCTCCACAGCCCTGACCATTGTGCCTCCTCATTCCGGCACTGTGAATCCCCTCCGAGCACCACTGTCATTTCCTAAATACTCAGGGATGCCCTCTTAGCCATTACTGCTGCTCTCTCCTTTCCCAGCTCTTGGAAAGCTTCTCATGATCCCTCCTGTGTCTCCTTTATGCACCAAAATTTTCAGCAGATTTCTTCTGTTGCTGTGGTGCATCTGCTTGGAGGAAGTATTTTCTTCTTTCCAGGATTCTTGTGCTTTTTTGGAAGTGCATTTCCCACTCTGCTCTGCCATATTGCACTTGCCAGGCTGGGTTTTTTCCTTCCTTTTTAATACTGTAAATGTGTCTTACTCTCATTAACCTCCTGGCTTGTAAAATAAGAACCACAGCACAGACATGTTTATATGAAGCTGACTTATTATCCAGGACTGGAATAACAAGTGTTTCCATGGGATGAGACTGTGGGAAGAAGCATGAAGGGCAGGCACTAATTGCCCTTTAAGGAACTCAAGCCTAATACTCTCCTGCTGTTAATTCCTCATTTTCCTGATCTCCAGAGTCACGGTGGTAGAGCAGTTTGAGGAGGTCAGGGCTATATCGGCTTAAAAATGGCAAATGCTTTAATAAATGGATCTGGTGTCAAAGTGGCACAGAGGAGAGGCAGGCAGCAGGGACAAAGGGCTGTGCTTCGGCCGGGAGGCAGCCCCGATTCATCTGCGAGCCAAAGCCCCTGGTGCTCAGGTATCTCTTCTTGCCTCATTAAACTGTCTGTGTGCTTAGGTGGAGAGAGATGCAAAGTGCAGCGTACAGTGCTTACATAACCTGAGTGATTTCTGCAGCAATCATTGGAGGAGTTAGCTAATGGCAGGGTACGGCAGCCTCCCGCTGACTTTCCATTACCTTGTAATTTTCAGCTTGTTCACTGTTGCAAGAATGCCCCTGTCTTGTAATTCCTCCAGCATTCACGTCTCATCTTCTCCAGGCTTGAAGTACGTAAGATGCTTTCTGCAGGGGGATTTATTGAGATAAGTTATTGAAGTCGAGCTCTGAGGCAAGCATCCAATATTAAGCTATTCATCTCTGAATTTATGTTCCTTCTTTCTTTTGAAGGTCTAATGCAATCACAAACAATTTGTTTTGTATATGTTTAAAAATTCATCATTTTCTTGTACAATGGAAAAAACAGCACTTGTAGCTCATTAGTGGTGGGATTCACAAAACATCTGGCTTTTCCTTTTGATGTAATTTCTATGTGACTAAAATTCTGCCTTCATTTTGAGTGGTTCAGATGAAGAGGTAAAATCACTCTTCCAGAAACTCATTGCATGTACCCATGAGTCAGCCTGTGTAATCTTACAGTTTGAGACTATTTTATTTTATTTTTTCTCCCTCTGGCATATTCTGATCATCTTCCTGGGATATGTGAGAGACCCTTTCTGCTGACCCTCTCACAGGGAGGGTCTCTGTTCCTTGGCTCTTTCTTCTGTCAGAGCCCCTGCAGCTGCCTGTGCTCAGTGCTGTACAAATGTTTCAGAGTCCAGAGCCCTGCAGCTTTCAGGAAGTGAGAGAAAGTTGCTAGGATTGTCCCTGCCCTACAGCTGTGGCTGTTAGTAGAGGTTTTTAAGGGCCAAGCACATCAAAGTGCCACTGGATAGCAACTGAATTCAGTGCTTCTGGAATAAACCAGACTGAGCAATCTGGCCAACCTCACTTGGGATATCTGTGGTTGAGCTGGGAATTAACCAAGCCCTCTCCTTCCCACTCCTTAACCACAAGCCACCACTTATTTTTGAGTAGCTGACATTTGACTGTAATCTGAATGTTCAGAAAGAATAGAGAGACCCCAGGAGCCCCAGCAGATGAAGAGTCAAGTGCTGATCACAGGGAAGAGTACTGGGGTAAGCTTGGGCAAGGTTTTTAGGGCTTATTCCACAGCACACCAGAGTCAGGGAAAGTCTCTTCAAAATGTCAGGTCAGGAACTTAACTGCTGCTGTGTCAGATGTTAGAACTGTTGCTGCTGTGTGCTACTAACATAATAGTGATTTTCTTCTAGGGCAACAAATCAAACTGCCCAGGTTGATAAGGAGGAAAATGTGACCAGACAGCAAAATTTCCAAATTTACAGAAATGGTGAAATATCCTGGGTCTGCAAAATCTGCTTAAGGCAGGATGTATTTTCCTTTGCACAAGGTTAACAATATTGTTGAACTATTCAGTTGCTCCTGACAAGAGAGGTGAGAAAGCAGCTGTAAGCTCCACAAAGCCACACATAAAACTTCAGAGGAGGGTTTTCTGCCCAAGTGACTCAGCAGCAGCTGACAGCTCCCGATTCCACCTCCTGCCATGTCTGTCAGTCTGGGCAGATTTGTTCATTTGTAGAGCTTAATCCACTTCCAGCCTAGTGGAAATGTCAGAAATTCAATGGAGATCTGAACCTGCCTGGGATGGCTGTTGCAGAGCTCAAGATGCAACTGATCTCTGCTCATAAAGGTGTCTGTTTCCAGAGAAATGCACAGAACAATGGGAGGCTCCTGGGTCCCTGGGAGATGCTGACACCCATCCTGGGATCAATCAGCTTCATGCAGTGCATGGCTACGTGCCCTGCTGCCAAGGCACTGCCATGTGCTGCTGCTGGAGGATTATTGGGATACACAGGGCAGAGGATGGACTTTGGACCTGGTCAGCATAAGAGATTTGACAGACAAAATGCCTTGGCAAGAGCAAGCAGAACTTGGATTAAATCAAGATTGCATGAAGATTCAATCAGACTGATTTACCAGGAAAGGAAAATTACATCAGACTTCTGCAAGCAAGAGATGCTTAAAATATATAAGTTTGTTTATGTGATGATTAATCCAAACATTGTACTAAAACATTACTAGTCTTCCTAGAATAAGTATATAAGCAGTTGTACTTCACAATAAATTTGGATTCTTTGGCCATGTCACCGAGTTTCTCTCCGTTGCTGATAGTGGATCCCCTCTGCCTGCAGTTACACCCATTTCCCTCATTCCTCATGACCTCCTGTAGCTAGCCTGGCGGTCTGGCAGGTTGCAGTTTACATTCCTGAGGCAAAACCTCCTTTCCAAGGTCCATCCACTAGTTACCCTGAAAACAGGTTTCACTGGCATGGTCCATCCTTTGCAGCCTCCAGCTGTTTGATCTCCCCCGTGGCAATCATGTCAGACAGAAAAAAAAATTACTTTCATAGAGGAATCTGTCTTTCCAAAAGGGATTTACAGGCAGTGAAAAGTCAAGCTGCCACGAAGCTGTGTGCAAGCTGCTGATGAGGGCTGTGTCACAAATTAGTGTTTTAGGTCACTTAAAGCATCACCAACAAACGTAGATATTCTCAGTTCAGTCAGAGAGAAAAAGAAAAAAGATTTCTGCCAGGCTAAGCCTGGGAAAAAGTCCAAGAGGAATGTAAACCATCTATTATCTTTTTTCCTGTTCATATTGTTTACAGATATGTTCTACCACACTGACCTAAGTCCAGTGTACCAATGGTGTGAAAGGTTTTCACTTTGAGACCAATCATATTTCACCTCAACAATCCTAGTTATAAAAGAGGAACACTACTTGTTAATAAAGTTCATTCTTTACCTTCTAAAAATAAAGTCTCTTCATTCCCATCCCTACTCAACAACAACAAAGGTATTGGCAAAAGCAGGTTCACTATAAAAGAGAAAGCATGACAAAGTTCTTGGGCAAGGTTCACTCTACTGCTTCATTTTCTTACAAATCCAAAGTATTCAGTGATGAGAGCAATATTCACGTGCATTTGCTGTGGCACATTCCCCCTTGCACGCACCCAGACCTAAAGGGTCTGTGCAGGGCACAAAGCTGTGAAGAATTCCCCTGGAATTCAGTGGAGTGCTCACATCCAAAGCCTTTGGATCTCCCCAGGGCTTGAGCCTGGGGAGGGGGGATCAGCCCAGGCTCCATCCCTGTCCTTCAGCAGGTCTCCAAGCACAGCAAAGCTGAGATGAGCTGGGCTGGGAGAGGCCCCAGCACAGGGAGTCCCTGGTGCAGCTGCTCAGCCCAGGAGGGCTCCAAGGCTCTCTCTGGGGACTTTGTGGTCACGAGAGATGGGTTTGGGCAGTGCCATTTTCCATCCTGGCTGCAGTTCAGGTCAGCCACTTAGAAATTCCAATAACAAGGCTGTTCTTTTCCAGGGTTGTTACTCAGTTCCCAGGAGTTGGTTGCAAAGCAGGAGCTCGTTGGACAGCAGCAGTTCTGGGAGCTGTCAGGGTTTCTGATAGGCCCAAGAGGAGCTGAGCCCAAGGGCTGTTCATCAAGGAGGAGGCCTAAAGATCATTAATGAGATGATAATGTGGCCTGGGGAGGGGGGATACACCAGCGCAGGCTGGCCCAGGATCAGGTGCCAGGAGCTCAGAGCCATCCAGGTCAGTACAGTGTGGACACAGTTAATGAGATCTGGTTGCTGGCTCCTGTGGCCACTTCCCAATGTCTCTCCTGGAATATTCCATCTGCTCGTGGGGCATCTCTCCCCAGCCTGTGTTTGGGCTGGCTGCCTGCCCATGCTCTCTGTGCTTCCAAAGGATGACCCAGGGGCTGTGGCAGGAGCCAGAGCTGTGGAGAAGCCCAGGTTGGTTCTCCCAGCCTCCCTGCCAAGCCCTGCCTCAGGAGCAGGTCAGGTCAGACATCCACGTCAGCAGGGCAGCTCAGAGCTCGGGTGGCTCCATGTGGATATTCTCAGTTCAGTCAGAGAGAAAAAGAGAAAGATTTCTGCCAGGCTAAACCTAGGAAAAAGTCTGAGAGGAATGTAAACAATCTATTAGATATGTTCTACCACACTGACCTAAGTCCAGTGTACCAATCAGGTGAAATGTTTTTACTTTAAGACCAATGGAATTAATGTTTGCAATGTTCTCTATAAAAGAGAGAAGTGCTTTTGAATAAAGATTCATTTTTTGCCTTCTGAAATCATGTGAGTCATTTCACCCATCCCTGGAACGTCAGCTCCAGTCCAGGAGTGGCTGTGGGCACATCTGAGGATGGGTCTCCTCATCCCCCAGCCACTCCCCAGCATCTGGGAGGTTTCACCGTATTTAGACGTGCTTGAAAGGGTACCAGCTGCAAAATCCCAATTTCAGCTGTGAATTTGGACGTTGGTTTTGGAGCTGAGTTTATTTCCTTGTCACTGAATATATCTGGAGGAGGCTGCTTCTTCTATTTGAAAGATTTTTATGTCCATATGACACATACATTATTAATATTTCTTTCCTTGCTGTAAGGTACCAGCTACTTCTCTGCTCAAATAAAATTTTCCCAAAAACTAAATATATGTTACCCACTGATGGGTCCAATCAGTTAAAACTCTCAGAGGTGTTTGTGAAGCTGGAACAAAATTCTCCCAATAGTGCAGCTTGCAGATGCACACCAGAAACTATCAGACCCCATAACATCACCTTGATAGAGACTATAATTACAAGTGGATTATATGGCATACAATTAATCCATAGTTAACATTTGTATATTAAAAAACCCACCAGGAGTCTTCATGATCAGTTCACCAGAGAAAAGTAACTTTTGTAAAAAAACAGGATATATTGCATTTATAATAATCTGGCAATTACAAAATGCCTCCTGCTTAACAAAAAAAAAAAAAAAAAAAGAAGCAACCCTGTGTTTTGGTCTAAAAGTTTGCTTTTCATAATCTGTTTTTGATGAGACATGGTCATGTTGGCCCTCATGCCTCAGAGGATACCGTCTGAAGTGCTGTGTCTCTGCCTACTCCTAGAATTTATACTCTAGGAGATTTCCTAGAGGTTCAGGAAGGCAGAAGTTCTATCAAAGCAGGCCTTTAAGGAGGGTCAAAATGTGTGCACCAGGTTTGTTCCTGATGTAGACAGATGACCCAGTTCTACTGAGAGCAACAGAGTTGCTTCACTTATATGTACTCAGAGCTTTCTTTGATTTATTTTTCATATCAGAAGTACTTTTCTGGAATATAATAAAACATCTGATCTGAAGGTTTCTCTAGTTATTTCTGCTTTATGTGAAGCATACTTTGGGATTCTCTGAATGCACTGCAGTTTTACTAGCCAAAATCTATTTGGAAAACTTCTGCTTCTATGTCAGAGGCTTCTAGGATTGACCAGATCATACTCTGCTATTATTTAGAAACCCCTCATTTGTGGTTTGGAGCAGAGGAGATCATTTTGGAGTGCACTCCCAAATCCTTTGGTCTGAGTGTGGCCAGCATGTCCTTCAGGCCAGTGTGTTTGTCACACTGGAGTCCTCGTGAGTCTTTGCTGGAAACCAGATCCTCATGTGCATCTTCTCCTAGAAAGGGAAGTTTGGAGGGATTTCCATGGAGCAGATGAGGACACCGTGTGTGTATCACCATGGAGAGGAAACCACAGCTTACCCTGGAATGCAGCAACCTTAAAAGGCAGGAAAATAGGAAAACTCACCTCTGCACACACAGCATGTGTGATACCCTTGTTTACTGCTGAGGTCCTTTTGATTTTGCTCCAGCATGCAATAAACATCCCTGGGGCCTCTCTCAGGCAGCAGGCTCAGAGGATGCTCAGAGCAGTTGGGTCTGAGCCTGCAATGCCCTGTGCTATATTGGGCCCCTCTGTGACACTCACAGCCCACAGCAGCTGTGCAGCCAGCCTGGACTCACCCACCAGGGGCTCCCTGGCCCTGAGGCCCCTCAGTCCCTGTCCTCTCCTGCCCTGGGGACCAGGCTGTGCCTGGCCAGGGCAGCTCTGCAGCTCCTGGAACAGTTTGGGGGTTTTCTCCCCGTGCCCAGTTCAGCAGCACTTACAGGGCTGAGATGGCCCTGGGGAGGGCATCAGGCTGGGACCTCACACCTGCAGTGACAGGAGAAGGCTCCTTCCCCCTGGGACACATTCTGTGCTGTGTCATGTTTCTCAGTGCTGTGTTTTCAGGCTGTTTGTAAGATAACCCCACCTGTCTCCTACACACCTTCATCTCCCCACCTGTGCTTCTGCTTTTTCTGGGGCTTACCTGAAGATTTAGCTTAAAGGAGCAATATTTGCAAAGGGAAACAAATTCTCTGATATGTTATTTAATCTGTGTCAGCTGTTTAACATGAGGGGTTTATTTCATTTATTTATTCATCCATCCACTTGTTTTTCACAACTTCCTGTAAACACAAGGCTATAATCACTGTGAGGTGCTGCAGTTTGAAGCACTGCCCTGGTAAAATATGACAGCTTTTGTCTTTCCTCAGAGCTCCCAGAGCTTCAGATGGAAGGAGATGGAGAAAGTGATCTCATTATCCTCTATTGTGCATTAACAAGACCATGGCACTAACACAGTGAATACATATGGATGTGAAAATAATTGCTTAGTGCAAGTCAGGTTTGGATTTTTCTTCTCACTTTATTATCTCAGTGCTGAAGGGAATATTAGTGAATTGTAGCATGGGAAAGTAGGTCAACATCAAACCTGGATGGAGGGGAAATATGGTCAAAAAGTACAAGACTGACCCTCTTATAGTGGGCAATTGAAAGATACACTGAAATTACAAACAGAATGATCCAACAGCTCTTCCTCTGCTTGTGCTTTTGAAGAGCTTGGCAGTGAAACTGTTGTGTAGGCATGTCCTTAAAATAAAGAAAGGAAAAGAGAAAGAACCTTGTATTGATTTAGACAGAAAAGTCAAATATTTCTGTTGCTGCAACTGTGATAATAAATTCAAAAATATTTCAGAGACTTCTGGCTCTCAACATGACATGCCAAGGGAATGTGTGTCCTGGAGGAGAAGCTCCCCAGTGTGGCAGGGGGTGGTGGGACAGGATTGTGCTGCTGAGCCGTGCACAATGCTCAGCTTTGGGAGGGCTTTGCTCGAATGAAACCTTCAACCCTTCACTGCCTTGCAGCCCCTGAAGAGCAGCAGCCAGCACTGAGGAGAAGCTCAGCACAACAGAAGAAATGAAAAAGTGAGAGTTTTTTTCCGTCAGACTGAAAAAGTGGAAGTGGACTTAAAAAGTGGTAGAGATAAGGGGACAACAAGAATGTAAGTGAAAAAGTTGTGGTTTTTTGGGTTTGTTTTTTTTTTTTTTTTGCCTTTGCTAAGAGCTGGTTGCAGCATTCCCTGTTGGGAAAGGCAGTGTTGTGGGAGATGAGGTTTGTGCACTGGGGTTTCAGTGCATTCTGCCAGGACTGGCCTGTCTATGATGGGTGCAGGGAAGGGCCTGAGCTCATCCATCCTCCTCTCTGTCTCACCTTTCTTTCTTGGCCTGAAGTGATGAAGCACAGCTTCATTTTGTGAGCTGCCATTACTGACAAGTCACTGAGCACACTCCTCTTTCCCAGAGTGGGTACAGTTTCCATGGAAGAGAAAAGGCAAAGTTTATGTACAGCAAAGGAAAGCAGGTGGAAGAAATGAGGTGAAGGGCTGGTGTACCACCTGTCTTCCTTAATGTCAAGAGGGGAAAGTAGGCTTAAAGCACATCAAACTCAACACTTCCTCTAAACTTCACTGTTCCACAGTTAAATGGACTAAAAAAGGATAAAAGTGTCATTTCTCCTCACAGGTGGTGTAGGGAGTGTTGACTCAGTTGGCTGTAATTTGGAAGAGTGTTGGTCTGATTTAGCTGTGGGGAGCACAGAAATGCCAGTTATGGCACACGGAAAGTTTGGAAGTTTTGGAAGTTTTGGATTAAGCTTCTATGAATCACTTAAGCCTTGTCAGCAAACAGGAAAATAATTTTCCCATCACCAACCTGATAATTGACCTGATGCTCAGGTGGAGCCACAGTCTTTGAGAGCCAAAGTCTCCTTCATTACAGGTGCATTGACATGCAAAACACCAGTGATGAGGATTTTTTAAACAAAAGAAAAAACCAAGAATTTTAATTGAAAGGAGTCATGGCTCTTCCATTTGCTAATCACATCTCTTTTTTAACAATTGTCACAAACATCTCCAGCACTGTGGCAAGGACACAGAATAGAATAAACAAAAAGCCTGGGGGAAATATTGCACACAGACGTATCTAAAGAGAGAGGTGGAGCCTGGGTAGCCCTTGGTCTCATGGCCTAATGAAATCAGGAAACACAAGATTTCCCTGACCTTAAATGCTTTCATTGGACTGATTTTTTAAAGGAATAACCATTAATACAACACATCTGCTGCAGTGCCCTGCAGAATCTCTCGGGTTTTTAGGCTAATAAGGATTTTGCTTTTCAAGGGTCACAGTTTTATCTGCCTTTTAAATAGCTGTTTGCTTTTCCCCTTGAGCAGGCACTGTGGCACTGCCTCTGAGCCAGAACCCCACTGTGGCTCTGGACACATCTCTTACCTTCTTCATCTCCTTGTGCTCTGGGATGGGAGCACCAGCACACATCCCCAAGGTGTTGGTGGGTTTGGCTGCACATGGAGTGAGTGAAGCAACCCCAAGGGCAGGAGGCTGATATGTTGTTCACTGTAAAGTTAATGCTCATTTTCCTGACATGGATTCAGGCATTGGTTCAAGCACTAATCTGAAATGAAGTGCTGTAAAACTGGGACAGCTTCCTGGACAGCAGTGGTGCTTCAGCTTGCCCCTCACACTGGGATGAGGACATGGCCTGTTCTGTACCCCAGAGATGAGTGGGATCAAGGGCAGACTGCAGAGCTTGACTTTGGTTTGGGTGGGACTGGGGAGGGTTTCCTCCCAGCAGCTCCCAACAAAGGCAGCCCCAGACACTTACAGCGCTCAGCACGTTGGAATTTGATTTTATGGATTGACACGGATTTCATTCAACACGGGGATTTGCATAAAATGGCTAATGGTTTATGCTGTGATAATACAAAAGTCAATAACAGTGTCGAGGGGAAAAAAGGACAGATCAGTGTAGAATGAGAATGCCTACCAGGAGTCTCATGACCTAGAGAGGCAAGCCTGGGGGAAAGAGTCCCTGCTGCTGGCACAGGGCAGAAGCCTCAGATAACAGAGCAGAAAGGTGCCACCTGCAAGGTGAGCAGTGACTGTGTGCCACCCCAAGGAAAGGGTGTGACATGTGGGGGAAAAGGGAACCATATTCAAAAAAAAAGAGGTTTTATCTGAATAATAAGGCAGGAAGCTTAGGCTTATTTATCTGCTTTTGAATTTTAATGATCAGTTTGAGTGATAATTACAGAATTTCTATATTTATATAGAACCAGCACATAAAATAGCACAATTTGATATTTATGAAATGCCAGTTTTCCATAAATACAGAGATTTGTTAATGAGCGCTGGGAACTATTCATTAAAATTCAGAAGTAGATAAATAATGAATAGGAATTGCTGTTTATTCATTAAAATCCTTAAAAAAAAAGGCAAAGAAAAAATATCTCCTCACTTATTGTTAATGAATCCAGTCTGTTTTATAAGCGATTTGTTTTAATTAATGCAATTTGACAATATTAGTGCCAAAATAGAAGAGAGTCACTCACACATTGCAGGCTATATGTGGGTCTGCTTTAAAGCATCTGAGGCCCTGGAATAAACAAATCTGGGCCCAGTATGAACATTCCTGACTGTCTCAGCCAGCAGTGCATCCCCACTTGGGAAGGAAGGGTCAGTCACTCAATGCCTGTGTGATGTGGGTCCCTGTAGACTGCAGCTGCTGCATGGATTTCTGTGCTGCTTCTGAGGGAGGATTTATCCTTCTTCAAAGGAGGGCCTTGCTGGTGAAATATCAACAGAACAGTAGATTTCAAAGGAAAGGCACAGTTTGAGTTTGGTACAGGCCGTAGGCTTTGTGTCAACCTATCTGCAGACTCAGCCAAAGGTAAATATTGGTTATATTCAGGTCCTTAGCTTTCAAGTCTCACTTAAGAACTTCAGAACTGACAGCTGTTCTTCTCAAGAGATGAGGCCTTGGCCCTGATTTGAGGTCTAGGTTGTGGCATTGCTCTTTGGGACCGTCTGCCCTGGTTTGTGAAGGGTGGGGAACATCTCTGCCATGGATGCCTTGGTGTGGAGAAGGGCAAGGACACTTTGCTGAGGCCAAGGGCTTCAGCACCTTTCTGGTGTGAGCCCTGGGCACTTCAGGTTGCCCAGGGGCATGGCTGGTGGAATGGAAATGGTTGGAAGGAAAATGAGCATGTGTGAAACATCCCTTCATACCACAGGGATGCACCCCTGGAAGAGTTACTTGTACGTGGGGCTAACTTGGCTTTTGTGTCAGTGCAGGATGAGGAGTGGTTCTGTGTGCTTGGAAACCTGGATGTTTCTATAGCTCAGCATTCAGACCACTGGAAAATCTGGACCAACATGATGTTGCAACCAAGGTTGCAGGAAGCAAACTTCCAGACAAAACCCTTCATTTGTAGCAGTGCTTTTCTTCCTCCACCTGTTTTGTTCCCTTTTATTGCTTTCTTCCATACATAATCTGTTCCTTTTACACTTTGAAGTGTCCTACATGGTGTGGAGGTGGCAGCTGTGAATGCTGATGAGTCTCTGGAAGCCTCAGCAGCATTTTGTTGGTTTGGGGGTCTTTGGGAGAGCTCACCCCCTTCCCCACAGCCAGCCCAGGAGCGTGGGGCAGAGCTGGGGGGGTTTCCCTGCTGGATTTGGGGCTGCTGGATCAGCACAGCTACCTTGTCTCTGGCTCTTGCTGTGGAGTGTAAGGGGAAAAGTAATGCTGTCAGTGGTGTGACTGTCAGGAACACAAAGTAAAGGGTTGTCAGGGAGAACATGGAATTGGAAATGAGGATACAGGGGCCCCTTTAAATGAGTTTCTTGTCTCTTTTTGAAACCAAGACAGACAAAATAGGGCTTAGGCTATTAAAAAGGGTCTTAACAGCATTTGTGCTGTAAAAGGTCCCCTCTCCACTTTTAATTCCTTCTGTCTTTCCTTGACCTCTTGTCTTTTCCCTAAAGTTGGATTTAAAACAATAAAATGGGGGGGTTATGTAAAATACTAAATTGACTCCTGTGGGGAACAGAATTAATTCTACTCAGGAGCAGAAAACAAAACCCAGAAGCATCAAAGCGTAGACATAAATTCAATATCCCACTGAGCCCATCACTTAGGGTACTTCACCCTTTGGTGCATGTCTATCTTTCAATCAAATGTAAATGTAGAGGAAGGGTTTGTTTTAGTTTAGCCTGGTGCTACAAAAGCAGAAAGGAAAGAGCAGCAGCAGTTGCTGTCTGTTTGCTGCGTGAGGTTTATAATTTCACAAATGCCAGATGCATTAATCCAAGCTGTCATGCTGCAGCTCTGTTTGTAGATCAAATGGGATTAAAAGATTTAGTTGAAGCTTTCCTGATACATTTAAATAATATGACTAGAAATGTAATATTCAGGAAAATAAATATTTTAGAGGTACAGTTTGAGGCACCTGATGTATTAACACCTGCTATAATAAAAAGGAACAGAAAAGACATGGTCGAAATTCTGCAAAACATGCCACTAATTCACTCTGTGTTAGCAGCAGGTGTGTGGCCTGACCCTGGCTCTGGCATGGCTGGGTGTGCTCACCTGTGGAAATCCAGCCAAGATGCTTCAGTGCAATTGTCCTTGTGCAGGGCTCAGTGTTAGGGATACACTTACACACTTTGCTGGAAAGGATTTTTTAAAATTCCTGCAGTACTATGCCTGTTTCTTCCTTTTTTTTTTTCCCCTGGCATACCCACTGCTGATTACCTTGTATGTGGGAGAACCAGCTCAATATATTGTCTCTTTTTGCCCAGTGATGCCTTTTTAAAAAATCCTCTTTTTAGTAGTGGAATTTCCCAGAAGTAGGACATCCAGTGCACAAGTTTTGTTGAGCAGGAGCAGCATGGACAATGTGACTGAATAAAGAGCTGTTATAAAACACCTATTTAGGACTGACTTATTCTGCACACAGGAGCTGTGGCTGCAGCACAAATCAGAGCTGCTCTGGTTTGGGTCTTGTGCAGGGGAGTGGGACAGCAGGGAGGAGACCTCTGCTCTGTGGCTGTGGGCAGCCTGCAGTGGTCACTGCCATGGATTGCACCATCTTGCCAGTTTGACACTGAAAGAGCAGCAAAATAATTTCAAGCATAAAATCATAAAGTCACAGAATATCCTGGGATGGAAGGACCCACAGGGATCCATGAGCTCAGTGCCTGGTCCTGCACAGACCCCCCAACAATCCCACCCTGGCAGCTCTGTCCAAACTCTCCTGGAGCTCTGGCAGCCTCAGGGCCGTGCCCATTCCCTGGGGAGCCTGGGCAGTGCCAGCAGCCTCTGGAGGAAGAGCCTTTCCTTGATATCCATAGGGACTGGATATAGGGAAAGGTTCTTTCTTTTTGAATTTATCTCCCTGATTCACTTTTATTCCCTCTCATTAACACCCATTCAGCCTTATTCTGGCTGCCAGCCTGAGGAGTGCACTGCCTGGTGATCTGCAGGTGTGATGGCCCAAAGAAACACCTGCCAGGGAAAAATGTGTGCTGGAGACTGTGGGTATGTGACAGGGACCATCTGTGGGTTATCTCAAAGGTGGAGATGGGGTGCTGATGTTCTGTGCTTGCCTTGCACAGTCCCATACCCAGCCCTTCCCTTGGCCATTAAGACATGTGAAGGGCACCTGGAGAGAAGGGCAGAAATGTGCCATGGCTCTGCCTGTAGTAGGTGCACCATGGCTCTGCCTGTAGTAGGTACACCATGGCTCTGCCTGTAGTTGGTACACCAGCTTGCAGCACTGCTCTTTGGTTAGGCAGCTGTACTTCCCACTCAGGAGCAGCTCTGGACCCGGGCTGGTAAGGGTGAGCAGGAAGATGTCAAACAGAGAAAGCTTTGGCAGCGTGGCTGAGCAGAGACACGACTGCTCTCTCTAAGCCCACGGGGAGGAAGGGAGTTTATGCTGAGATGGTGAGGAGCCCTTGAAGAGAAGAAATAGGTATAGACTGGCCATCAATAAACCAGAAGCCACAGGCTACTGCAGGAAGGAACTTGTGGAGCAGCAGGAGTGTGGGATGTGCGCTTAGCAGTCTTACAACAAAGCTTCTCTGTTGCTGCCCGGGTTTGGCTGCCAGGGCTGCAGGAGCCTGGACACAGGCACGGGAGGCTGGATTAATTATCCCAGCCCAGAGCAGGCTGCTCACATTACCTGGGACAGCAGTTTGCCCAACAGTGCCTGGAAGGTTAAAGCAAGGCAGACTGTAGGATGGGGGAGGATTCTGCAGAGATATGCACCAAGCTGTGACACAAAGAGGTTTGTTTAGCGTTTCAGGAGATTGTGGGAGTAACAATTATGTACTGGGCTGAGAAAAGAACTGCTGGTAGCTCCATATTCATGGCTGTGCCTTGTTCTTCAGTGCCATCAGGATCATGTAAAGGTGTCAGCATGGTCTTCACCAGGGTCTGGGTGCAAGTGTTGTTAATTTAATGTCACTACTACTTTCTTTGAAAGAACCTCCCTCTTTTGGCTCTTCACTCTGCCAGTCTCCCATTTGAGATAGGCTAGCAGAAGATGAAATGAAGGTTAAAAAGCTTGTTTGCTTTCATTTCAATAAAGAACTTGTGAAGCTTTGGGCAGAAAAACATTTCCATTTGAACATTTGCTTTTCCCTTTGTCAGTGTGTGGCGTGGTAATTCATACAAACGTGGCATTTATATTTTCCAAATCGAGAGTCAGCTTAACAAGGGCCCAGATTCTTGGTAATTTTGAGATTTGGATGATGTTTTCTCCCTCTTTCCCACACCATACCAACCTATCTTCCCAGGCAGAGGCAGTCACTAGGTCCTTTTATGTCCCATTGTGCTGTTTAATACTTTATAAACCGCCTGCCTCTTAAAGTACATCATACATATGAAAGGGAAATTCCCTTCTAACTTTTGTTCTTAACAAAACAGAGGAAACAAATCAGAAACAAACTTATAGGCCCTGCATCTTGCACGGCACAAAATTATTCCGTCTTATATCTTCTGATTTTTTCCCTGCCTCTCTGAAATTCTCTTAGCTACTGACACAGTGAGAACTACAAGCTGTGAAAAATCAGTATTTATGTTATATATTTTTGACAAGCCCTGGTATTATCCAGGGAACAATCCATTACTTACATACAGAGAGATGAGAGCATGTGCCTTTAACTCATGTTAACTCACCATGATTTCAAATATAAACACTTCACAGAAGTGGGTGAGGAGAATTGAAGGCATTAGGATTCTGTCATGTCCAGTTACAGTCAACCTTCACATTGTAGCCTACTTCTGAAAATAAGGAACAGTGGGGTTTTGATCCAGTCAGTTTTGGCTGAGCTAGACAGCTGTTTTGATATTGAAAGATTTCAAAGAAACAGCTTTTTATTGCAAAATATTTTGCAGGAGGGAAATATCCTCCCAAATCTTTTAAGGAACTGCTAGATCCTTAGATCCAATTCTAATAGTGTCTGGCTACCTGGGACCAGATTTGGGTAAGCCTTTAGGACAGAAGCCTAGATGAATTTCTAGACACACAGAGATAAGCAGGTCTCTGGTGAAATTAGAGCTTGTTTTCTCAGGATGTGTTGGTGGGGGATGGAGTGGGATTTCCATGATGAATTCAGCCCCAGAATTAGCCAGGCTGAGGTGACAGGAGTGCTGAGGACCATGTCTGCCCTTGCCAAGTGTTGCAGGGATGGCCTGGGTGAACAGACAGAGGCAGCAGCCCTGCCTGGAGCCAGAGCTGAGCTGGGGTCCCCTCCCCTGCCAGAGCCCACCTGGGCAGGCTGGTGGAACTTTAACCTCTCCTGTATCCATCACTCAGAGCCCTTCAAAGGCCTGAGCAGCACTGTGGGGTCAAGGGCATGGACTGCTGGGATCCCCTTTGGCCTCACAGGACACCAGGCTGTGCTCAGAGTCACCCTGAGCTGTTACCATAAACAGAGAATTGCAAACTGGAGTACTCAGTGTGAGCACATCACCAAGCTCAGAACTTGGGTTGGGTTTTGAAGCTACAGAGGATGGATCCTCCCTGCTGTTCCCTCTGTGCATGTCAGCCTAAACATCTTTATTTTTCTGGAAAATTTGTCATCTTTATCCTCTCATCTTCACATCTCTGACCACAGAGTCACTGCTGGAGGAGAGGATCACTACTCTGGGGCTGCAAGCCCTGTCCCTGCCTAGCTCAGCTCATAAATGCTGCACACTGATGAACTGCTCACACAGAGAAAGTTTCTGATGTGGCTCTGTGCTTGCAGGAGTAAGACCCAAAGCAAATCAAGTCATCCATGACATCAAGACACACTTGCAAAAACAACTTTAATCAATTACAACTACAACTGCACGCTGAACAAGCTGCAACTGGGTTGTCTTATGTACCAGCTGATCATATTGGGCATGTAAGATTAAATTAAAGTTTTCTAATTGCGTTTAGGAACATACAAAATACTACAGTCTAAAGTGTATCAAATTAATTCTTCAGGCGTAGCCTAATTGGATGGAAATTGATTTATCATGTTTGGACCAAATGAGCCAGTAAGGCATGACTAGTACAGGCGAGGTAAGGAGAACAACGGCTGTGTCAGTAATGCTTAGAGAAAAGAGAATGTCTGGAAGAAATGAAGGGTGTTCTGTTGAAAAGTCTCTCTGAAGAGGGAAGAAATGATACATTCAGAGTCTCCATTGTTCATACATACAAAGTGACTGAAAAGCCTTTGGTTATTTCTGAAACTCCAGGAGATAGTTAGGTCAGCAAGGGAGAGAGAAAATTACTTTTTTAGGCTTTGTAAATATTATTGTTCTGTAAAAGGAGATTATCTGCTGATCAAGCCATTATACTAATGCATTGTCAAAGTGGGGATAAAATTGCTCCTTTGTAAGAGTTGTGCAGAATCTTTAGACAGCCAGGCACTTGGGGCAGGCTGGAAGGCATCACAGGGAAGGGCAGCTTCTCTGTAGGAAACAGCCTATTTTAGACTAGTTTCCATATCTTTTTAAATAGACCTGATTAAACTCTGTAGCACTTGCCTATAGTAATGGCACAGAAAGCTTTTGAATTTATCTCCCTGATTCACCTTTTGCATGAGGAGAATATTCCCTCTCATTAACACCCATTCAGCCTTATCCTGGCTGCTAGCCTGAGGAGTGCACTGCCTGGTGATCTGCAGGTGTGATGGCCCAAAGAAACACCTGCCAGGGAAAAATGTGTGCTGGAGACTGTGGGTATGTGACAGGGACCATTTGTGGGTTATCTCAAAGGTGGAGATGGGGTGCTGATGTTCTGTGCTTGCCTTGCACCGTCCTATACTTTGAGGGGACCCCTCCCTAGCTCAGACAGAGGCAGGCAGAAGTGCTTGCAAATAACATTTAACATTTGTGAATTCAGGACACAGCCCTTTTTATTCAGTAGTTCCCTTTTTGGAGGCAAAGGAAATGTCAGCAATAATAGAAATGAGTGGTTCTGCTGCTGTCCCCTCCTAAGGGTTGGAATTGCCTCCTGGGTGTATCTTCCCTCTGTCTCAATATCCACTTATGAGGCACTGAATATTTTCCATTTACCCAAATACTGTATTAGAAAAGAGGATTTTCATACTGAACAAATGGATTCAGATTGCCTATTGTACATTTTCAAGAGATGCTTAATACTATTAATAATATGAGTAAAATTAAATTTACTTATCACAATGAGAGGAAGAAGAATGAAGTTTATTAAATCTCCTCACCAAAATCACTGACTTACTGAAAATAACAAGTCTTCATGAAGAAGAAGCTGATTTGCTCTAAGGAATTGCTTTGCTTGTGTAAATGACTGTGAGCAGCACGTGGAATATCTCCTGGAGAACAGCAGAGTTGTGCTTTCTTGAATTTTATCCATGTAAGTTCTTGTTCTTCTGCTCTCCTCAGAGTGAAATGAAAGATTTAAGTGATGCCTCAGGTTTTAGCTTTTATATTTTTCACATTCTGAGCTGCTTTAGTGTGGGGGTCTGGGTTTTATATTAGGGGATGGTGAGCTCTGTGCACAGAGCAGGGAGACAAAACAATTCCTTCTCCAGCTGGGGACCAGGGACAAATGATCCAAATCTCAGCCCCAAGAGCACAAACAACGTGGGCTGAAGAGAGGAATACAAACAGGGTGGGACTGCCTGGGCTGGAGCTGGAATTGGACAATGAACTCCAAGATGCCAATGGAGCAGAACTTTTATAAAAGTGAGAGACCCCATGACCATTTGTCCATTTTGTGACCATTTTGGTTCATCTTTGGTGTAGCCCTGGCTGTGCTGCCCAAGGTGGATCCATTTAGGCCTCCTAATAAATCCCTACTTTATTCTTTAACTCTGTCCAGCCTCTGTTCTAGGTCAGCCTTCCCAAGGCATCATCAGAACCTGAAAAATTTGGGGTATAGACACTGAAATTGAGGGGAGACACTGCAGCCCCTCCCAGGGAAGGTCCATTGCTGACCTTTGTGGTCACACTGGGCAGCCTGTCCAAGGGCCAGGGAGGGGCTGAAGGATTAATGACATTCTGCCAGAGAGGACACAACATTTCCTGGGCAGGTTGTTCTCAGCACAGCTATGAAACAGCTGTGGAAAATTCATATACTCCCAAAGTTGGCCCTGACCTTGCAGTAGGGTACCTTGTGAACCTTGACAAGCACATATTGTGTACTAAAGCAGGAAAAGGGCATGGATCAGCTTTACTTCCATTTCTTGTTGTTTCCCCCCTATCTGTGGGTTTCCAGAGGAAATTCAGGCACAGGAAGTCTTGTCTGCTGGCTTCTTGGAGCACCAAAGGACAGTGTGAAGCAGGATGCAGTAAGGGCTTGTGTGTCTGGTGTACAATGTACACACACTCCTGTGTGACTGTACTTCAAGCCTTGTTGTTAAGGTCATTGTCATCCCAAACCATCCACAGAAGGGAAAAGTGAGATATTCCCCTTTTTAAGTGTGTAGCCTATTGGCACTCTGCCTGAACGATATTTTTCCATCAATAGGGAGAACCTGGCTGCTGAGTGCAGCCAAATACGATGGGGAGCCTGTGGCACACAGCAGTGCTGGCAGCTGCAGTGCAACAACATATTCTGACAAAAGTTCAGTGAGTAGATGCACACTTTCACACCCCAATTTTTTAGAAAATCATCTTCAATATTCAAGGTGTTGTTCTCCTTTGTTCAGAGGGGAACAGCCTTTAGCTATTTGTAAGAGGTGCATTAAAATGTTTTAGTCAGCGCTGTAGAAACACTATATCAATTGGTAGTTTGGATTTATGTTCTAGATACATGTGGCCAAAGCCCAAACTGTGCCATAGCTTGGAAATGGGACATTTCCCGCCCACCCAAGCTGTGCTTTGGGTTTTTTGGGAAGGCAGTGTCAGTGCAACTTTGCAAGCTGAAGATGCACCACTTGTGTAACTGTGCAAGGCTTCTCCAAAGCCACTGGATCTGCTGTGCTTTACATCAGTCATGGATCATCCTCAGAGCCTTAAAACGTTCCTCTGAATGACTCTGAGCCCGTCCTCTCCTCAAGGAAAGCCAGCCCAGAGTAGAAATTGAAAAGCAGAAGGAAAAGGCCAGAGACAGACACAGATCAGAGCAATCTGCTGCTGTAAAAGGAAACCCCTGTGGAGGCTTCCGGGATTATTTAAAGGAGGTGGTAAATGACTCAGAATAAAAACATAACATAGTTCAGAATCACCAGCTGTGTTTTCCTTCCCACGATCTGACAGTGCTTGTGTGCTGTGTCTGACAATGCAAACAGAGCAAATTTCTGCTGCTGGAGTTCCCAGGTTGCCAGATTGCTGGGCACTGAGACACTTTGAGAGAGAAACTGTCCTTTGGACAAGGGGACAACCTCTTACCTGATTCCTCCTCAGCAGCCTGGTTTGGGGTCAGTGAGTCCCAGTCTCATGGATTCACTGACTTTGTAAGGAGCTCCATGTGGATGCTGTTATTATAAATGTTTAGTGATAGTGCTACAGAGGTGACTAATACATGTATCAAATGGTTATGTGCATAATGCGAGCTGACACTGTAAGACATTCATAAGCAACCTGTGCCTCTGCTGGTCTCATAATTGTGCAAATTGATTAGCTACTTATCCAAACACCCTTTACCTAACCCTTTAGAAGCTGCTCATAAATATACCTCGGATACAAACCACTCTCCCTCAGCTTCATTTTTGGCCTTGGTCGCTGTGCAAAAGGAATCAAGTGCATTAATTCCTTGGAAGTCCAGCTACTGATAACCACAATGCTGAGTTTGCACGTGGATCCCACGTGATTCACTGAGGTTTCTGTGGGACCAGGAGCTGGCTGAAAGTGCAATTACTCCTGGTCCACACACACATCACTGCACACCAGCACAGGGCTGCTTTGGCACAGAAAATAGGGCAGGATGTGCCCAGGAGCACAGGATTTCTCCCAGCAGCTTCCCATCACTTGCACTGTGCTGCAGGGGGATGTCTGGCTGCTGGAACTCTGGACCTGTTTCACACAAGCCACATTTGCAGCACTAGGACTGGAACCCCAGATATGTGAGAAGGAAATCCTGTGTGATGGGATGCCCTGACACATCTGCCAGCACTCTGTGTGCAGAGACAGAGCACTGTGCCTGATCTGACAGCTCCCTCTCCCTCTCCTTCCCCTGGCCCTATTTCTAGGGTGTTCCCTGGTCACCATCAGCCCCTGGAGCAGCTTCAGCCACGCTGACCTGCAGCACATCAGCTGTGCCTGCCCCACTCTGCCCTGCTGTTCCCTCAGTGGGAGCTGCCGTGGCCAAACCCCACAGAGCCAGGGCTGAGGGCACAGCTGGGAGCAGGCAAAGTGGAGCTGCATCCTCCCTCCTCAGGTGGACAGGTTTTGCTTCCCAGGGAGCATGGAAGAGGTTTTACAGTGACTTCTGTGAGCCAGAGAGAAGTTTGAGAAGAGGATCCACGTTTATCCCTGAAAGAATTTCCTACCAAGGTCATTGACACAGAAACCAAGAAAGAAAGAAGGATAAAGAGAAACCTGCAACTGCCTGTTCCAATGAGCACTTTGTTTGTCTCTCATGACCAATGAGTGAAGTGCAAACTTATGAGTCTTGTAAGAATGTATAAAAAGTATGCATGCTATAAAAAACCAGTTTGAAGCCTTCTGAAAATGGAGTGTGTTGCTTTGGATTGTCTCCATCTCTACCACAACAAAAGAGCTTTCTGCAGACACGGTGCCTTTGGCAGCTCCCTTTGTTTTCCAGCTGTTTCCCTACCTGTTTCAGGCTGAGCAGGGATGAGCCTGGAGCACAAGCATTTAGCACTGAAGGGAGCAAATGCAGAGCTAAATCTTCTGCTGATGGAAATCAGTCCAGCCCCACTGCTTCCTAGAGCTGTGGGAGCTCCTGTCATTCACATCAGCTGCAAGTCTGTTCTGGAAGCTGCCCTGAAGGCTCTGAAGGTGTGGTTTCCAGTCACAGTATGGTTTTCTCTTTGCTGAGACAGTTAAATGTCCCAGTTTTCCACAGGATGATATTCATGGCTAGTAGGGACTAAATTCCTCTAGTTACCATGAACCATGCAGGTGTCATGACTGGAATTTGTCAAAGTGTGCAGCATGACATTGGTGACTCTATTATGAAAAAAGTACAAGCTGGGAGAAAAAGGAAGGGAAAGTATTTTCATTATGAAGGATGCTGTTGAAAAAAACCCCAACAAACCCACACTTTAATTAAAAGAAAATGATCCACAAGTTTTAGCCATCTCTAGAAATTGCTGCTTGCAAAGCAGCATGAGGATTTCACTGACAACAAGTGATTTTCATCAATTCAGAGAAATTTTATCATTTCTAGTTTTTAATAGCTCTGCTGATGCAGGTGGCTCATGTAAAAACAGGCCATAACAAAGCTGTTTCAAAACCATTTGAAATAATTTCAAGAGGGATTGCAGCAAAAAAAACACATCTATTACTCACTGAAACTCTTTTTAAATATCTGTCCATATTTTCTGGTGAGACACTTCAAATGTGTGAATAAAGTGGTCTCCCTGATGTCAGGCACAAGGTAGACCTTGCCCATCAAGGATAATTCTGCCTCATTTCTCTTTTTCCTCTTTTCCTGGGTTTCTCAGCAGGCCCTACACAGGTATTGATCCCTCCTTTTTACTCTCAGGACTTAACTAAACAAACCAGGGCTGTCTTAACTCCTTGACATTTGATTCCCCTCTTGCAGGAATATCTACACAGTGACAAACCATCTGTGATCAGGCAAGATTTATTGTTCCACTGATTCCTGGAACTGAAAATATTAATGATGTAAAATATTGATTTGAAAAAACAAACCTCTGAGTTGCTCAATGAGCCTCTCATCCAGGCACAATGCTGAGATGTCCATCCATATTCCATTTTCATATTTATTGGTAAGTGAAAAATCAGGCATGTCAAGCTGTTCAATTTCTAAAGTGAAGTACTTCTCTCCCTCAGATGCACATGAATAATTCTCATTAACCTTCAAGGGATTAATGCAGTTTCTTGCAAATGGCTGCAATATACAGTATTTAATATTTATGCTTTCCATATGGCTAGTGCTGTCATACATTCTTGTCAAACATGCTGCACAGTTAATGATATTTTAACTAAACGTGGTCCGGAAGACCTGGATGTTTGAGGGACACTTGTGCCCATCTCCATTTTTATGGACGCTATTTGAGCCTCATAAAAAAATTCCTAAAGAGATTAAATCATCTGCTCTACCTAAACATGATGTTCAGCTGCCCTTAAAGCAAAACCAAATGTGATATTGTCAGATGAGCCCCAGAGCCAGTGAGCTCTGTAATATCCATGCAGAGCCCAGAGTGCCTGAGAGACAGCCACAGAATCATCTCAGAGTGGTTTGGGTTGGAAGGGAACCTAAACCTCATCTCATTCCACCCCTTGCCATGGGCAGGGACACCTTCCACTAGATCAGCTTGCTCCAAGCCCTGTCCAACCTGGCCTTGAACAATTCCAGGGTTGGCGGTAGGATGGAAGATGACCTGGGAACAGTTTCCAGGTTGGAAAACAGAACAACAGAGGGTAAAAGTAACCTGGCCAAGGGCCCAGCAAACCAGTGCCAGAAACTGGGAGAAAACAGTGGTATGCTCTGTTAGACCCTGCTGTCCACAGGGTCCTTGTACCTGTGCAGTGGGAGTCTCTGACTGGGGGCAGTTGCTCTGGGGCCACGTCCCACCATGGGATAAGTGGAAAGATTGCTTTTCCCTCACACTGATCCCATGGGCTAAGGCTGTATCTGTTAGATCAGACTGATGGATGCCCAATACACCATGTACCTATCAGTGATGAAGCAGTTTTAAACATTTTATTAGCATTCTTCCCCCTTAAATCAACTTTGCTACATTTACAGACACAGATTTTATCTGAACAAGTTTCCTGGAACTATTCAAAATAAAGCAGGAACTTTATTGCAATTTTTGCATTCCAATTTTCCTGCCATCTACTGCATGTTCCCTCACTGAGAGGCATTTCACTTCATTTTCATTCCCTTCTTTGCCACCTCCTACCTCAGAAATGAACATATTCAGAATTTCTGTTCAATGTCAAGGCAAACATGAAGATTTACACTGCTGATTTTGAGTAGCCTTGCGCAGCTTTTCAGTGAAGAAACCAGACACAGTGGGGAAACACTGGCTATTTCTCTTATTTATATGTCCATACATATATGGATGTATATTGTACATATACATACAATGTACATATTGCTGGGTAAAGAGAGATGGTCACAGACTGCAGGATGGAAACCTCCTGCTCCTGGAACCTCAGCCCAAACCCTGCTGCCCAGCTCCATGGAACAGCCCTACCCCAGAGCTCAGCCTGGTAAAGCCATCAAAGGAGAAAGCAAACAGTTTGCTACAGCTTGCTGTTTAATGGACTAAAAATCCTCTATCAATCAGAACCGTAAGCATTTCTGCCAAAACTAAACCCTGACTTCCATGCCAAAGGGAAAGGACCTGCAAAACGTTGGTGGTGCTCGTGGTTTGGGGAGCAGGGTCATGGCTTGTGATGACAAATGACTGCACAGAGAGAGGGGACAACCTGGCAAGTGATAGGTGCCAATTGTCACAATTGTCATCATAAGAGGATGTGACCTGCTCTAGAACATCTAAACCATTCATCTTTCAAGCCTAAAGCAGAAGGAGTTAAACCAAATAGATTTGAACAGGCAAGAAGGTGAAGCACTGCCTTGAGATCTGTAACAAAGGCTGGAGAGGGAGGGAGAGGCAGGGCTCTGGACTTGAATTGCCAATGCTGTTGGATGCTGATAATTTCTGGCCCACTCAAAGCATGTAGAATGAGTTTTTCTTAGTTATAATTATAGACACACTTACATTTTAGGGTCATCCAGTGCCATGTGGGGTCATCACAACTCATTAAAGTAAAATTAGCCTCTGCATCTTTGTCCTTCTTGCACCAAACAAAAAAAAGCTGCCTGTAATAGTACAGGATGTGGCCTGTGAGTGTGCCCATAATTAAAAGGTTGAGCTACTCTTGTAAACAAATTACCATGAACAAAGGGGTTTACAAATGCTGGCTAATTAGTTTGGATTCCCTAAAGCTTTTAGCTGTTTTTTAATTCAATAACACAGTGTAAATTCTCTAGCCTGGAAAGTCTAATAGGAATTGGCAGAAAACTAAATAATTGATATTGTCAGCGATTGCAGCCCTCCGATGTTATTGTCTGCCAGTAAGCAGGACTGCTGTTGTTTCCTGAGAGGATAAAGAACTGGTTTTAATGAATTAACAATATAAATGGTAGACAGCTGGCTTTCAGCAGCAGCTCAGGAGGCAATGTTTCAAGTTGAGGCTATAGGACCAGTGAAAAAAGCCCTTCAGAGAGGCACTTGATGAGAGATGTGCTCATCACGCCTCATGCTGAGGGCCCAAATCCCTTCAGCTTTATTCCCCAGTGAAGCCTTGGGGCTCACTTCCAGGGCTGGAGGGAACAGGGGCAGCTGAGCACCTGAGCAGGTGCTGGTGGGGTAGGGGAGGGTGCCTCAACCCACGCCAGCTGCAGCTGCTGGGAGGGTGCTGGGGGAGCAGGGAAGGGCAAACAGGCAGCCCTTGGTGCCAGCCCAAGGTGTGGAATGTGTTCTGGCACTGTGAAGGCTTCCTGTGGAGATCCTACCAGTCACACAGTGGCTGGTGCCTGCTGGGCAAACTGGTTTGAGAAAGTCTGGGCTGCCCCTCAGCAGTGATGGCCTCTAGGTTTTCACCATGGCTCTGCTGAGCTTCTCCTGGTCCAGGGCGTGTGGGAAATTCAGGACTCCTGGACAACTGACCAATATGATTAAGCAGAAGCTGTTTATTGTTTACATTAAGCACTTATTTATACATTATGACCCTACTGCACATGCTGATCACTCATTTCTTATTTGTGTCTTTGCTTGTCCACATGTTCTGCTTACCCCTGTCAGAATATGTTTGGTTACAGTCCAGGTGGCTCACAGCTCACTGTTAGCTATTTCTTGTGGTCTTAGAATTCAGTTTCTCAGCTTTTTCTTTCTTATTTTAGCACAGTTTATATGTTAGTAACCTCGATGAATTCCAGAGAGCCCTGAGAAAATTCTGATCACACAGTTACAGACGGAATGGCTGGTGCACACTGCAGTCTGAGTTGTTCAGAGACATTGCTACGCAGGGGGTTTCTCCTGGGTTTTTGGTTTGTCTGGGTTTGTTTATACTTCTGTTAAACCATAATTACCTAAGTCCCTGAAAGTGGAATTTGGTCACATCATAAGCTAATATGTGTTTTAATCCACTTTGCCCACTTCTGTCTTCATTGTGTTGGAAGCCAGCAACGTGTGGGGCTCTGTGCAGCTCATCATCTGCTCTCCCAGCCTTACCAGCCTTTCTAAGTATCAAAGTAACAAAATACAGTGGTGGGACAATGCTTGTGTCATACATGGATTTTTAAGTGGGTTTGTTTGGGGTTTTTTTCTTGCAAAAGTGAAGCATTTAGTCTCTGAAGAAATGTTTTCTTGGCTCAGTTCTTGTGGGAACTGCCCAAGTGCTCTCTGTGATCAGCCCTGTGATCTCTTCTGCCAGCACTTCATTTGCCCCAGGTTGTCACCAAAGCTGGCTGCCTGCTCTGAGTAGAAGGTTTAAAGACCCATCCTCAACCCACTCCTCACACCTCTCCCCAAAGAAGAGCTTGCAGCAGATTGGTTTGGTCTCTACCAAAAGTTATTATTTTAAAGCTATCAGCTGGTAGCAGCTGGACCTTGACCTTGCTTCTCAGCTGATGTGAAGGAAACAATCGGCTTTCAAGGAGGCAAACTGTTACCAGCTCTTCCAAAAGAGGTCAGAGAGAGGGAGTGTCAAGAAAAATCAGAGCAAATATAGGCCACAGCTCAGCAGAATTAGTAACAAGGGATAATGTGGAGAGAGCTGAAGTGGGCTTGAATACACAGGGCCAAGTCCCAAGCTGGCATAAACTAGTTAGGCTTTGAAGGCAATGACCTGATCCTGTCTGTAGTGCCTGTGCATCCATCCTGGAGCAGCCTTGTCACTGCTAGTCACAATGGCAGGAATAAAAGAGGACTCTTTTCCTCTTTATTTTTCTCTGTTTGTTGAAAAGGCATTGGTTTCCTCTGACAAAAACTAAAATAGCTTCATAGAAGGCCTTGGCAGCCTGGACTATCTCAATAGCCAATGTGAAGCACGGCAGAAGAGCAACTCATTCTTTACACAGCATAATGCACGGTAATGCCACTCAGAAACCACATGAACAAAAGTTATGAGCTTCACAATTTTTTAAGGACACAAACCTTTCTGCTTTCACAATCAATTCCCTTCAGTACTCCCATCTCATACATGGCCTGAGACCAGACATTCCTTGCCTTGGTTTGAAAAGACAGGTGTGTGCTAAGGAAGGCAGGAGCCTCGCCTGAAATGGAAAATGTAAACCCCCTCCCTCTGAATTTTTATAATTTTGAAATTAAGAGGCTCTCAGGCAAAGATATGGGAATAGGAATAATAGTTCTATATTAGGAAAATTAAAATACAAATGCAATAGCACAAAAAAAGAAAACAAACCACTGCCAGAATCAGAGCAGGCCCTGGCACGCCGTGTGTCAGGGAGGTGGCAGCAGCCCCATCCCAGGGTGGCTCAGCCCTCCTGCAGTGCCAGCTGTGCTTCTGCTGGAGCAGGGATCCTGCACAAGGGGGGAGTTTTCCTCTGGAGCTCCAGGGCTGGGGGAGATGGGCCTGGGCTCCTCTGGGAATGCAGGGGGAAGAAAGCTGCTCCTCTGGGAATGCAGAGGGAAGAAAGCTGCTACTCTGGGAATGCAGGGGGAAGAAAGCTGCTCCTCTGGGAATGCAGGGGGCAAAGGCTGCTGTGCTGTTCCCAGGTCAGATTGGATCCAGGTAGGAATGCTGGGCTCCTCCCCTGGGCAGAGCATCTCCCATGGGATGCTGGAATTTTCTCAGCCATGCAGGGACACTCAGTGGCCATGAACAGCAGAGATCTCCTGGAGGGAGGATTGGCTGTGGGAGAGCAGAGAACTGCCCCAGCTCTGACAGATGGGAAATAAAATACAAACCTATTTCCAACATAAGACATTCCCTCCTGCCCTTTCTCAGGTATGGTAGAAAGCTTTCTTTCATCCTCAGAAGAGGACAGGAGCTCTTGGTTTCCCAAGTATCCCGCTCTCCTGATTTTAGCCTAGGCTGCTTTTCTAGTGTGGGGCTGGGATGAGTAGGAAGAGGAAGAACAAATCCATGTAGGTTGCTCAGCTTGCAGGTGATGGTACATTTTCTTTAGCAGCCGTTTTCCTCCAAGCCCCAAAAGAGTGATCAAATTAATGACTGCATTTTCTAGCAACAGGAGCACCTAAAATGAATTTAGATCCTGCAGAATGCTGAAAGCCCTGTTGTTGTTTATTGTTGCCAGTGCTGCTGCTCTGGAGGATGTCCAGGAGGTGTGTGCAGGGAGATTACATCACTGCCTCCTGCAAGGCACAATTAGGTCAAAATAAATGTCTTCAGGTGAGTTCAGTGAGTGAGTTTTTCATCTGAAGCTGGGAATGTTTCTGCTTCCAGTGTGCTTGGGAGAAGGAGAAGGTGGGGGTGGGAGAATTGGCATGACTTGGGTGTGCGTGGTTGATCAAAGAAGATTTAGAGCCGCCTGTGAGCAGAAAGCTGGGACAAACTCTGAGTGTTGGTAATGCTGAAACCCAACTCTTCTTAGGCCATCCCACTCCCCTCATCACCACAGCCCATGGTTTAATGTAGAACAGAGACAGTGTGGCACCTAGGCTAGATTTATGAAGGAAATGGGCCATATTGTCATTCAGAATGAAGGCTCAAGAGCTGAATTCTGAAGGTTCTCTAATTGAAGAAAAAAGTGCCTTCTCAATTAGGAAGCTCAGCTTACAGTCAGATGAGGTTTGCACAGAACACTGAGTTTTTGTTAATTCATGCAGAAGTACAGCTTTGGGGCCTGCAGGATACCCTCTGCTCCCATTGCAAGAATTCACCACACCCTGTGGAATTGCAGCCTAGTGGAACAGAGATTAAACTGAACTTTATTAATTCAGAAAACAAATGCACCTTTTTTCTTTATCTTGACAAGCTGTAGATTTATTTCTCTTGTCTAGACTTAGGGGCTTTGGTTCCCCACCAGTGCTCCCAAGCCACCCCAAATGCTGAAGAACAAAAATACTTTATCCACCACAGAACAGAAGATGTTTGTTTCAGGCTTAATGACTTGAGCTGTTTGTGCTCTCATCCAAATGTTATCATCTGGGAAAAATGCAGTTCTGATTCAGATTCTCATCTTGGAGTGAGTTGTGTGTTCAGTGGAGTCGTGTGTGAGTTCCTGCAGAAGTGAGTCTGGCTCCTGTGGCTTTCCCAGCCCATTTTGAGGTGGCCTTGTGCCCCATCTGTCTAGCCTGAAATGGGCATTACTACTTCCAAATGCCATTGGATGCAACTCACAGCTTCTGATAGAAGTTCTCTGGGTACAGCAGCATGGAAATGTGTGGTGTAAGCAGGAGTGTTTCTGAACCCTCATCATTTAACAGCCTCGTGGAATGGAATCCTGTCCTATGGAGCCTGGCACTTCTGCTGTGGACAAATGTTTTCATTTTCCTCCTCCCTTACTCACCCTACACTGCAGCACAGTTCTGAGCTTGCCCAGTGTCCTGCCTTGTAAAATAAACATGTATTCTATTTGCCATCTGTTAGAGGTGGGGCAGGTACTCCTGTTAAGTTCGGCAGTTTTCTTATCTCTTCCAAGAACAATGTCTCCCTCTAGGGAGATATCTTCTGTTAATGGGCCATTAAATAACTCACTGCATGACTGGTAAAGTTACATCATCCCACTCTGAGATGCTCCGCCCAGAGGGAGGAGCCAAGCATCCCTACCTGCATAAAATCAGCATTTTTTAAGACATCAGAGCAGCCTCTTCACTGAATTCCCAGAAGAACAACCTCTTTGCTGGATTCCCAGGGGAGCAGCTTCTTCCCTGCTGGATCCCCAGAGAAAGACCAGGCCCATCTACTCCATCACCAGACCTTCAGAGAAAACTACACCCTTCTACAAGATCACCGCTTCAGCAGCATTTCATTTGCCACTCCAGGAGGAGCAGCCACCATTTAACTGGACTATTACCAACACCCTGACTCCTCAGGGTATCAGGTTTCTGATTCTATCAGTAGTTTTGTTTGTACTAATTACATTTTTTTAAATATAATTTTAATTAGGTTTTTTTCCTAGTAAAGAACTGTTATTCCCATTCCCTATCTTTACCTGAGAGCCTTTTTATTTTGCAATTGTAGTAATTCAGAAGGAAAGAGTTTACCTTTTCCATTTCACAGGAGGCTTTTGCCTTCCTTTGCAGACTCCTGTCTTTTCAAACCAAAACACACAATTTTGTGGTTTGTGCAGGTAACTGCTCCAAAGGAGGCTGAGATGATTTAGCCACAGTCAGAGGGCTCAGCTCTGGGGCTGCAGGGCTTTCCCCTCCTCGTGGCAAGCTCCTCTCACACTCTGCTGGCCAGCTTGGCTGATCAGCAGATCCTGCAGGCCAGAGCTCCTCAGCTGCAGGCTGCCCAAAGCCCTGGTGACACTGCCAGCTGACCAGAGCCAATAGTGGTGTCCTTGCAGGGGTTTTGCATGGAGAGGATGGCTCAGGAGGTGTAGACAGTGCAGGAAACAGCAGCCCTGAGCTGCCAGCCTGTCCCCATGGGTTTGGATTGCAGGGATGACTTAAGGGGTTTTCTTAGATGTTTCAGTCAAGCAGGATGGTCTTTCTGCTTGCTCTTATGAAGTCAGAAATTGTGAATCTACAGGCAAGCATACAAAATGTTTAGGCTAAACAGTGGCTGGGCTTTAATATCCATTTACTGCTCCCAAAGAATAATGTTCATCTGTGTGGCAATGCCATTTAAAGGGCCCCCAGCCAGTGTGTGTCCCTGTGCCCAGTGTCTGGGTCGCTGAGCTGACAGCCTGAACAGACAAAGCAGTGTGCTCCCCATTGTGCAGAACGTGGAGTTCACTGATTCCAGTCTCCTGCCAAAGGTATTGCAGACAGATTTTCTCAGCACCAGAACTGGACAGAGGCCTTGGGTTCCTAAAGCTCTGCTTTACAGAGATGGACACATGGTTCAGCTGCTGCATCTAATGACAGGCAGGACTCAGCTCCCAGGCTCAGGCAGCACTGAACACAGACACAGAAGTGCTTCTGAGAGTGAGGGCACCCAGGGGACCCCTGGTAACAGCCAGGCTGAGCCCAGCAGCCAGATCAGTGGTTCTGGTTCTTGCACAGTTGTCCTGGAGATTTTTTCCTGATAAAATAGAGCAGAAATCAGCCTGGCTCAACCCAATCCTTCCAGCAGCATTCCCTCTGCTCCTGAGATTATATTGCTTTTATGGGTGCACTGGTGTGCTTTCAGCTAAGAAAGACTACAGCTCACAACTTAAATGTCTCCTTAGACACATGATTGGCATGCCTGTGTATTGAGTTGCAGGCAAAATACTGCTGCTACAGTGAGTCTGTGAGTGAAAACAACTCATCCAGCCATGGAGAGAATCCACCTCCTGGCAGGCCTCAAAACAGCAGCACTCTGAACTGCCTGGAGGCAGCAAGACCAGCAATCTGCCCATGCTGGGGTCTCCTCCTGCCCCATCAGCCACCCTGTCCCTCACCCTCAGTGCTGACATCAGTGTGGCAGCAGATTGATCAGGTTACAGGCAAATATCATGGAGTCTCAGACTGCTTTGGGTGGGAATGGGCATTACAGCTCATCTGCTTCCATGCCCTGCCATGGCAGGGTCACCTTCCACTGGCCCAGCCACATCCATCTGCCCCAAAACACTTCCAGGAGTGTCTGGAGGGTGTTCTTGGTTTTGTTGTTGTGCTGGCTTGTAAGCATGTATTCTATTTGCCATCTGTTGAGGTTGGGCAGTTTTCTTATCTCTTCCAAGAACAATGTCTCCCTCTGGGGAGATATCTTCTGTTAATGGACCATTGAATGACTCACTGCATGACTGGTAAAGTTACATCATCCCACTGTGAGATGCTCCACCCAGAGGGAGGAGCCAAGCATCCCTACCTGCATAAAATCAGCATTTTTTAAGACATCAGAGCAGCCTCTTCACTGAATTCCCAGAAGAACAACCTCTTTGCTGGATTCCCAGGGGAGCAGCTTCTTCCCCACTGGATCCCCAGAGGAAGACCAGGCCCATCTACTCCATCACCAGACCTTCAGAGAAAACTCCACCCTTCTACAGATCACTGCTTCAGCAGCATTTCATCTGCCACTCCAGGAGGAGCAGCCACCATTTAACTGGACTATTACCAACACCCTGACTCCTTAGGGTGGCAGGTTTCTGATTCTATCAGTAGTTTTGTTTCTACTGATTAAATTTTTTTAAATTCAATTTTAATTAGGTTTTTTTTTTCCTGGTAAAGAAATGTTATTCCCATTCCATATCTTTACCTGAGAGCCTTTTAATTTTGAAATTGTTGTAATTCGGAGGGAGGGGGTTTACCTTTTCCATTTCACAGAAGGCTTTTGCCTTCCTTCACAGACTCCTGTCTTTTCAAACCAAGACTTTTGTGCACTGCTCCCTTGGGGAGGGATCATCAGCCTGCTGGAATGGAGATTCTGGGATCAGATCCCATCCCTCCAGCCTCTTCCATGGCCTGCAGGGTCCTTGCCTGTGGAGAAGGGGCCCTGGTGAGGGGAAGGACATAGTGGGAGTATGAGCAGTAGAGGGGTGGAGGCAGCAGAGTAAGGGCTGGGGAGGGTACAGATCTCTCGTGTGGGAGAGGGGACAGAGGTGCAGGAGGCTGCAAGGGGCTGTGCTGCCCCACAGGCCAAAGCTGCTGTCACTGTCCTGCCATACTGCCTTGGGGACCAAATCCTCCACTCATCGTAGGGAATCACATCTTATTCGAAAAGATATTTCAGGCCACTTTTTCTTGACGTTTATTTCTTTCAAATGAAATGAGCAGGGAGGAGCCAGAGCCCTTTGTTATAATTCATGCAACTCCCTGGAGTCTTGCCCATGCCAGACATATGAATTTACAAGTTATTTGATAAATTGAGTAATCTTTTCTTCCAGGAAGCAATTTCTGACATATTTTGATGTGCAATATCATCTGGAGACTTGTTAAGATTCTTCTTTTCTCAAGGAAATAGAGATTTTAGTTGTTTTCTCTTTTTAGAATTTGGGCTTATTGCTTTGCCCAAGGACTTGGACTCCAAACTAAAATTAATTTTCAGTAATAGTTCTGTGCAAAAAGGAAGAAAGTTTTGTGTATCAATGGATTCAGACTGAGATCTGAATTTGGTAGCTGAAGGGAAAATAATTAATATAAGTGAAACATCAAATTTTCTTATCAATGTTTTTTTAAGTTCTTGTGCACTTTATTTGAGGCATGAAAGAACTACAGTATTGCTCCAAATGAACACCTTGTTTTACCAAAAATACAATTTTCAGGGTCTTTTTCCACCAGAAGATCAAAAAGAAATGTGTGGGGGTGTTTTCTGGCTTATGTTTTTTATTTTGGAGGGTCAAACTGAAAACTCCCTCTCTAGTATGGAAAAATGCCCTATTGGGTCTGAAAGTGCTTGTTGTGGTGCGGCAGCAGGCAGGGGTGGGACCCCTTGCTATCACAAGTTGTAGTTCATTGTTTTAGCTCCAAAGGTGACTGATTTGTCAGCAAGGATGTTGGCTATCATGAATATGCATAGCAAGGATGTAGCTGCTCCAAGCATCTCAAAGTCAAAATGCTAGCCAGGCTAAAAAAACAAAACAAAACAAAACAAAACACTCTCCCCCCTCCCCACCCTGCCTCCTCTCAAAAAAAAATAAAATTGAACAACCTTCTTCTCCCCTTGCTCCTGTGAGAAGTGCTACTCACTTCCAAAAAATAGAAAAGTTTTATAAAAACCTTATCCAAAATACAACAGAAGACTGAATAGAGAAAATATCACAGTGCTGGGAGGAGAGGATTTTCCCATCATGTGCTCACCCACACAGTGGAGGTTTTTTAACCCTTTACCCCTCCCAGAGTTCTGTCCATGGACTCCTCCTTCCCTGTCCAGTGCTGGGATCACCTCTGACATCCTGACTGGGGCTCAGCTGTTGCCATGGGAACAAGCCAACGCTCCCAAATGTCCCAAACCCAGAGCACCCCTGATAACTGCACAAGGGGTGTAAAACATAACTGTAAATCTATAAAACTTCTCCTAACATATATATATGATATTTGCCTTTTAATTGTGACAGTCAGCCATGGCATTACCCATGTGTCACACTCCTGTCCTTGGGAAAGGAGGCACCGAGAGTGAGCAGAGCATCCATCCAAGGCCAAAGTGGAGTGGGAGCTCCCTGTGTGTGGTCATCACTTTTGGATTAAGCCCTTTTCTGACCCAGAGATGGGTCAGCTGAAAGGTGTTGTAAAAACTTTTATTCTATTTTCAGTCTCATGTGAAGGGTGGCACAATACAGATGTTATAATTTACACCGTCACAATCAGAAGCCAAATATTTCCTAATTATAATACATTATAAGCGTTTCTTGGCCTATCAGCTTTTGTCACACCATGCTGTAAATGCCTTAAAGCCAATGATCTAAAATTACTTCTTCTGAGTCTGTTATTACAATGTATTTTTCATAGTTCTGTTTCTCTGAAGTATCCATTCTTATTTGCAAGGCCATCTTTTGAAACTTCTTTCTAGTTCCATTTCTCTCTCAACAATGTCTGTCCTATGCCATGGCATTTCTAAGTCAGCATTTCTTATCTCAAAGTTTGCATACAGACACACACACTGTGTGGGCCTTCTGTCAGGCTTTGAGAAATCTCCATAAATTCATTTCCCACATTTCTCCCTCTCTCTTGAATGGAAAAAAACCCACATACCACCTGCATCCTGCCAATGCCACTGCAAGGGGATTGCCTCTGTTTGGCTGCATTTGGACTTGGATGCACAACTTCCATCCTGGGATTGCTTTGCTGCTTTATACACAGGGTGTTCCATGGGGAGCGACCTCCACAAGTGGGAGATGCTTCCCTGCACCCCAGCCACAAGCAGCTGTTGGTTGCAGGAAGGGGTTTCCTGAGGAATTCTGCCACGTGGGATCCTGTCTGGCACTGTCCTGGCAGGGAAGCACTGATGTTTGCATTTGGCAAACCCACTGGGAAGAGTGGTGTCAGCTTCATGTTCAGGGGACAAAGTCAAGAGCCTCTGGGGTGTGGGCTGGCAACCATGAAGGAGACAGCTCCATTCTCTGCCATGAAAAACCCATTTTCAGTCCAATTACCCAGGAAATGTGGGTTTAAAAGGCTCATTCTCTGTGGGGGAAAACGCTAAGAAATTGAGTGAGTGGAAAATTCCTCTGGAAATCTAATGTGAGGCAAATTCCCATAGAGATATGAAGTTATTTTTGTAAAGAAACGGGTTGATTGTATTTTCCTGCAGATTTTTCCAAGGGACTCTGCCTGTGTTCTGGAGAACTATTGTATCTCCCAGTGAGCTTTATCAGAAAGGACATGAGAAGCAGTCATAATGAGAATTAATAAGTTTCTGCTGATTAATAAGGAATGCTCTGGACTTGTTGAACACGGTGGAATTTGTATCAAGTTAATCCATCAAATCTGAGGCCTGCACCAGCAACTGACTTCCAGATGGGGACACATAAAGATGAAGAATAATTTGCTGGAGGCCACTGAAAATTTAAGAGCAGACCTGGGATTCCCCTGTATGAGTCAGAGTACCTTCAAAATACTTCCACTTGCTGTAAAACAGGAATAATCCCTTGGATCCCTCCTGAACCTATGCCATGGAGAGAAAAGGGCTCCAAACCACATCCCACATCCTCCATGCTCTGAGAGCTTGGGATGCAGCTTTTCTTCAGCAGAACATCCTTGTCTGGAGTGAGTGGCTCTCTGGGAAGGGCGAGCTGTGCCTGGGGATGCCCCAGAGCAGAAATCAGCCCCTGAGGGCTGCTCTCTCCTGGGCAGACACGGCCCCCAGGGCACACATCCAGCACATCTCAGGGCTCTGGAGGTGGCAGCTGGCAGTGTTGGCAGGTCTGCATGAGCCCCTCGGGCATGTGTGTTTTTCCCAGGTATTTCAGAGCTCCACTACAGCTGATTTCCAAGGGCATTAGGAACTCAAGTGCCTTTTGAGAATAGGAGACTGTGTCTCTCTTTCCTTGTATGTGAAATGGAACTAAGAGCACTCCATCACACTCCTGTGGGAAGGCTGCATTAAAGACATCAAATGCTACAGGAATAAAGGACCATAAATAACAACTTTGCCTTTTTGAGACAGCCACCAGCAGGTACCAGCAGCAGCAACTTGCTCTGCATTCCATCCATCCCCATCCAGGGGTTTCTGACTTAGCTCAGATTTAGCAATAATTATTTGGTCAGTTTTACCTATTTGGCCTTTTGTGGGTGTTTGATGTGAGACACAGAGGAATTTTACTCTCCTTTTGGTGTGAGCTTATGTGTAAACCATGCCTGATCAGTGCAGAATCCCTGAGCACACACTCCTGCCCCTAACCAAAGCCAAAACCTCGTGTCACTCCACACTGCTACTGTGGTTATGCCTTGTCTAAGCAAGCAACAGCAGCAAAACTCTGCAGTTCTTGTATTTGCTGCTCTGCTCTTTGTGAAGGATATCAGGTGTCCTTTGGCTGGGCTGGGTTTGGGGCAGCATCCGACTGGATACAAGCCATGAGTTAGAGAAGTGCATGCAAAATATTTAGTATTCATATAAGTGTATATTTATATTTATATAATATATAGTATTTGTATATTATAGAAGTGTATGCAATTATCATATAATGGCATGATCAAACAAGAGGACAGCAAGTTACAGAGAACCATGGCAAGTGCAGCTGGAGTCAGAGCAGTGCCTGTGGTTGGAGAGTTTTGATTTCCTGACAGAGGATCTGTGGATGTTCCAGCTCCTGTTACAGCAATAACCTGAGCAGCTGCTCCTTGTGGCAGGACTGTGAAGAGGGGTTTGGGGAATTCCTGCCTGTGACCACAGCAAGAACTCCACTCCTCCAGCTGATGGAGAAAACCCTGGCCCAGGGCTGCAGCTGGGGACAGCAGGTAGCTCTGTGCCCCTGACTGAAGGTGTAGCACTGGCTCTAGCAGCACAGCAGCAATTAAGCAATAAAGAGCATCTAATAAGAGAGGTATAAAACCCTCTTTGTCCCCTGGTAACTCTGCTCTAGGCACCTGCTTTATATCAAAGAAAGCTTCCAAAAATGGAAGCTAGCAAAAGAGGCGGAAAGCAGAAGGAGAAAAAGCATTATTGTTAGAGCTGACATTAATTTGCATTCTCAATTCAGTCTCACAAATGGCTCTTGGGGGTAATGAGTTACCTGAATCAAATCCTATTGAGGATAGAAATTGTTTTTAATTATAATGCATAATAGCCTGAATGGCTTTGAGAAGGTGCCCTTTTACTTTGTGTCTGCTGGAAGCAAAGCAGAATTCCTGGTGGCATCTTTCTAAATAATGTGATTTGCAGCAATGATGTGAGGCTGTAGGGAGGTTCCTTTCATTCATGAGCAGTAGCCATCAGTCTTAATTTGATCATGCCTCACCTCCACCCCTCTTCTCCTGCTCCCTACTTTTCTGTGGAGGAGATTCTTCATGACACTCAAATAAGTTAATGGTATTTAACACCTGTGCAAAGGAAATGTAACCAGAGAGATTTAGCCAGGTTTAGCACCAGTGGTAAAGATTGTGACTCTTTGAAGATGTTCCTAATTTGGACACATAATTGGCCTTTTGTCAGAGAAGGAGCCAGCTGTGCCCCCTCAGAGGGTGGATGGAGGTTCTCCAGTCCCCTGGGAAAGAGGCATGAAAATGCAAGGAAATCAATGTTCCATCACCAGGGAGGCAATGACATTCAAATCTTTACAGAAAAATGTTGGAGCTTTCGGGAGAAAATGTAGTCCTTAAGTATTAAGGGGCCTCTTGTGGCCCTGGGAGTGCAGACAGAGGAACTGAGGGTCACAGGCAGATCCTGCCGTGTTCCCAGCTGGTGTTTAAGAGGGTTCAGGTCTCTGTGGGGTCAGTGTCATGTCTGACAAACCCGACAGTGGAGTTGTACATTCAGGACCTCAAATCTCACACTTTGTATGGTTGTTTTGAGGAACGACTGAGGGAGCTGGGGGTGCTCAGCCTGGAGAAAAGGAGACTCAGAGTGACCTTATCACTCTGCAGCTCCTGAAAGGTGGCTGTGCTCAGCTGGGGTTGGGCTCTTTCTCCAGGCAGCACTGACAGAACCAGAGCACACAGTCTCAGGCTGTGTCAAGGGAAATATAGGTTGGATATTTGGGAAAAGTTTTTTACAGAAAGGTGATAAAGTTCTGGAATGACCTGCCCGGGAAGGTGGTGGAGTCACCATCCCTGGGTGTGTTTAACAAAGCCTGGATGTGGCACTGGGTGCCAGGGTTTGGTTGAGGTGTTGGGGCTGGATTGGACTCGATGACCTTGAAGGTCTCTTCCAACCCAGTGATTCTGTGAATTTTGTAAATTCTGCGAATGATGTCCCCTCACTCTGACCCCACCAGGCCTATGCTTTTTTCGCAAAACCTTTCAAGAGCTAATGAGATGAGTTACCAGCCCGAGCAGTTGCACATTTTCCCTGTCCCCAAAGAGGGACCTGTGGAAAGGACTGAGGTTCCTAGCACAGAGAAATGGAGATGCAGTCCTGGGATAATGGTGGAGAGGAGTTCCCTATGTGCATAGTATCAGAGATTTTTGTGGTCTCTCATAACCTCATGCAGCAAGTGAAACATTTCATCCAGTTATTTTAATCCATTAGCAACAGATTTCAGGAAAACACCAGTAATGTATGTAATGTGCACCCAGGAGAAACAACAAATGGTTAGTTAGAGAATTTAGATTTTAATTAAGTAGATAACGTATGCTTGCATTTAGTCTTATAAATGAAAATGTATTCACTGTAGAGTGGCTGGGTTCTACTAGATTTCCCTGAACATAAAGAGAAGGGTTGATTATTACTGATTACTGAACTATTAAGGGTTTGTACCTTGGGCTGCTTGATTGTAGCTCTGTTTGCTTCTGTTGCTAAAAAGGCTCTTGTCTGCTACCCAGATATGTGTGAAATAACAGCGTTTGGACTCAATATGAAAATTAATTCTAGGTTACAAACCTCAGCAAATGATCCAAATAATAGTGCTGGTTACTTCTCTCTGGCCATATCAGCAGGTTTCCATGGCTCATGGAAGCTGGGGGAAGGGATGCTGCACACCACTCCCACTCACAAGAGGCCAAGGTGAATGTGCTGCTAAAGGAAGGGGTCACTGAGAAAAGAGTTCTTGGAAATAAAGAGCAGATCAGAGCTTGTCCAGGGTAATTCCCATGCTCTGTGACATCTCTTTTGCATGGGAACACAAGAGATTACAAGACACACAATGCACTTAAGAAAGTGCTTTATCTTTGGAGGTCTTGTGAATGTTAATTAGATAAGCCCAGAGATGATTTAGGAGATAACCAAACACGAACAGTAATTTAGCAGTAGGGAAACTGGGGCATAGGTTGGTAAGTGATTTACCTTTGAGGACAGCTGTGGGAGATCCCAGCCTGGGATGCAAACCTCCCACCTCCAGCTGCTGCCTCTGCCTCCTTGGCGCCCTGTTTACCCGCGCTCCTGTATCTGCAGCATGCCATGGAATGCTGCTGCTCTCCCTGCTCTCCCTGAAGCCAATGCTGAAGCGTTACATGAAATTCAAGATTTCAGGGGCTTCTGTAAGGCACAGGACCCAGGTTTCAGAGCTGTCCCAGGTGCTTTCTCACTGCAGGGCAGCCACAAAGCCAGAGGCTCTGCTTCACACCTGAAGTGATCTCTATTGATGGGTTTGCCCAGAAGGAAGTACAGCCAGATGACACCCAGCATTCCAGCTGGCACTTTGGGCCCTATCAGATGGAAACAAGCTGGGAGAGCTTCACATTGCCCTGATTTACTGAAGAGACAGTGGTTGCTGGGGAAAGGAAAGGAAAATATATCTGAAACCTCACTTGCTTGTCCTGGGTCTACTTTGGCATTGCTTCTCCAGACCACAGCTTCTAGACCAACATTCTTTGTTCACACACACATTTTTGGCCATTCTTGAGCTCCTGTCATTTATCTTCATAATCTTTAAATGGCTCCCAGCATTTGGAGTCCTGTCTTGGCTGTGCTTCCCCAAGCACACAAGGAGGACATCAATTCCAGGCATCACCTTGAAGGATGCAGCTACCCCAAAAATGTTTGTCTCAAACTGTTACCTCCAGCACAAACTAGAGACTTGCCCTGCTAGGAAAGCTTATTCAAGTTAGTTGGATGGTAAAACCTGAAGGAACTGATCATGAAAAAGTAGAAAGAGTCCAAGACTTCTTGCATTCGTGGTCCTGGCAATATGTCTGAATATCTGGAAGAAGGACTTCTTAACAATTTCAATTAATGGAAGAGAAGCTTCCTAAATGTCCTTTGTTTCTGATGGAACTCTGTTTGCTTAATTATGCTTTGTTGGAATTCCCTTTGGAGAACAGTGATCTGTTTGGGGCTATGGGTATTGATAAGGGTTTTGGGAGAGCTGGGGCTGCCCTCTTGCTCTGTCCCAGATTCAGTGTGTGTCTCTGAAATGCCTGCACCCCACCTCCTGGGAACGATCAGGGCTGCAATTCACAGAGCTGAACTGGATTTATTTTTTGGCACCTATAAAGCTAGAGATAGACACCTCCACATACCCAGCAGGTCTAATCTGACAGGCATTCCTGAGACACATGCACCCTAGGATGAGGACTTCTATAGAAAATTAATGCCTATGAGACACATTGGGAATGATTTTGCCTTCTGTCATGCCTTCTGGCTGAGTGTGTAGGTGGAAGAAAAGCTGACCTTTCCTGGGCTCCTCATTCAGGACGTGTCACCTTGCCTGGCATTTGTGCCTCACGGCAGCAGGAATTAGGGAATTTTTTTTCCTTTGTGTATTTAGGACAGTGGAGAGTAACTGAAATTGTTAAAAGGCTGATTGTCCTGGGAGGGGTTGCCTCAAATGATGATGCCTCAAATGGACAAACCCATGGTGGAGTCCTTCCAGTTCCTTCTGAAGGCAGCATTACTGGGGCTGCACTGCTGTGGGCCTACTGCCAGGGCCACCAGGGCTGCCAGGCCTTGTGCAAGGGGAGGCTGCCCTAGGAATCCATGGGCACGTTTGCAGCCACTGGACCTAACAGTAATGGGGTGTATTATTTGGGAATTTAGATTCTCATAACAATGGGACCTTCCTTCTACACTTCTCATTCCCTTAATGCTGGCCCATGTGTCCAATCCAGTTAAATAAACCAGGAAAGTAACCATTAATGTCAAAGTTCCGTAATTAAATGCTGACTGAATCACTGCTCAGGCTTGAAACACTTTACTGTAATATTTTAAGAATATCCAAGTTGACATTAGACTTTTTAAACAGATTAATTAGTCACATTTCATTTTAAGTGGCGCTGACTTAATAGGTACTGCAAATGTACAGTATGTATTTACTTAAAGCCATTATAACATAATATTTACAGGATATTAACATGTATTAATTACTGTATAATGAACCTCGTGACTACAATATTGCCATTCTTGCATGGCTGTAAAAGTTTTATCATCTTGTGAGGGGGGAGGGAAATTAAAATAAATTGCATGCACATTGAAAGCTTATTTTTCAGAGGAAATGTGCAAGTTATAAGAAAATGTAAAACAGGGGACCCAGTAAATCACAAACAGCTAACAAATGCTCCAAGACATGCTATAATGTTTTTATGAGCGTGTTTTACAACCCATTCATTATGCTGTCTGTCCTTCTGAAAGCTGGTTATTAGACTGACTGTGCAAAGTAACACATGAATATCTGTGCAACTAGCCATGAAATCACAACGAAGCTGATCACTTTTGTTTTGCCTAGTTCATCCTGGAAGATACCTTAAGAGCATTTTCCCCTGGCGCTGTCATTCCCCAGCACATGGCAACAAGAGAGGTTGTGCTGAGGAGTGCTGTGGGGTGTTCCTGGAAACATCTCAGGGTCTGGGTGTCGAGGTAACCCCGAGAGTGCAAAAGTTCTTATTTCCCAGCCTGTGCAGCCAAAGAAGGAGTCAGAATGCGTAGGTTTGGCTTCTCAAGGTTGTTTATTTTCCCTTCTCTATAACATTCTTTCTCTGACCTGCTGAGCTCTGTCCAGTTGGCCGTGGCACTCTGTCCTGCCCTCAGGGTGGTATTTACATTTTATACTAAAAACTAGGTGTACTATTTTTACAATAACGTGCCAATATCTATAATTTATGTTAGACAAGTGTGTCTCTACCTAAAACCAATAGAAAAGTGTCACTATCATAGCAAGACATGGAGGGCAAGAAGAAGGAGAAGAAGGTCAGGACATGCCCAAATCCCTCCATCTTGTCCTCCTGAACCCCATTCTAAAAAGCCCCAAAATTCTACTTTTTCACCCTGTGTTAATTCAATTACCACATTACTCAAACCCTTGTGGCTTGTAATTCCTCATACAAAGCTGGGCTAAAATCGAATGTCCTGGATTCCCACAGAAACAGTGTGCGCCCTGCTCAGCCTCCTCTTCCTGGGGACAGATCCTTCTGGCTGCTGGGGCTGGGGATGAAGCACGGCTGTGTATTGCTCAACTCCTTTGCCCACGTTGTGGAGATGACCAGCCGCAGTTCAATGCCGCCAGCTGGAGTGAGGGAAGGCTCCTGTGGGTCACTCCTGCAGGAGCTGCAGGCTGCCAGGTGGCTCCACTGCCTCCCCTTCCATGTGGGATTTGCCGGCTGGAAACAAGGAGAACAACAATGCTTGAGGCAAGGGTCACCAATGTTTGCTGGCTGACAGAGGGAGGATATTTGCTGCGTGCTGCGAGTCAGCTGTCGGCGGGAGGCTGCAGCTTGGGCTGTCTGTCAGGGGGGTTAAAGGTGTGCTTAAACCTGGATGCTGGAGGAAGTGAGTGCTCAAGGACCTCTCTGCCTGCTCGTTTTCCATTATGTGTGTGATGTGCAAAATAATGGGAGCAGATAGCCCTGGAGACCCCGCTGCCGACCCCGCAGGCTCCTGTGAAGTGAGCACATGCCATGAGAGGCACAAAGGGAGCCACCAGGGCGAGTGACAGCCAGGCAGCACTGGCATTCTGTAATTTCCCTTCCACTGCCACATTACAAACGGCTTCATATTCAAATGGCTGCCTGTCTATGATTGTCCAATTATTCACTGCATTCTTTCTTTGATGGCACAGATGTTCTCAATTTCTTGGAGTAGAGGGGTTTTTTTTCATCTAAAAAGTCGTTCTGCCTCAGAAATGCAAAATTCTCCACAGTTCACCAGGTTCTCTGATGGGTTTGCATAATTGGTCTTCAATTTGCCTATTGTTTTGTAATAGAAAGCCTGTGTTTAATTTCATTTTTGTAAACCTGTAGAAAGAGCAGAACATTCTGCCATTTATGTCATTCTCCTCATTAGGATCCGAGTGGATTGTGAGCATTTAGACTGGATTATAAGGCACAGATTGTGCTGAAAGGAACACATGCTTTCCTCTTCCATTGTTTTAAACACTTCAGGAGGCTGATCCAGCAAGATGTTAAACATGTTCAGCTTTCTTTGTACCTTTGTGTGAGGTGTTTTTCTCTGGCAAGGCCAGTCTGATTTCCTTGAGTGTACTGGAATGCCAGGTAGGGCAGCCCTGGTCTGTTGCAAACAGGAATTGTTCAAACACAGTGACTGCATAATTTCATGGGAAAGGGCATTTTGATGTCTATTCTGAGTGATGGCTACAAGCTGCCCTTGCACCAAGGGGATACCACACTTTCCTAGGGCCTGTTTCCTCTTGTGTACTGGATGTGGCTATAAAAATACCTGTATTGTTAAACTGTCAAACAGCATTCATTAAATTACTTGGACTTCTCATTTATATAGTTCTTTGATGCTCATTTATAGCTTATTCTTACATGGCAAGGCAAGGTAGAGATACCTGTGTGATATAAATATTAAAAAAGCTACAGAAGAGAAAAGGGCATTTCTAAAACTTCATAAGAAGAAGAACAACAAAACTCCAGCAAAACCCTACGTCAGCTAATGGCAGCTCTGGGGCTGAGGGGGAACTTAGTAGATTGGATCCTGGGAAATAAAAAAAGAAATTTTAAAAGATTAGAGGCTTGCTAGGATAATTCAAAAGAGATAAAGGGATGACCCAGGGAATTAGAACCTCACAGCAATCCTACATAAAAGGATTAGGTTAGAGCCCCAGCAACAAAGGAGGGTCTAGCACTGAAGGTGTGCTGGTTACCCCAGGACATGGCCAGGTGTGTTGGTACCCTTCCCTGTTCCAGAGAAATGCCCTAAGCTTATTTTCCCCCGAGGATTCAGTACAGTGTCTTTCAAAGGCACTGGAAAAGCTCCTGGTGTCTCTCTGGCACAGACAGGAGTACAGAACACTGTGGAAAGGACCTTCCACCTACCACTGACAGTGGTACAGCCTTGCTGCAGTGTCATGTGCTGCTCAGCACGAGGCTTTAATACCCCTAAGAGGCTCATGGCAGTGTCCCAAAACAGCTTTAGAGAGGCTTAGCTTCCTGAGGTTACAGAAGAACAGTCAAGTGTGGCTCTTCTTGCACAGCAAAGGGGCAGCCTGGCAGAGGCTGAGAAAAACCTATTGCAGGTGAATGCTGGCAGAAAAATCACCAGGTTCATCCTGGACTGGGTAGACTGGGGAGTGCTGGGACTGGCAATGGGAATGAGTCCATCCCACCACAGACATGGATCAGCCTGAACTGACAGGCAGCATGTGGGTCCTAGAGGGGCCTTTCCTGCTGCTGCCAGTCTGTATTCCTGGTCCAGGACAGACTGTCTCTTCACCCCCTTCATGTGCTAGATAGAAATGACATTGAAATTTGCATGAAGGGAATCTTTCTGTCACAGTGTGCCTGGAATGAACCAAAAGGGACCTCAAAGTGGCTTGTAATGCCAACACTTTGGAGGTCTCTACATTTGTCTCCAGCCCATTCTCTGTATCAGATGAACTGATGCCTCAGAAACAAGCCTTGTACTATCTGTCTTAGAAGGCAGTCAGGAAATAGCTTTACCAAGCTACATGCATGTTCTCTGAGAAGATAACAAATACCTCCCTTCAACAATACATCAAACGAGTGTGTTCTGAGACCAGGAGCTACCAAGATCTCTACATCAAAGCCCAGATGATTCCCTTCTCAGCACTGAGATTTCTAGTCAAAGTCACAAGGGACTGGCAATTACTTTGTGTTGGCTCTTGGGAACACTGCCCAGAGACAGAGCTGAAAGGCAGGAGAGCTGTCTGATGGGTCAGAAGCATGAGCTCACTGACAACATACATTTCTTTTAGGCTGTTATCAATATCAAAGCCCCTCACTTCTGTTGTGCTGCTTTTAGAAGGAAAAGAGATGCTACTGCATTGTTTCACTTCCTCCCATCATTAAATAAGAAATGTCCCTTCCAGACCCATCTTCTGTTAGGAGAAGAAATTTGGTATTTCCCAGCCTTTGTCTCAGTGTATAGTTCTGTTGGTCAGCTCACAGAAATCCCAGTGTTGTCTTTATGAAACACTAGGTTGGGATCCCTTTCCCCATTATTACCCTCTCTCAGGCTTTCAGGGAGCTGCACAGAGCAGAGGAGGAGAGGGCCACAATCAGTCCTTACTTCTGGCACTGAAATCTGCACTTTGGCCCTGTTTCCATGTGTCACTGTCTTGTGCTGCCTCTTCCTTCTCTCCATACAGCAGCTGGGGATGGGAATTGCCATCACACCCTGGCATGAAGGAGCTGCTTCCTGCTCTGTCTCTGAAGAAGAGAGGGCTGAAGCTTCCTCAGCAAAACTTCAAAACTGTGTTGGTTGCCAAACTCAGGAAACTCAGGAGTTGATTTTCTGTGTCAGGTGGGAGGTTTGCTCTGAGCAGTGGCAAGTGCTGGCTCAGAGTCTGGTACAGCCCAGTTCTGAACATCTGGATTGAGCAGATGTCCGCAGAAGGCAAAAGTGGGCCACAGGCCTGTTAATCCATGGAGAAATCAGTGTTTGCCCTGGAAGGCAGGTGCCCAAAAGCACCATTTCTAGAAAGCAGATCTGATGCTTTAGATTTTACAGCTGCTTCTCACTCCTCGCTAAACCCTTGTTGTCCAGTATTGGAAATGCAGAGAGTGAACTTGATGTACCTGCAGGGAGGGAAAGTCCTGCTCGTGCCAGCCTGAGCTTTTGCCAGGGCAGGAGTGGCAGAGCTGGGCTGCTGTCCTGTGCTGCCCCTTCCCTTGGCTGTGGCACAGCTCCACATCTCCTCTCCCAGGGCAGGACCCTGCCCTGCTCCAGGCAGCACATCCAGCCCCTGGAAGCATCAGGAGCCTCAGGGGGGACTGTTGGAGTCCAGGATGCTGAGAATTTCAGACGTTCTGTGCTCACAGGCTCTGACCCCCAAGAGAACACTGCATTTGACCTGAGGCCATGGAGAAGGCTTCCAAAATGGAATGACAGAACTGGGATTGTGGGTGTGGTTTGAATAGAAGTGTGTGACATCACAGGATGGAAAACACAGAGTTTAAGGTTTTAGAATACAGCAATATATATGGAGCAAGATGGAGGTTTTAGGGTGGTGGCAGGTCGTTCTTCTCACTTCCTTTCATGGGTTTGGGTGGTGTTTTGTAGTTGGACAGAAGAGTCCATACTGCAGACTTTGAGTGATCAGTTATTGGGTTAAAAATGAAAATAATTTAGGTGTCATTTCTTATTGGATAGCTTAGCCTTAAAAGACCTTGTAAAGAAAGATAGTTAGCCATTTTTTAGCTTGTTAGTAGAATGTTGTAGAACTCATGAGTTGTAGGACTGTGATATAGATAAGAAATAACAAACATTTGAGTCTGAACACAAAATACAATCTTGAGTGCTTCAATCCTGACCTTGACAGAGACAGAAAAGAAGCCAAAACCCAGCATTTAATGGTGCCCTGTGTGAGGACAAAGGCCCTGCTCTGCAGAGGTTCCTGCTGCCGGGGCTGTGGCGAGGCAGGGGAGGAGGAGGACTGGAGAGAGTTTCTTCCCCTGAGTTCTCAGACTCTACCTCTCTGCTCACTGCTGGAAGATTTTGGCATCCTCTGCCATGTTGTGGAGAGGTTTTACTCAATGGACCAGAGTTTGTCACTCATTATGACAGTTTAAATTTTCCTTCCCAACTGCAAGGCCAGTAACAAAGCAGGTTGGAGCCTGGATTTCACTTAGAGTAACTTCCACTAAGTGTTCGTGTCCTCAGGGGTAGGGGGATGACAGCGATTTTCCATCTGATGAAAATATTCAGCACCAGTCTGAAAAATGTCAACTGTAATTAAAATTTGTTTATATTTTCAAGGGTAATATTGCTTATTCTCTTGTTGACAATTGCTGCTTCAAGCATCTAGGCTTAACCAGATAGGAGCAGTTTGTCTTTAAATGGCAAGTTTCCCCTTTCCCCAGTCACTGATTTGTGGCTACATTTAGGAATGGCACTGTTTTAATTGCATGCTCCTATTTTTTTTCCCCAGTGTTTTTCCTAGCCCCCTTTAATAACCAGCATTTACTAAAAATTCTGAAAGCTCAGGGGGAAAAAAAAATCTATTCACTCTATTATTCTTGTAGCAGACACAACCCAAAAGCCCTTTTCTGTGACAGAGTCAATAATTGTTTAATCCATGTAAAACAAGCTGCTTTCCACACTCACTCAGCTGAGAAAACAGCAGGCTCTGCTCTGTGGCCACCACAGAGAGCACAAACCTGGCGGGTTTGGTCACAGCTCAGCGAGTGTTCGGTGACGCCGCGCGAGGGGACCCGGCCCTGCTGGATGCCAGCAGCTCACACTGCCAGGGCTGCCACAGCCACTGAGGCTTGCTCTGAGCCAGTAATCCCTCCAAAAAAACAAGAGGCAAGTGCTGGATCGAACATTTGGGAGTGTTTGTTTTGGGTGGCTGGGGAGATGTGACTGCTGGAGGTTTATGGGGCTATGCACAGCACACTGGCAGATCCCACAGCACCCTTTGAGGTGAAGGTTTGTAGGTGATGGAGGGGTTTGTGCCATCAGGTGTCTGGCTTTGGATGAGACATCATGTCTCTTGGGTGTTGAGGTGACCCCAAGAATGTAAAAGTCCTTGTTTCCCAGCTCGTGATGCGTAGGGTTGGCTTCTCAAGGTTGTTTATTTTCCCTTATCTATAACATTCTTTCTCTGACCTGCTGAGCTCTGTCTATCAGGTCGGCCATGGCATTCTGTCTGCCCTCAGGGCGGTGTTTGCATTTTATACGAAAAACTACATGTACTATGTTTACAATAATGTGCCAATATCTATCATTTATATTGGACAGTGTGTCTCTACCTCAAACCAATAGAAAAGTGTCACCATCACAGCAAGACATGGAGGGCAAGAAGAAGGAGAAGAAGGTCAGGACACGCCCAAATCCCTCCATCTTGTTCCCCTGAACCCCATTCTAAAAAGCTCCAAAATTCTACTCTTTCACCCTGTGTTAATCCAACTACCACTCTACTCAAACCCTTGTGGCTTGTAATTCCTCATACAGAGCTGGCAGGTTTTTCCATGGGCTAAAATCGAAGCCACAGGTGTTTTTGACTTCATGCCAAGATGTCTGAGCCCCCTGCCAGGGTCTGGAGCCAGCCAGGGCAGCCAGAGGGATGCACTGGTCTCCGACAGTGTCTGCAGACTGTTGGATGTAAACAGGTACCCTTTGTTTTCCGTGTAGGGTGCGTAAATCAGCCTGGATGCAGCCAGCTGAGTGGGAAGTAAAAGGGTTCTAGAGGCATCCCGGGCAAAAGGCACCTCTTGGGGCACAGCTGTTCAGGAATACACATCATAAATACATCTGTCTTGAGTGCCACTCCTGCAGCTTGTGCAGAGTGGTACCTGAGGACTTGAGGGTGCTAGAGTCACCACAGGGAACCTGGGGCTTTGCTGAGCTTCTGTTCTCCCTTCCAAAGCTGTTTGGACTGTAGTAGAATTTTTTACAGTGAATTGTTTCCTTATAAAATCATTAGAATCTTCCATAATAATTGTTTAATTGTTATTGATGTGATTTAGTAAATGATCCTGTTAAATGAGCCAATAGATAAAACTCTGATCTTGGCTGTGCTCTGCTTGTGCTGCTCACCAGACTCAGCTGGTAGCCCATGTAAAGCATCTCCCCGCCCTGTTTAGGAAGGCTTGGATCAGTACTCTGCTGAGGCTTTTCTTCTCTCACGAAGGTTGCATCTATTGTAATTGGTTAGAACATTTTTTCGTTAAAGTGCCTCAAGTAAGTTTACAAACCACTGTGCACTCTGCTTTCCCGAAATCACAGAAAGGTTTGGTTTGGAAGAGACCTTAGAACCCATCCAGTTCCACCCCCTGCTGAGGGCAGGGACACCTTCCACCTTCCACCTCCCACTTTCTACCTTCCACCTTCCACCATCCCAAGTTGCTCCAAGCCCCATCCAACCTGCCCTTGGACACTTCCAGGGATGGGGCAGCTGCTCTGGGTAACCTGTGCTAGAGCCTCAGCTCCCCCACAGGGAGGATTTCTTCCCAATATCACATCCAACTCAGCCTTCTGGCAGTTTAAAGAACCCCATGGAAAGTGTCCCTATAGTGCAATTGTCTCCACAATCCAAATCTTCAGCATGCTTCTTCTGTCTTCCCCTCCAGCTAGATGAGATAGGCCAGGCCTTATTTTGGGGTATTTCTGATGCATGTCTGTGCCTAGCAGTGTGATGGGTAACCTGGTTTTGGAGCTTGGTTTTACTTCAGGAACAGAATCTCTTTCCCTTCCTTTGGTTGTCTGAGCTGTCTCTAGCAGATACCAGACAGACTTGGCCCATCTGGTGTAAGATTTTTTATATTCCTTGGTCACCAGTCTGGCATGGTTTGGTTTGGAAGAGTGGCCAAATGTATGGAAATCTCTGAGGCTGCCAGCTGAAAAAATGAAATGGAACAGCTGGATTTTCTTTGGCCTTCCTCAAGCCAAACTTGAACAGATTTGGACTTGTGGCGAGATAAAGCAGCACATGCAGGTGCAGTGGGATTACAAAATTAGAAATCCTTTTCCTTGCACCAGAAGTCCTGGACAGTTGTGATTTGGGTGGCACATGACCAGGTCCACCTTTCCCCATACCAGCCAACCATCCAAACCCTTCAGAAGCACAAAGCAGCCTTTGTATGGGCTGTGCTGAGGGACAGCACATTCCTCTGAGATTTACTAGTATTCATTCTCTTTGTGGTTTCTCTGTAGTTTTGCCCAAATCACTTCCCCCCCTCAGCCTGTTTTCCACTTGTAGAGAGGATTAGCAGTACTTCCCTTCCCCTTTCTGCCTGTAGGCTCAAAAAAAGAAATTACTAATTTTGCATACAAATTCATGCATTTTGCATGCAGTCCCTGGTACAGTCAGACCTTATCTTACATGAGACATCTGATGTATCAGATTATAAATGATAAACACCCATAGCCACAAGGACAAGTTTCCTTGAAGTCTGTGTGCATGCTGATGTGGATAACAGGGCTCCTCAGTGCTTGCTGAAAGTTCATTTCTAAAGTTTCCAGTGGCTCCCAAATAATTTCCTCTCTCTCAGAGTTCCTGGTGTGGGGCATCAAGTGGAAAAAATATGCAGCCTAAAGTGAATAACCTTGCTTCTGCTGATTTCATGTGATCAAGAGATGCCACACTGGCAATTCAGGACTAAATAAGAGAGACTGTTTTCCTTTGTAAGTGTGTTGTGAGCTTTATTGTTTAATATTAAAGCTGCGTTGTGCAAAGTAGTCCATAAATGGCTAATAAAATCAGTGTTTACAGCTTGTAAAGTGCATCAAGTCTCTACCCTGGCTTGCCTAGGGAGATTTATATTTGTGTTTGCTATCTGGGGTTTACGAACTGCCCATGGTTTTTTCTTTTTGGGTCTATTATAAATTATGCTGTGGACAAATATCTTTCCCTGCTGGGTCCTGCTGAAGCCAAGAGGAGGAAGAGCAGCTCTGCAGCACTGCTCCTTCCTCAGCATCAGGGTGAGGGTGGGGCACACCACATGGCATGGAAAGCTCCAGAACAAACTACCAAACTCCTGGGAAGCCCTGACAGTAAAATGAGCTCATCACACTCCTGTGAGTGTGGGCAGCACAAACACCAGTTTTATCCTTGGATCTTGCCTTTCCCTCCATTTCCCTCTGTTCTGTCTTCACTGATGTTACTCAGATTTTTTTCCTTTTTGATTTTCCTTTTCCTTTTTTTTTCCTGCTTGATTTTGTTTTTTTTTCTTCTTCTTTGAATGTATTAAAGGGGAAAAGGCTGAGCCTGTAGTCTGCTTTTTATACTGGAGCTGCATTTTTCAGCATTAATCATCTTTCCTAATTGTGAACAATTCTAAATACAAAACTGGATAAACACATGGGTCATTTCCTCTGACCTATGGTACCTGTGAAAACTCTATTTTCCTCTTACTTTGGAGAAAAGGGTTGTGTGTAGGTAGCTGAGGTCTTGGACTCAGCAGTGCAAACTTCCAACAGCAAACCTGGCTGAAGTCTGGAGTTCAGGAGCTGTGGAACAGATCTGGTCAGATCTGCTCCTAGGAGGTCCTTCAGAGGAAGGAAATGCAAGCAAGCTTTACAGCAGCAAAAAGTGAATTGCTGACAAGCTTGTCTCCAGATATGTGCAGATGAACAGCTTTTCTACTGGTCAAAAAAGCCTCACATGAAGATATTCAGTGTCTGGAAGCAGAAACTAAACACATCCACATCCCTAAATGGCTTATCTCCAGGCAGTGCATTCCTGTCAGAGATCATGATGATGTCCCTGCTCCCAAGTGTGCCCACACACTCACTCTTGATGTCAGCCTGAAGCTGGGTGAGGTTTCATAGCTTTTTTTCACACAGGACTCTTAGAATGATTAGAACTCCTCTATGGAAAATTTTCAAGCCCTTTGCACTTTGACTTGGGGCTTTGATGAAAGCTTTTCCTCCTCTGAACACTTGCAGCTTTAAATATCTCTGTTCTTGGTCTGAGAGACCTGTAGGAGCTCAGTGCAAGGAAAGTGATGGGGCAAAAGTACCTTGAGGTACCTTTGTAGCAAGAGAGTTTGACCTGAATGCTGGGCTGTGACATTCTACCCCAGATTGCTACGAGGTCTATTGAATTTAGTATGTGAGGCTATCAGATATACTTGGAACTCCTGCATGCTCTTTAATTACAAAATCTGCCTTAAGGTGTCTGTTTCCTTGGCTCTCTGGGATGTGTGCAGGTCTGAGCACACAGCTGAAGCACACACACTCCCAGCTCATAACAGGTGACCCTGTCCACTGTCTTTGGCCTCATAACAGTTCATTACATTGCCCAGCATTTTTGAGCCAGAGTAAGTGAGATTTATAGGTTGCCTGGGGATAACCATTTCAAGAAGAAAGATCAATGATATGCAAGCCAGTGGAAAGAACAGCAAGTTCCAATATCTGCCTTGTTAGGAGACATCAAACATCTTCATAAACTATTTAAAGGTAGAAATGACCATTAACCTTTGCTGGAGCCAATTACATTCAGAGTGGTCAATGCCATTTGATGTGAGTCAGGGTGACACCCCATTAGGGTGTGCAGGGACCTGGGGATGTCTTGGTTTGAGAGACAGGTGTCTGCTAAGGAAGGCAGGAGGCTCCCTTGAAATGGAAAATGCAAACCCCTTCCCTTCAAATTATTATAATTTTGAAATTAAGGGGCTCTCAGGCAAAGATATCAGATTACGAATAACAGTTCTTAACTAGGAAAATTTAAACTACAAATGCAATAGTACAAAAAAAGAAAACAAACCACTGCCAGAGTCAGAACATGCCCTGACCCCTGTGTGTCAGGGAGGTGGCAGCAGCCCCATGCCAGGGTGGCTCAGCCCTCCTGCAGTGCCAGCTGTGCTTCTGCTGGAGCAGGGATCCTGCACAAGGGGGGAGTTTTCCTCTGGAGCTCCAGGGCTGGGGGAGATGGGCCTGGGCTCCTCTGGGAATGCAGGGGGAAGAAAGCTGCTCCTCTGGGAATGCAGGGGGAAGAAAGCTGCTCCTGTGGGAATGCAGAGGGAAGAAAGCTGCTCCTCTGGGAATGCAGGGGGCAAAGGCTGCTGTGCTGTTCCCAGGTCAGATTGGATCCAGGTAGGAATGCTGGGCTCCTCCCCTGGGCAGAGCATCTCCCCATGGGATGCTGGAATTTTCTCAGCCATGCAGGGACACTCAGTGGCCATGAACAGCAGAGATCTCCTGGAGGGAGGATTGGCTGTGGGAGAGATAAAGAAAAGTGCACAAAGAGCAGCAGAGACCTGCCCCAGCTCTGACAGATGGCAATGGAACACACACACACCCATTTCCAGCCTAAGACAGGGTGTTAATGCTTTGAAGTCATTCTCACCCTGGGTCGCTCTTGAAGGACACACTAGGCAAGCAAACTGAACATGATGTGTCCTTGCTCACCTCAGAAGAGCTCTCTGGCCTTGCTTGCAGTTGAACAGCAGCTGCATCACTTTGCATCTACCTCAAACATCCATCCATCCATCCATCCATCCATCGTTTTTCTACCTCCTTTTAGTTAATTATTACTATTTTTAATATGATGTGAAAGCACCCCATTTTTCCTATGGGAGAAATCACAACCCAGGTTGTTCCTTGCAGAGCCAGGAGAAGAATACATTGTTCAGTCTTGCCGTGCTCCTTTGAAACCACCTTGAGGAGCTGATGGCCCCATCCCTCTTGGAGACACAGCTCTACAGCAATACATCCCTTGGCTGCTTTTCTTTAAATGCTGTAGTCATGCTGCTGCAATTTAAAGTGTGATCTGTTGTTGATAATCTCAACCCTGCCTCTTCTCCTCCTGGCCTCACTGGTGCTGAATCAATGACATTTTTTCTGAGCTGCCTACATCTGGTGTTTTACTGATGGCTGCATGTGGCCCTCTCACTTTAATTACTTCTGTTGTGTCTAGCACTATATGCTCTATAATGTTTCAGAGACTGCTTGCAATTAAAAGAAAAAATAAGTAATACATTACAGGTTACAAGCCAGTCAGTCTCCTTGCAGCTTTATACTCTGAGCTGTGCAAGTGGCTCAAAGCCCACGGAGTAATATCAAAAACCTGGGACACAGGAAGGACCAGGAGGATTCCTGTCTTTATAGGCTCCTGAAAGGCATCATTTCCTGAATGTTGCTTTATTTTTCCGGTTCCTTTGCTCATGAAAGAAAATGTCAACATACTTTTCATCCCCTGGTTTCCAGGGGACTCAATGAAATCAGTCTCCTTGCTGGGGAAGGGCTGTGTTTGTACCAAGTGAGCTCAGCTGATGGTTGGGGCACTTCAGTTTTGTAGCTGCTTTAACAGCAGGTTGGGAGGGACTAATCAGATGCAGTTTTGAGAATTTTGGCTTCAGATCAACAAAATGCTTAAGCGCGTGCTTAATTTTAAGCACTGCAATGGTTTTGCCCATGAAAAACAGGGACAAAATGTCATCCAGCCATCCTGCTGAGTAATCCTAACAATTATTTCTCATTCTTGTTTTTTTTCCTCAGTGCTTCTTTGCCCCCACAAAATCTTTTAGGCATTCTAGAAGAGCGAGCACAGAAAAGCTGAAATGAAACAGCTCATGCAGGGAAGCACAAGCAATGTGGGGAATTTTCATTTAGCAATCCAAGCAGCAGATTTCTGTTATTATAAATACTGGCTGAATTCACTTGTGAAAATAGACAACAGTTAATTTGCATGTAAAGTGACAAATTAAAATCTAAAATTCCCCATTTTGTTCCCTGAGTGGAATATAACATGACAAGTTTTGCAAAATGCCTGAGCTGTGCTCCAGTGGCACCCCCAGTCTGGTGGTGCTGCAGCCATCACATTGAACCTGAATGTGACAGAGCTTGGATCAGCACATGGGAACAACTCAACACAGATACTCAGAGGTGTTGGGAGCCTAAAACTCATTTCAGTTGGATGATTTTTAGCACCTGGTCCCTAGAAACTGGGAACTGGGTTGAAGTACAGCCACTCTTTGCATGAAGATCAGAAAAGTGCCTTCTATCAGCAAGGGATAGAAATATCTGTCAATCCATAAGGTGTAACACCACAGGAGTGGCTGCATTTTGTTTTGGCTAAAAGGCAGAACCTGACTGAGCAGGGGCTGGGTGTTCAGGGTAAAGTGAAACCCATCCCAGCTTCACCCTTCCGGCTTGCAGCAAGGAGGGAGTTAAACACATGCTGATACATAGGTTTTGTCAACCCTGCAGCCTTTCCTGGTGTCTTTTCCAGTTCCTTTATCTGATTTTTGTGAACTGGAAAGGTCATAGTGACACAGGGTGTTCAACAGAGGCATGGGTGGTGTAGCTGCATTTTGTGGTAGCTGAAGGAAAGCTGCTCATCAAAGAAGCTCAACAACTCATCTATTGTAAATGCAGATGAACTTGGTGGGAAGAAATGCTGATGTCTGACTCCAGTTCAGAAGGCTAAATGATTTTTTTATTATAACTATACTATAATACATTAATATTCTATTTAAAGGAGATGCTAAAACTACAAACCTACTTTTTCTAACTACCATATCTAACTCATAACTCGTGACCCTGCTGTCTCGAGTCCAGCCCCAGGTGGGTTGGATTGGCCACCAGGCTCAAACAATCCTCACCAGAATCCATCCAAGCAATCACCCCAGGTAAACAATTCTTCAAACACATTCCACATGGGAAAAACAAGCAGCAGGAATAAAAATTGTTTTCTCTTTCTTTCTCTCTATGCACCTCTATGAAAAATCTTTAAAGAGAGAACAATGTGCTTGCCACACTCATTCCTGCTTATGGTCTGCTGTGTGTTGGCATTTCACTGGAAAGGACATCTCAGCCTGAGCTGTAGAACTTTCCCTTGTAGAACTTTCCTTTTTGCCCTGGAGCCGTCTCTCTTTTCTGCTGCCTTGTTTTGCATCTGCTGCGTAGAGGCACCGTGTAATGCCCCATCACTGCTGCAGCACTCAGCTCCCACTTGGCAGGTTCAGGGCATGCAGAGGTGCCACTGCTCATTTGTTACCCTGGCAAACAGCATCAGCCCTGCTGACACCTGCATCCGTGAGTGCTTTCCTCTCTAGAAATTCACTTAATCTTTTCTGACACTCTTTTGGTGTTTAAAGATAAAAAGCACTAGCTTGTTCTCATTCCCAGACACTGATGTAGAGACCTGGAGAATTCAAGTGCTGATGAACTCCTCTGTTTTAAATGATTGCAGTAGAATGTAGCAGAGAGTAGTTTTAACAAGGCTGAATGAAACCTAAGCTTTCTGAGTGATGCTGATGTCTTTTCTTAAGGGACATCAGTGGCAGCTGCTTGCTGCCCTCCAAGGCCTGAAGTGCTCACAGTGGCAGAAAACACAAGTGAGGTTCTGCTGAACTAAAATCTGCCTTCTCCGGGCTGAGCTCCTTCTTCTCCTCATCCCTGGCCCACTGAATCCAGTAGAAAATATTCCCATTACATGGGATTAGGTGTTCTGAATGTCTCCTGGAGCAGGAAGAGCTGAGAAACCTCTGCACTGCAGTGTTGGGACCATTGTGGATTAAAATAATGGACCTAAATCATGGATCAAATGGAGGAGAGAGCAGCACCTGCCAGTCCCAAACAGAACTCCACACAGATATAACTCTGAACCAAATGCCCCTCCCTAGGACCGTAGGTTGTGCCACAATCCCACTGCAGCCATCCCAAAAAGACAATCTGTTTTGGGTTTGGTTTGTTCTGCTTGATTCCTGCTCATACCAAATGGCAGACTAGGCATGGGCAGTGCTACAGGGAGAAGCCATGAGCTAATGCTCAGGGAGGGATTCTAGATGTAGCACACGAACAGAACAGTGGTTAATAACATTCTGAAGAAAAACAGATCTCTAGTGCACAATGTCCAGCATCCAAGTGATTTTCCAGAGCAGGCAGGTGGGAAGAGTAGCAGGGCTATAAAGGAGGGTGTTTGAGCTCTCCTTCTGCATGCAGGAGAAATTCTTAATTCAGTCTCAGAGAGGAATTTGGAGGTTTTTTTTCCCAACCCTTCCCAAGCCTGTGCTGCAGTTTATCAGAAGGAGACCAGGGGCTGTAGGCATCTCACAAGCCTATTTAACCCCTGATTTTCCTCTTCTCTCCACTCAGCCCCTCATTCCCTGTCCTTCACAGGGTTTGCCCTCCTCCCACAGCAGTGCAGAAAGCTGCCAGCTGGCAAAGACACAGCAGGGACATAAAGTTTGCACACAGGGATTGTGTTCACACAACACCCTGCTCTCATCCACAATGGGCTCAGGCTGTGACAGCCCTCCCAGCAGCACAGTCACTTCTGATCTGAGGAGAGGCACGTGATGCTTCTGCAGGAGAAACTTAAAGGAAATTTGTTAAAAACAAACACTAACCCAAATCTCTCCCCATCCAAAAGAGCAAGAACCTCAAAGCCCCTGGTGTGGGGTGATTCACCTGGCTATTCCTTCTCCAGGCTGAGCTCTCACTGCAAGGACACTGCCACAGACCTGGCACATCTCCCCCACAGAGTGATTAATTAATGCTCATGGTGCCTACTCAGTGAGAGGTATCTAAAGCTCCAGGAAGAAGGATCTTTTGATGGCAGTATCTATTCACAAACCCCTTGGAGCAGAGCTGGAGGGAGGCTTCAGCAGAGGAGCCCACAGGCACTGGGCTCTGCCAAGGGAGGAGAGGCAGCAGCTGACCCAGCAGTATCCAGCTGTTGTCCTGCTAGGCCACTATTTCTAAAATCAGAGCTGGTGATTCAGATAAGCACCCATCAGCTTTACCTCTGCTGAGGGATTTCCCTGCACAAAGAAGGAGCCTGAGTTTTCTCTACACTACAAAACATTGTTTTCCTTGTAGGGCAAGCATGTGTTTGTTTAACAAGGAGGTTAGTGTCCTGCAAGGGAGAGGGCAAGTCAGGAAGGTGAGCAGGTAAAAAAGAGTAAGAGGCACTCACTCTACTGCCAACCAACCTGTGTAATACTACTATTTCAGCTTTTGTTCAAAGAGGAATGATTATCCAGCACACCCTTTAGCTCTCAGGCAAGAAGGACAGCCTGGATTCAACCTCACAACAACCTCTCTGCACCAAGGGGTTACAAGAGTACTCAAGGTGTGTCAAAGCTGAGTCTCAGGCTGCCAAAAATCTGCTGGGCTCTGCGGGGCCCTGGTGCATCCTTAAAGAAGCCGTGAGGTGCCAGGCAGGACCTGGATCCTGGCCTGGCTGTGGCACAAACTGCAGGGGTTCCTGGTGGTCCCCTTGGCAGCGTGGCCACCGCAGCCCCACTCGAATTGGCCACGGCAGAAACCAGTGCCAAGGTGTGTAAGGTGTTAGTAACCTACAGCAGCCCTGCTGCAGCGTGTGTGTAGTGCTAGAAAACGCCAGGATGAAGCTGTGTTAATCAGGGACATTCAGAGAGCTAACACATCCCTCCTAGCGTGGGCGGGGATGTTGGATGTGTTACCCTCTGAGGTTCATGGAATAGCAGCAGCAGCAACGTGCTGCTCCTGCTTTGCTGAAAGGCTGTGGATTTAATTTCTGCTTCTAAGTAGTGCTATTTGCAAATCCGTGGAGGGTACAGAGCAGATTTCTAGGACATGGACTTGTATATATTCATCTTTTCATCTGACACTCCTGACCTTGGGCTCTAATGTATGCTTGTGTACCTTTGTAGAGTGCCCTTTGCTAGACAAGTGAGGCAAAAAGATGAGCCAAAGGTTGTGGTACTGATCTGGATTTGGGAAGACATGGGTTTAATTCCCTATCCTTATGCAGTCTCCTTGTGACAAAATCTCGCATAATAAAAACCTTCAGGAGGTGAGGTTCAGCAAGAATGATACAGAAACTGCAAAAGGAAAAAAAAAAGCATTTGTTAAAAGATGGAAAACATCCTAAGGCTCTTGGTTCTTAACTGTCAAGTACTGTGTCTTGCCTGGGGGTCTTGGACCTTGTGTGTGTGTGCTCTGTCCAGCTGCAAATAGTCAGAATAATGAAGATGGGCATTTTTGGCTCTCTGGATCAAACAGTGATGGTTGTGACTGCAAAGTAATAGTCGAGGGGGAAAGTAAGAACATAAAAGGCAGTTTTTCAAGCACTGGCTGCCAGAATCTCTTCACAGGGCAAAGGTGGGTCAGGCAGGGCAGCTTCCTGATAAATTCTCCTGGGATGTCTCTGTTTCCATCCTGTTACAGAAGAGTTCAGATGATAACTGCAGCCAAGGAATGTGGGAACCCTGGGCAGACAAGCCGTAGTCATTCATTAATTTATTTATTTTCCCAAACTCCAGAGACTCTTTAAAAACTTTTCTAATGTGCCTGTAATAATTTCTACCTGCAGGCAGCTCTGACTTAATTTTCAAGGATGATCTCCACTTTAGAGGTGGCAGAAGGATTATTTTAAATGGCACATGTAGGCAGCAGATTTAATGTATTTGTTGTAAATCCAGTGCAGCTGCCAGCACAGATGAGATGTCCTCGACTTTTTCTGTTTATCTCTGAGAAGAACCAAGGCTGAGAGTCAAGGAGTCTGAAGTTATTGTTTGGGGAAGAGCATCATGATGTGCACAGCAGAAATCACCCACTTCAGTTCCTCAGGTCCAAGCTCTCTGAAGAATACCACGAGTTGCTCTGAAAAGTATTTGCTCTCTGCATTGCCAAGAGTCCATCCACCCTTGGTGCCATACCCTGTGTGTGTGTGATGGGATCCAGCCACAGGAGGGGGACAAAGATGCACTTGGTGAGAAAACTTTAACATGTAAGGGATTTAACCTATCCTCCTGCTGGCAGTGGGACTTCCCTGCTGCAGGCAGAGGATCAGAGCACATGCCTTCCAGTCCTGTGGATTTCAGTCTTGCCATGTTCACACATCAGATCCTGAGCATAGGGACTGAGCTGTCTTGTTTGCAAAGGTCTTTTGACCACGTTATCATTGCAGGAAGCAAGAGTGAGAACCCAGCAGATGCACCAGACAGTGGGAAATGCTCAGAGAGGGAGGATTTTACCAGTGGGAAATGCTCTCCCTGCCCTTGGTGCTGGCAGGCAGGGAGGCTCCTGTGTGAGATGGTCTCCCTGAGCCTCCCCACGCCTCAGTGCTCCATCTCCACTGCAACTGTAAATGCAGGTGAACCCAATGGGAAGAAATGAGGATGTCTGACTCAATTCAGAAGGCTGAATGATTTCTTTATTATAACTATGCTAAAATACATTCATATACTATATAAAAAGGACAATACAAAAACTACATAGTACTTTCTCTAACTCACAACTCGTGACCCTCTCCTGAGAGTCCAGCCCCAGTTGGGTTGGATTGGCCATCAGGCTCAAACAATCCTCACCAGAATCCAACCAAGCAATCACCCCAGGTAAACAATTCTCCAAACACATTCCACATAGGAAAACCAAGGAGCAGAAATAGAAATTGTTTTCTCTTCCATTTCTCTCTGTGCACCTCTATGAAAAATCCTGAGAGTGAGAGAAATGTGCTTGCCACATGCCAGCAATGCCCAGTCTGGGGTGATGCTATCAAAGGCCACCCCTACAGCCAGGACTGCCAGCATGACAGCAAAGCCTGCCCAGCCTGGGAGGTGCTGCCTGGGAGATGTGGTGCTCATGGAAACCCCTTTGGCCGTGGCTGAGGCAGCCTCGTGCAGCTGGGGCTGGGGATGGAGCTCACGTAGCAGGAGGCAGAGCAGGTGGCCGAGCAGCAGGGAGGAAGGCTTGCCAGCCACACACATCACGAAGAGCCTGAAAGGAAACAATTTGTTTAACTTGTTTGCCAAATAATATCTATATTATGAATGCACCAAACGTTGCTGATTCCTCCTCACTGGAGGGTTCTTGCTTCCAGGATGAAGCTGTTGTTTCCTCCAGTTCCTAGCTAGGGAAAGGTTGGGAAATGCTGCTGAAGTCCCAGTGGGTCTTTGCTGAAAGTCAGTGAAGGTGGAAGTGGGGTTTGTGCTCCTGTGGATCACTCCAGTTTTCCCTGGGGACAAGTTTGCTCAGGGGGACTCTTGTTGGAGACTGTTTGTTTGGGGACTCTTCCTTCACCTGCTCCCAGCTTTGAGTTCACACCTGTTTATCCCAGTTTGGGGAGCTCCAGGGTGCATGGCAAACACCAGTGAAGTGCTGCTTCTCAGCGGGTCCCTGTGGCTCCCAATCGAGCCTGATGTTCTCCTAACTGGCCTAAAAGATGGAGTTTCAAGTGGTCACAACCCACATCTAAGGCCAGCTTTTCCCAAGAGTCGGGGGTTAGGATCCTAAATTACCCAAATCCCTGGGTTTTGTCTGGAGCTGTTCAATATAGGTCACTCCCATGCTCACAGCTTTGTATCTAATATTAACTTGTGTGTGTGTGTGTGACAAGGGGGCTGTTTGAACTGAGGCTCAGCACATCAGAGGAGCAGTGAACATCCAGAAAGCAGCAGTGGGAGGGTGACAATAGGTGTGCAAAGGTGTGTGTAAGGACTGCAGGGTACTTCAGTGTCAGAACCTGGTGCTACAGTCAATGAGCACTCCTAATGTTCAATAAAACTGAACAGTGAACTGTCCAAAAGCTGGTAATGTTCAAACTGCAACCAAATTCTCTGATTTTCCCTAAGTGACAGGGTTTAAAAGGAAAATTGATGAGGAGATGGATGTGACATGACTTACAAGGGCATTAATGCAACTCTAGAAAAACATTCATAGCAGCATAAGAAAAATAAACACAGTGGAAAAGTATTTATGGATCTACACTGACTTAAATGGTCACCAAAACAATTTCTTTTTCTGTCTCCCACAGGACAAAATTGAAACTAGGAAATATAATAAAAACATAAACTTCAGCACTGGCTGTTGCCTGGCATTTCCAGCCTTTCTGGAGATTCCAAAACACCATGTGTGCCTGGATATAGGCAGTGCCACAGAGACACACTTGCTGATCTTTGCAAGAGCTGCGGTGCTTTTCCTGCTCTGTCAAAAGGCATTTGGGGTTGGTGGTTGGCAGGAGAGGAAGGCAGAGAGACGGGCTGGAGGGTTTGAAAGTGGCATAACCAGGCAGGCAGCTTCCCCTCTTCTGTCACTTGTACTTTCCCATCTTGACTGCAGAAATATTTTCCTCGAGTGCTTCAGCTTCACTTAACTTTCCCTTTGATCAGTGTTTATAGTAATGGAGCTTGGTATAAGCTCTAATATCCCTAAATGCTGTAAATATATATCTATAAACACTAAACAAAACATTCCCTATGTAATAAACAGAGACCAGAACTGTGAATTAGGGCTCCAGACAAGGCAGATGCACAGCAACAATTCTCAAGGACTTTGAAGTTGAAAGCCTGGCTGTGTAAATGTAAGAGCTTTTGTAAGTCAAACTAAAAGTCTCATTAACGCAGAAGTTCCATGATCAGAAACCTGACTAGTTCAATGAGAATCCCCAAGGACACGAGTATTTAGCACACTTTCTAATTAAAAGAAGAGAATTATGGTACAGCAGTTAAAATATGGTTTATACTCATCTAGGAAATATTCAGTAGATTGTGTGTGCAGAGCTGCCCTGCCAGGGCTCTGCAAACGGGACACAAGCAAAGCAAGGTGCACCCAGGCAGGACTGAGAGCCTCCTCTGTGCTGGGGTGTTGTCACCTTGGGTGATGCCTCAGCTTTTAGCTTTTATATTTTTCACATTCTGAGCTGCTTTAGTGTGGGGGTCTGGGCTTTATATTAGGGAGTGGTGAGCTCTGTGCACAGAGCAGGGAGACAAAACAATTCCTGCTCCAGCTGGGGACCAAGGACAAATGATCCAGATCTTGTGCCCAAGAGCAAAAACAACGTGGAATGAAGAAAGAAAAACAAGAAGGATGGGACTGCATGGGCTGGAGCTGTAATTGACAATTAACTCCAATATGCAAATGGAGCAGAACTTATAAACTGAGAGACCCAGTGACCGGTTGTGCATTTTGTGACCATTTTGGTTTATCTTGGGTGTAGCCCTGGCTGTGCTGCCCAAGGTGGATCCACTGAGGCCTCCTAATAAATCCCTACTTTATTCTTGAACTCTGTCCAGCCTCTGTTCTAGGTCAGCCTTCCCAAGGCATCATCAGCACACCCAGGGCCGATTAGAGTCAGGCTTTGCTTTCCTCCTGCTACACAGCACCCAGCCTTGGAAACTAGAAGTTAAGGATTTCATTAACCCCCAAATATAGAATATCACATTCATTTGAAACAAGGTGTTTTCAGGGAAAAAAATTATTCAAAGCACTGAGACAAACTGGAGAAGGGGAGGGTGAGGAGACACAAAACTTTTCCATTTAAGAAACAAATGAGTTCAGGTGGCTTTAGTTGAAAGGGGTAATTAAAAAGTGAAAAGGCAAATGAAGCCAATTGCTTACAGGAGCTGAGTTGCAGGTGTTTGTGGAGTGAAGGGTTATCCAGGTCCCAGGTGTTCCTACCATTTTGTCTCAGATGCCTTCAGTGCCCATCCAGGCTGCTGTATTTCCCAGTACAGAATATCCAGGGCAAATGCAGCTATATGAAATAATAGGTTTTTTTATTCTTTAAGTGCTAGAAGTATTATTATTTTAATGAGCAGTTTATTCACGGCTGTCTCTGCTCTGGTTTATCAGTCTGTGCTGCCATTTGTGTAGGAGCTGCCTCATGAGCTGAGAGAAGCAAGTTGCTGTGAATCTGACTGCAGTTTACACTGGGGGCAATCAGAACATTGACTGGGTTTATGAGCTCAGTGAAACTGGCACAAATATGGAGTTTTGAAAATGTAGACGCTGCCTACATGGTATGAAAGGTGTTTTTGCATTGTACTCCCTTTGAGTGTGGCAGAGAACAGGTTTTCCAGCTATCAGTTCAACTGGGTCTCTTAATGAACAGCTGTTCCTCATTGGCAGCCACCAGTTTCTTGTGGATTATTTCTGAAACAGCAAGAGACAGCAGCAATCATTTCTGTTACCCTTGACTAAAGGCTGCCTGTCAAAATGTTTCTTCAATCTCTATAGCAAGGATTAAGGTATTTTTCCCAGCTCATGAGAAGTTAGGTGATCTTAAAAGTTTTCCCAGTCTGCTTCAGGATTCCTCTAAAAAGTCTCATTTGTGAAATTTGTGACCTAAGAAAAGACATGTCTATCAGATCAACAGCTGCCTTTCCTTGAAGTGAGTCAAAATGCTGTATCTTCCCTTCTACATCCTTTAAAGAGCTTCTTTTTTGATCTAAAATGAAGAAGACAATGTTTTTTAAAATATTATTTCAAAGCCAAAATTAGGAAGTCTGAAAGTTTCATTTTGAAAACACAAAATGAACAGACTTTCATAACTTTGAAACTCTTGAGACATATTAAGTGAAATTTTTATCAGACTAGGCTTTTCTAGAGTTAACTTTGCAAGAATGACAGACTACAAGCATATTTAATTTAAAACTGTTTTAAAAAGGTAGTTATGCAAAAGCAGAGCTATTTTGGGAAGGTCCCCTCTGTGAGAGCTGCTGCTGAAATTAGTAGCTCCTGGTGCCTGCCATGTGTTTGTACTTTTAATATAGGTAACCTGAGCCAAGGTTGGAGACTAATGCCCTACTTAGTTACTCACTAGTGAGCTCTTGCAGTTTGCCCTTTTCTCTTTCCACTCAGGATGTTCTTAGCCCAGGTAATTGCAGCGAGGAGGAAAACAAACTCCACAAGTGTGGGTGAAATATGAACACAAGAGACCTCCTGTGTTCATCTGGTAAGGAGAGAAGAAGGGAAAGGCACACCTGGATCAGTCTAGAAGCTTTCTGAGGATTTCTTGGGGTAGATAATGGCATATTTTTAGCAGCATTTCCATCTCTGATGCTGAGGAAGATGTTTACACCTCTCCTGTTCAGTGTTGTCAGGAGTTTATCCACTGGACTCCTCCCCACCCTCTGTAATACTCTAAGAAGAATCAGAGGCATTTGGGATGTTCTTCATTTGATCTCTTCCAAGCTCCTGAATGCCTTCAGCAACCAGGATCAGTCTCCTTCTCAAATCTCTTTCTCTTTTGCTTTGCCTCAGTACACTCTACCTCCAACTAAGAGAGTTTTCTTTCTGCTAGCATTTTCACTATATGTATGAAAATGCCAACATAATTAAATAAACCAGTGCTGAAACCCTCTAAAGAACAATTATCTTTTGTTTGAAATAGTCCTGGTAGAAATAGTGGAAAACTGACATGTAATTAGTACACTGAGCCCCACTGCAGCAGTAAATACAATGCAGAATTAAATACAATTAGGGCTCCTGACTCTGGCTTCTCCAGGATTCCAATTGACTAGTGATAATGAATTTGTGAACTGGTTTTATACATTTGCACACTGTTAGTCCAATGATTTTAAATGCTGTTTCAAGCCTATACTCTCCCAGTCTCCATTTTGCTTGTCTGGCTCTTCTCCTTCTTATCCAGAAATCTTCACCTTTAAATGGCTTTTCTCTGCTATCTGTGTGATCAGGGAGAAAGAGTAATGTTGGATATTAGCCCAAAACCAGAACTGGATTAATTGTATGACTCCTAGTGGATGAATCCCTTAGGGTCAGACCTTAAAAAGTACCTGGGCTCCCAAAATGGCAGATAGGGTGATTTCACAATACTTGCACATCCAACCCTCCTTGATCCCAGTTGTCCTAGGTGCCTGAACACATCAAAAGCTGCCTGGCAAGATAGAGGCCTGAACCCAGGATGATGAAATCAACAGGAAGGCAGGAGAACATGGCAGGGGCTGTGTGTGAGGTGTTTGTTGGACATGGAGCCCCTCGCCTGCATGGAGGGCTCAGGTGCAAAGCCAGAAGCTGTAAGGCCTGGCAGGATCAGGATGGAGGAGCTGGCAGCTCCCTCTCACTCCCTAAAGGGAAAGAGCTGCCAAAAGGGAACACAGCCCTAGAAGTTGTTTGTTCTTTTAACAGCAGGTTGAGTTGGCTTTTATGCTTCCAAATGTGTATATATGCACCTCCCCACTGATTCAGAGCAGCTGATATGCCAGGAGATTGGGAGGATGACTCCTGGGGGGGGGAAAAATGCTGGTAGAAAGGGAGATTTCGTACTTAGATATCTGGAGTCTTTTTTATCATAAAAGAGGAAGAGCAAGCTGTGCATGACAGGTATTAGTCATGTTATGCAATTCAGTACTGGGAAGTACACAAGTGCTGCAATGAGAAGCATTGTGTGAGAACTGATGTAAAACTGACTATTCATACTTTAGCATTTCTATGAGTGCTTTATCTTGAAAGCTCCCCATATAAATATTTCCAGAGGTGAAAGATGCTGTGAATCTGCAGGGTATTAAAATCTGGAGGGGAGGACTAGTCTGAAAGCACATTTGGAAGGAAGCTGCTCCTCTGGGAGAGCAGTGAGGCTTGGGATGTGCTGCTCCCCTGGCTGTGAGCAGAGCTCAAGGCACAAAGCTCCTGGCAGTCAGGCTCCTTGTGCTCCCTTCCAGCTTTGCTGCACCACAGAGTGATCCAGATTTGTTTCTTGTGACAAACGTTGAATGGTTCCTCGTGGGAGAGCTGTTGTGTTTGGTTTGGGCTGTCGCTGCTTTCTGTGCTCCCTTGAGCATTGTCCTAGGGGGGTGTCGGAGGAAATGGGGATTGGATGCTGCAGTTTGTCCCATCCTAGATGGTTTACCATTGCTAGAGTGGTGATGTATTCACTCCTGGGAGAGGGTTTAGAAGCCCTTTGCTAGAAAAATGTGTGGAGACCTTCTGAAGGGAGCTGTGTGACACCACACGCTGTCCTGCAGGGTGGGGCTGTGTAACAGGAGGGTCAGGGCAATTCAGGGCAGGCACCCAGAAATCCCCAAGGAAAGCTGGGCAGTTCCCCTGCTCAGCACAGGGACAGGACAGAGCTCAGGGCTGCCACCACTGCAGTCTCAGCAAGGCTGAAAGAAGAGCAGGGAGCTGGAGAAGGTACAGCCACATCTGTGGGACATGGGGACAGGGCACATGGGGCCCCTGGTCCTTCAGCTGTGACAGAAAACACCTACCAGGAGGTGTCACAGCAGAGATTTTGTCACTGGAAAACCTAGAAGGGATGGGGAGCACTGCTGGCAGCAATCAGAGGACTAATTAAAGGATTAATTGCTACACAGAAAAGTGAAGTTAATGACAATGGTTGAACAAAGTCAAATATTGGTGGTGATAATTCAGTACGGTCTTCTCAACCTGCTGGGCACGAAGTGACAGCAGTGCAGGATGTTAAAGGAAATACCAATTCCTACAGATAAAAACAAATGCATTTTGTGGTTGAGGGCCACAAAAGTGTGGCTTCTCTTCAAGAAAGAGTCACCTGCACTCCACGACCTGCACCAGAGGACAGAAGGTGGGATTTCTGTGCCATGGCTCCAGGTGTAATCTGGATGCAAACCCCTGCTCCCCTTCAGGAGTGATTCTGTCTGTGGACAAGTCCTTGGTGCCCTGTGGTGGTCCTGGGCAGGAGAGCCCTGGATAAGCCTCCACATGAACACCTGAATCATCTCCTGGGCTCTCCTTGGCCCTCTGATGTGTGAACACAGAGTGGCACTGAGGATCCAGCTCTTCCAACCTGTTAACATTGTGGATGAAAACACACATTTCTGCCCTTGAAGAAGTGAAATCAGAGGAGTCTGTGATAGGGGAGCGTGGCACGGATGAAAGGAAAATGTGAAGGACTTTGAACATGTAAGAGAATGTGAACAGTGGCGATCCCAGAAGGGAAATTCTTCAGGGAATTAAAAGGAAAATAGATGTTAGGGAGGCAGGATTAAAACTGATTGAAGTCAGAGGGGGGAAGCTGGATCTGAGTTTTGATCATGAAAAGGCTGAGAGGAGGGAGAGTAATCTGAAATCAAAGCACAGATGGAAATCAAACCTGAACATTAAACAACCTGCAAATCTCTCTCTGGAAGAGACGAGATCCGAGGACCCAATAAAGAGAGATGAGGGCTTTTCTTAGATCCTTGCAGAGGGACAGCCTCCACCTGGAAAAGGGTCCAAAGTTCCCCTGGCCTGGCAGAGAAGGGGAGGAGAGTGCTTGTCATGACTGAGAAGGTTTTGCTACAGCTCCTGAAGGAAGAACCAGCAGGGTTACACCCATACCCCCACGCAGTAAACAGGCCTTTTACTTGTCATTTCCAGCAATCATCCTCTCAAGTGTCTGTTTCTGGCACTGTCCAATGGGCTGAACTTCTTCTGTCTTGGCTGAGGCCCTCAGAAGATGCCCCTGAGTGGGGCTGGCTGGGAGCCAGAGGGAAAACTACGGCTCCTGCAGGCAGATCCCTCCTTAAGCTGCTGCTGAGCCCTGTGCATGCGTGTGTGGAGTGTCCTGCCAAGCTGATGGGCTGGAGCTGCAGAATTAACAGTGTTGACTCAGGCCTGAAGACTTTAAAAGAATTTATATCAACAGATTTTAGAGATCTTAAAATATACAGCTTGAGTAGCCTTAGGTTTCTCAGGCAGCTGCCAAATCAAACTGAATAATAAAATAAAACTGAATAATAAAGTGATTGCACAGTGTAAGATCAAGACAGGGCCAAGTAGAGGCACCTCCAGTAATTACTGGATTGGGAGCAGCCTCCTGACAAGCCTCGAGTTTCTGCTGACATGCTGAGAACCAAAAACAGCAACAGGATTTCTCCGAATGAAAACAGCTCTTCCCTCGCCTCCGGATTTATTCCCTGCTTATTCCTTTTGCTCTTTCCTGTCAGCGAGTGCTGGTGAGGGGAGGTGCTGCTGGTCCAGAGCAGCAGTGGCAGGGAGGGGAGGAGGAGGAGGTGGTGGAGATGGAGAAGGTGGTGGAGATGGAGAAGGTGGTGGAGTAGGAAGAGGTGGAGAAGGAGGTGGAGAGCTGAGCGTTAGCCAGGGGGAAGGGGGCTGTCAAAGGAGGAGCAGATCCCAGAGGAGATGGTGGTGGTGGAGGAAATGGTGGTGGTAGAGGAGGAGGAGGTGGTGGAAGAGGTGAAGGAGGAGGAGAGATGGAGATTGTGGTGGAGGAGAAGGTGAAGGAGGAAGAGGAGGTGGTGGAGGTGGAGGAGAAGGTGGACAGCTGGTCATGGCCCAGGAGGAAGGGGGCTGTCAAAGGAGCAGCAGACCCCAGAGAGGACAGTGCTGATGGGTGATGAACGTGGCTCCAAAATGCAGCACTCCCTGCTCTTGGGCTGCTGCCCACACCTGGGAGAGGTGTGTCCTCCTGTCCCCTCCCCAAGGGCTGACAGTGCAGGTCTTGTAGGTGCCAATGTCCCTTGGAGAGCCCAGCTGTGGGTACAGGAATGCATCATCCTTTCTCTGCTTTTTATTATTTACTTGAAGTCTGGAAAAGATCAATATTAAGAGCCTACTGAGGGGTTTTTAAAAAATGGCCTTGAGACGTCCGTTTTTCATTATTTACATTGCAATAGTGCCTCAGAGCTCTAAAAAGCCCAACTAGGAACCCTCCATTTGCTTTAAAGCTACATATGTTTTGTTTGGGGGTTTAGAGGGGGGGACATTTAGAGTTTTTTTGAAAGAAAGATTTCATTTTTTGATAAAAACATACTGGGAAAAAAGGAAGCTATTGAGGAAGGGGAACCAATTTTTATCCGTTTTTGGTGACATTTTTCATGAGATAAAATGTAATTCCTGAGAAGCTCTAACTTTGGTCCTTTTTCATCCTTAAAAGGTTTCTTTCTCTCTAGACTCATGGCATCCATTTCCCATTGTCCTATCAGAGTGCCAGGGCAAATATATCTTTCTATTTTGGTATTGTCAAGAGGTAAGGTTTGAAAGGAAAGGTAATATCTTTTCTTAGAGGGACTGATAGAACTGGGAAAAAAGGGACTTATTTTTGGGCATAGAAGCCCTGTCTGACTCTTTTGTTTATAAATTGCCCTTCTGTTCTCCCAGAGACCCTCCTGGCTCTACACTGAACTCTCGCATAGACACTCAAAAAGCACAGTCATAATATATCTTCACTGATCCTGCAATCTCCTTGTCACCTCTGCTTTCTCTCTTCCTTCAGCTACTCACTCTCCTCTGTTTTGCAATCTTCTCAAGTGGCATCTTCAGCTGATATTTTATTACTGATGTGTGCCTTTTTCTAATCCTCCATTATTTGGGGCGTATCCTTTGTTATCTGTGTTAGACTTTTCTGTGCCCTGGGGATATTTATCACTAATTGATTCACAGAAATGGGAAGGTAAACATCCATTTTTCTTAGAATACACATTTTACGTGCATCGGGACAATCCCTGGAGCTTTTATTCTTTCTTCCTTTCCTTTGTGGTGTTATGCAAGGCTGGTTGGAGCTAAAATGGAATAAAGGTGATGGCTGCAGTGGGCAGAGCAGCATGTTGAGGATTTGTGTTTGTTCCTTTGTGGCTCACTGCCCACACTGGGAGAAGTCACAGCTTCCACAGAAGTCAGTGATAGATGTACCTCCACCCCTCTGTGGGGAAAATATCCCCTGCAAGTCTTCAAAAGGGGCAGAGAGGCTGATTGAGGCTTGGGGAGGAGGGAGGCCATCATTTCTGTTCAACATTTCTATTTAACAACCTGGATGATGGAATTGACAGTGCACTTATGAAACTTAGAGGTGGCAGCGAGCTAGGAGGGACTGCAAATGTATTGGACAGCAGAACAAGAATTCAAATCAGTTCTACAAACTGCAAAAATGGTTTAGGGGAGGGGGAAAAAAGGAATTAAATTAGAGACAAGTGCAAGGCACAAAACTTGGGTAGAATAATCAATGCAGAGTAAGAGGAAGAGCAGGGGTTCAGTGGAAAGGGAACTGGTGAATAGAGGAAAATAAAGTTGTTCATCAAGTCTCAGGGTCACCTTGGTGGGAAGAAAGGGCAAGTATAGGTAGGACATAACGTAACAGGCTCCTTTGACAGCAGAAGTGAGGCAGAGTGTGCATTGGGAAAGCTTTTTGATGGTGAGCAGTGTTCAGCATGGGCTGAGGAAGAGCATCTCCCAGGGGTGAGACAAGCACAGGTGGGACTGCTGTGGGGCAGGAGGAGGCAGCAGCATTGTCTGAGGATCCTCGAGCCCTGGTGCTTCTTGCCCCTGTGCCCCACAGCTCCCTGCAGGGACCCGGGCAGAGCAGAGGCTGGTGCTGGTTCAGGGCACAGCCCACAGCCCCCCACACTGCAGAGCCCTCCCTGCTCCCGCCCCTCTGCCCTACCCTCAGCAGGGTTTTCTTCTGGGATGTGAGCATCAGTTTGCCCTGGTCCTCTGAGGAGCAGACTGTAGGAACGTGGGCTTTTCCATTATTTTTTTCTCACTTTGCTAGACAGAAGTCTGGCAGGAGGATATGAGTTTAGCTATGCTGTTGGCCTTGAGGCTTTAGGTATCAAGGAGAGATTATTTCAGAGATCAAACTGAATGCTGATTTGAGGGAGTAGCTCATCCCTTTAGAGTGCTCCAAAAGGAAAAAGGAACATTGTCAGTTCAATCTACTGTGGAATTTATAATATTAATGATCTGAAGAACACTTTAGGGATTTTTGTCAGATGTCTATTTTAATTTAAACTCTTGGGTGTTTAACTACCCAAAATATTGAGTTCTAGTCATTATAAAAACTAATAACTGGCTTATTTTGCTGCTAATTCAGAAACTGAGGTTAATTATCTATAGTGAAGGGATAAGGTAGTAATCTAAAGTCTACCTGAATAAGACACTGTAGTTAATTGATTCCCCATGAAATGACAAAAGATTCCTTCAGAGAGAAAATGTGTTTAGTATTCATGGCTTTCTCAAAAGTACTAGTGTTTGATTCTCAGGAAAGAGTTTGGCATGAACAGCTATACTTTACCCTTTTCTTACCATCATTGCTGGTTTATTTTCATGTAAAAAACCCCAAACCCAGGACCACTGGGTGATTATGAATTTCCAGGTGAGAGCCCATGTGCTCCTGTGCACCTGTACAGGTGTTTGCAGCAGCCCCTTCCCCCATGGCACTTCTGGGGCACTGCTTGATGCCCAGTCCAAGGAGGGGGGACTGCAGCTAAGAATTTGGCATCTGTGTTTGACCTGGGCACTGGGATGCTTCCTTGTGGCAGCAGCTCTCTGGCCACAGAGAGCAGGCACAGCTTTCCCAGGCATTGTCCTGGGGAAGGTTGTGAGAAGATCAGAGAAAAGAATGAGAAACAATTCTTATCTCCACTTGCTGCATCTGCTGTTGTGCACATGTGGGATGTGCCATGGAGATTTGTTTACCAAAGGGTGATTTCTTAATTGGACACTGGATGGTGTTTGGATGGATTGACCAATTAAGCAAAAGCTGGATCAGGCTGGAAGAGTTACTAAGTTTCTTAGTAAGTACAGTATAATATAGTGTGAGATGATATAATAAAGCAATTGATCAGCCTTCTGCAATCATGGAGTCAATTATTCCCCAGCTGAAGGCCTGCAGTGACACTTCCTCAGAGCAGTGTGAGCACAGCCAGTGTGGCCCAGCTGACTTTTCCAAAATCACAGAGCACATCAAGTCCAGAGCTGAAATTGCTTTCTTGCACTCTGTCCTGTCTATTCTCTGTTCTGCCATTCCCTTTCTCTAGGGCTCTGAATCTGCCCACTCTCCCACTAGTTTATTTAATAAAAATTACTTTCTGAGCCAACTGCAAGCAGCTGAAAAAATTAATTTAAACTTCCCCTAAAGTGTATTTGTCAACGTCCACTGTTGTAATTCATTGCATTGTATCCTAGCATCCCCTGAACATGGCAGTGTCAGAACTCTGGTGATGTAGTGCAGTCTCCATGTATAATACATCACCAGAACAGTTTCAGCTTGGATGATATATGAAGCCAGCCTGAGAGGATTTTTAAAATAGACCTAAATTTTGAGGGTTTTTTTTTTTATTTAGCTTTAAGTTTTTGAAGGCTTCACCTGAAGCATTTACTGAACATCTAAATATTTTTTTCCCTTACCAGGTAGGAGTCAGCAATGGCAATTAACCTCCAAGGGCTTTTTAGGTTGGCTGCCCAAATTGCAAAGGTAATGTGTGTGCATTGCTATTTACCTGGATTTACCTGGATTGCCCTGCAATGCTGGTTGTGTTTAAAACAAATTACTAGATGTGATTGCAGCCTAAATTGGGCAACATGCAGTTTGGGAGGGCTTTTGGGCCAGGGGATGGTGTATGGAGAGGTGTGATGGGATGGGGATCCTCCACTGCACAGGATAAACCTCCCATCTGAGCCCTGGACTGCAGAGTCTGGGCACCAGGCTTTCCTCACAAGAATTGTTTTTAAGGAATGTGTTGGGTGGTGTACCTGAATGCTGAGAGGGCAAGAGAGAAGAAACAGCTGAGGGCAAAAGCTGGAATGGGTTAGCCAAGAGCAGATAAATATGAGGGCAAGAATGGCAGGAAAACGTTAGAAGAACTGGAAATGAAAATGGGAACGACCATTGATCTTTGTTTACAGACACAGTCTGTTACCAGGGCAGGTTTCTCTTGAAACAATCTTCAGTGCTAACTTTAGAATAAATAAAATAGAGACATGAGCAGAGACCAGCTACCGCCCCTTCTTCCCACTTCATATAAAAATGCAACTCGTCTTGTCTCTCACCTTCTCCTTCTGAGATTGTTGTTCCTTTTTTTTTTTTTTTGACAAAGAGGTGCCATATTCCAGGCAGATTTCTTCTTACTCCTGAAGTGGTGAAAGGTGAGTGTGAAATACACTTTGTGCTGCTGTGCTCCATCAATGGGAAGCAATTCCTGCACTTTTGAAAGAACCTGCTTTTGGTTGTCAGGGCTGTGGTAGGAAAAAAAACCCTCTGAGTGTGCAAGGGAGCATTTAAAGTGTTATCTCACAGTAGTAAAGATTGGGCCCAGCTCAATGTTCCAACTTAATTACCAGGAAAATGCTATACATTATGAAGATTTAAATCATTTAACAAGCCTTGCGTGAGATTTAATTTTTTTTTTATTACTGCCCTTCTTACCCAGTTTTTATTTGAAAGGACAAAATCAATAGTCATCGTGAGCTCCTGGCTGGAGGGGTCACCTCAGTTTGCACAGCACACTTTTCATTAGGAGAGAAAGGATGAAGTAGCTCACTCTGCTGATCACTAAACCTGGGGGAAGGAAGGAGAGAAGCCCCTTTTTAGGAAGCCTGTTTGTGTACAAACTTCAGCAGCTCCAGAGTGGGCAGGATGCTCAGAACCCTGGGAACTGGCCGTGCTGTGGGAACTCCTGACGTGGATAAAAGTTGGTGGCTGCTTGTGGTGATTTATATTTAGATGTCCCAGTTCATCTGCACCTGAAGGGAGGAAGGAAGGGGGAATGTTCTAGGCTGAAAGAGCAAATGGAGCAGAGAGGTAAATGCTGGGTTAGTGCTTGTTCATTTTTTTCCAGACTGCTCTCCTTATTAAGGGCATGGTTTGATAGAAAATAAATCTGACTTTAGGACCTGAAATAGCCAATTCCATGGCGTGATGTGGTAGCAGTGGTGATGTGGTGTGTGGCAGTGCTGCAGCTCAGACTCTGCTCACCCAAAAGCTCTGAGGTGTCACAGCAGGTGTTGAGAGTGCTGAAGAAGCACCAAGAAGAAGACACTGGGGGACACAGGCATGTCTGCACTCACACCGGGTGATTTCAGCTCCTCTGGGATCTGGGCGATGCAGGAGGAGAGACGGAGTTTTCTTGTGGGGTTCCGAGGAGAGCCTTCATTGAGCTCCTTCCCCAAAAGGGTCAGTGACAAAGCAGCCCCTCAGGCAGGGAAAGCAGGGGTTTATATATGGATTTCAAGGGGCAGAGCAGAACACTAGTGTGGAAAATGGATTTGTAGAGAGTTCTTAGGGCACATTTGCCAAGTTATCTGCTTCCTCACACAAGGAGCACCAATTTGTTGGACTATACCCTTTTATGACCCAGAGATGGGGCAACTCAGAGGCATTTTAAACACTTTTATTCCATTTTCAGTCTCATGAGAAGGGTGAGACAATACACACTATAATTCATGCCATAACAATCAGAAACTATTTCCTAATTACAAAACACTATAAGCATTTCTTGGCCTATCAGCTTTTGTCACACCATGCTGTAAATGCCTTAAAGCTAATTATCTAAATTACTTCTTGTGAGTCTCTTATTACAATGTATTTTTCATAGTTCTATTTCTCCAAAATATCCAGTCTTATTTGCAAGGCCATCCTTTGAAACTTCTTTCTAGTTCCATTTCTTTCTCAACAATGTCTGTCCTATGCCATGGCATTTCTAAGTTAGCATTTCTTATCTCAAAGTTTGCATATGGATGCAGACTGTGTGGACCTTCTGTCAGGCCCTGAGAACTCTCTCCAAATCCGTTTCCCACACACCAGGGCCAGTGGGATGAGGGCACAGGGGTGGAGAGAGGGGAAAGGGCCAATGGGATGCATGGAATCTGCATGTCACAGAAAGGCATGCTGGGAGAAGCCTTTTTCCTCACCCTAACAAGGTGGTTATGGCTTGAGGGTTTCCCCTCCAGGGGAACAGTATGGATTTTTTTCCCTGTGGGTCCACCAGCCTCCCCAGTGAGGAGCTGAGCACCTGCTGGAGTCCAGCTCCCACCACAGCCCTTCCCGGGGTGCTCCTCTGCTGCCTCCTGTTGTATTGCTCTGGGGAATGGTTTTGCCCTCCCCAGAGACCCCTGTAGCTGTGACCATGTTAGTTTGACCCTTCCTTCCTTTCCTGGATCAATTGTCTGGGAGCCAAGTATCCCTTCCTGTACTGAGCCTAGATAAGGCTCTGTCCCTTCCTGGTTTGCTCTCTTTCCCCCTTCCTTCTACGGAATAAACATCTTGGACCACATCGGGGGTTGGAGCCTCTTCTAGAATCTTTGCCTTGCTCCTGGAATACTTCCCCCCAAGGCCTCACAGATCTGGGCTAGCCTGGTGACTTCGGGGGGCTGCAGGGGATAGGTGCTTCACCTCCCCAGCCCTTCTCTCTGCACGGCAGAACGAGGGAGCTGCAACACAAACCCTTGGGGAAGGCTCTAAGTGGGGACAAGGGAGCTCATCCTTCTCCCCTGGCAGGTGGTGGCAGCCTGGGAGATGTGAGGGGCTGTAAATAAACCTGCCCAAGTGCTGGTGCTTCGCTGCTTTATGTGGGACAGGGGTTCCTGCCAGAGGGATGCGGTGTGCGCTCTCCTGATGGGCTCAGAGCAACCAAATCTGTGTTAGACATGGCTCAAAGGTATGAAATTCACAGAATCACAGAATCACTGGGTTGGAAGAGACCTTCAAGATCATCAAGTCCAATCCAGCCCCAACACCTCAACCAAACCCTGGCACCCAGTGCCACATCCAGGCTTTGTTAAACACACCCAGGGATGGTGACTCCACCACCTCCCCGGGCAGCCATTCCAGAACTTTATCACTCTTTCAGTGTCGCTGTTGAGGCAGGACAGGAACAGAGAGACTCCAATTCAGAAGGCTAGATGAATAAAACTCAACTCAACTCCTTTATTTCAAATACACCACTGTTTTTATAGAGAACATCATGCAGACTAATTTCATTGGTCTTAAAGTAAAAACATCTCACTCCATTGATGTGCAGTGAATAATGCACAGTGGCAGAACATATCTATAAACAATGTGAACAACGAGAGATAGAGAATTATTTACATTCCTTTCCAACTCTTTCCCAGGCCCTAGATTGGCAGAAACCTCTCTTTTTCTCTCTGACTGAACCAAGAATGCCCATTTTTCAGTAAAAAACTTTTCCCTAATATCCAATCTACATTTCCCCTGATGCAGCTTGAGGCTGTGTCCTATGGTTCTGTCAGTTCCTGGAGAAAGAGCCCAACTCCACCTGAGCACAGCCACCTTTCAGGAGCTGTAGAGTGATAAGGTCACTCTGAGTCTCCTTTTCTCCAGGCTGAGCACCCCCAGCTCCCTCAGTGGTTCCTCACAGGGTTTGTGTTCCCAGCCCCTCTCCAGCCTCGTTGCCTCCTCTGGATGAACTCAAGCATCCCAACATCCTTCCTCTGTGTCTCTCTAGGCCATAAGGTCCTAATTCCACCTTCTGCTGGCATAGCCTGGTTTAGTGAGGGAGTCTTTCTGTAAGTCCAGCCTCTGTGCAGTAAGCTGGGCCTACACAATGCACAGGTTTGTGAGAAGAGGCTCTTTTCTTCTTCTGCCCTTGTAATTAGAGGCTATCTAAGCACTTGCACTTTGCTGTTTAACAGCATTTTGGAAGCAATTTTTTGGGGTTTTTTTGTTTCTGTGAACCCTGGTATTTTCAGTATACTGACAAACATTCAATCCTCCTCAGGCTCCTCGGAGAGGGGATCATTTCTGATGCCTCCTGTGGTGGGTATTCCAAGGCTTACACGAGTCTGATTTCCTGAGCCCGTGATAAATCATCGATTCTCACTCTTGTCCCTGTGCCCCCAGCAGGGAACTGTCACAGTGGTGCTGATTAAATAGGCCCCAGTGCTACACCCATTGCAGGTCAGCAAAGCCATGGTTGAAGTACCTCTGCAACAGAACAAAGAAGCAGCAGAGCTGCATTAGCAATGAATTCATTAAACATTTGCATTTTCATGGAAATCTGATGCTATTTCATCTAATCAAAGATTGTACTTGGTTTCCCCAAAGTCTTACATCTCAATCTGTAACTGACACACTGTGAAATATCTGAAATCCACTTGAAAGCCCATGGGATCATTGCTGAATTCCACAGCCTTTTAACATATGCAATTACACTGAGATACACAGAAATTACTGTCTTTTTTTTTTTTCACAGGCTTTTCTGCTAGTTCTGTAGAAGGCATATTTGCACCAAGTGGAGAATTTTAATTCTCACCCATAAGACTTTGTTCATTTTTGCCAATAGCTTTTACGACTGTCTGCAATTTCATGGGCTATGTATACATCCAATACTATGACTTAAATGTTTCCAGATTTCCTAGCTTATTACTTAAAAAATGGAGTAAAAAATACTTTTGTGAAAAATTTGTTACAATTGCTTCTAAGATTTTCAGTTAGCATAAGTCTCCAGTATCTGGCTTGTGAAATATGTGTTTCTGAGATATTCTAAGCTCTGGAAATAGCCCTTTCTGTTGAACTCTGGTCTTGTCTGGTCTCCAAAGCTCAACATCTGCCTTTGCAGACAGAGCTGGCACTGAGTTGCTCCTGCTCACCCCGTTGTTCCTCCTTTTTGCTCTGGATCACTTCCACTGGTGGGCATCTGGGAATTCCAGGGCTGCTCCTGAGCCAGCAGTGCCAGCCATGCCCTCCAGGTGAAATGAGCCCGAACAAGTTGGGAGAGACTGCTCAGATCTGTTCCCTGCACACTGAGAGGAACGAAGAGGGAAGCCAGCACTCATCATTCAAAAGATAAACATTTGACAGCACAGCTTGACTATGTCAGGAACACTTCTGTTTTAATAGTATGCCTGCAAGCTTTCAAAACAAGTGTTTACCTGTCACAATAAACATTTATGAGTGAAGTACACAAAACACACTAAACTTGGAGCTGGCAAGCTTCCAGAAATGCCATGTGCAGTTAAACTCTTGAGCTTGTCATTCCATCCAGCATAAATCTCTTCAGTTGTCTTCTCTCTTCTTCAGTGTGTACTGTGGGACTCTCCTGACTGCTTTGGAGACATCTGCCTTGGATGCACACAGAATCCTTGGAAGTGCAGCAAGTGCCTGGAGCTGACAGGCACATTAAGACCCAGCTCTCAGACAGGTGCAATTAACTCACTCCTGGCTCCTGGTGATGCTGGGTGTCTACTGGTAAATAGGAGCTCGTGGTGGAAATGTGGAGCAGAGCACATGGGGCTTCACTTAGGTGTTGGATCAGACTTCAGATATGGATTTTCTGGTGACTTAAGAGGAATAAAGAGTCTGATCTAGTGGTTGGCCTGGCCTGGGATTGAGTCTGACACAAGAGAAGGTCATAAGTTTGCTTGGCTGGAGTTTCTTTTGACCATGCCAAACAATGAGAATTCCCACTTTTTTAGAGATGTTATTTCACTTTGTAGGATTTCTTGCCAAGTCTAACACTGTGCAGCATACTGGAAAAATAGCTAAAGTCAATAAATACAGCCCATAAAAATAAAGTCTGGCACAAGGTTTGCACAGGAAACAATTACGTCTTGCTTTTTTTTTTTTTTAAGGCCATTTCACATTTCAAGAGTTTAAGGAAAAGCTAGGAAAGCAAGGGGAATTTCCTCCTGTATATACATGTGCATTTAATGTTTTGGGGTTTTTTTACATTTTTACATTTTAATGTTATGCTTTTTTTTTTTGTTGCAGAGTGAAGTACAGGACAGTTTCAGCTGGCCAGATAGTGTGATCTGACCAGAATGGACAGGTTAAAAGATCCACCTAATACTGGTGGAACAACAGCTGAAATGGGAATTAGGAACCTCAGCCTTGGGGTCCTTGGGTTTGGATTTGGTCTCTTGTATTCTGTAAAATTTGAAAATCTATCTGAAATCAAGACAATGCTGTTTATACAGGAAACACTTCTTGAGATGGCACAGTAAGTTCTACAGCACTGTTTAAGTCTGAGTGGGGTGGTTTTGGACTTTGTTAAGGAACTCCTGGACTGCTGTGGAGTTGTTGGTGCAAGCCAGGGATTCACATCACCACTCCCCCTGGGCACCCACTTGGGACTGCAGCTCGGTCCTCATGACTCCTGGCACTGTAAGCTCCAGGCAGTTGGTTTTCTCCCCTGCCCTGTGGCTTCTCACAATAGCAATCCTCCTTTCCCTAGGTCCTTGGGTGCTTTCCTGATCCAAAGGATGCCCAAAGCTGCTGCTGAGCATCCCCTTGCTCTCCCCTCTCCCACAGTCAGCGTGGGTGGCCTTCTGCCTTGACTCCCATGCAGCATTTCAAAATGCCTCATTTGTGTTCTAGTGCAGAATGTAAAAGGCTTTCAATATCTCCATTAAAAACAAAAAAAAATCCAGTGTTTGTACTGTCCATTTTCCTTCAAAGAGCACAGTGAGAAAAGGGAAGGCCTGCTCTTGTTCAGTCCTGGCAAGTCCAATCCAGAGCTGTGTAAAAATGCATCTAAAAAAAGGACCTTTCTTCCAATAAATGCCCATTTAATGAATAAAAGAGAAACAATTGAAGTCTGCAGTAATAGAACAATTATGTGCTGTTGTGCATTCCAGCTGGCTACACATTGAACAGTTCTTACAAATTGCTGTAAAAACAGCAGCACACGGATCCGATACATTTCAGGACAGTCATTATTAGGAAGAAATACCATGTGTCAATCTGCTGATGCCCTGTGAGGGCATTCTGCTCCTAAAATCCCTTAATTGCTGCTCTGGGGCTCACGTGTGTCCCGGCCCACCGCATGAGAGTGCTGGGAGTGTGATGCTCATTAACACCCACAGCCTCTGCTCCTTCCTCTGCCCAGCTTCAGAGGGAACGAGCCTGGGCAGGGGGGCTGCAAACAGCCCCAGCTTGGGGAGCTCTGGAGAGCTCTGGTGGAATAGGAAATCAGGGAGAGAAGGAAATCAGGAGAGATCTGGATGGAGGTAGGAGGGGGACACACAGGAAGGACAAAAAGAAGGCAAGGAAGTGTTATAGATGAGTAATGAGATGGTGGCTCCCACAATTATGGGATGAACATTATATTTCTATTAAGGAAGTTTTGTGGATGTATGGTTAAGTGACTGCAATGTGTCCTCCCCCTTGCATGGTTATCATGGATGGCCTTGGGGCATTTGGGAGAGTTGGCTCGTTCCTATGGCAACACCTGACCCCAAATCAAGGTGTGAGAAACTGATCTGCACCCCTGGGCAGCAAGGAAGGAGTCACTGACAGGACTTTAAGAGGGGCTAGAGGTATAAATGGTGGAGCATCCATTTTGTGAATCAGCACATAGCTGGCAGTCACAGGGGCTTCCAGCGCTCTAATTTTTCCTTATTCAGTCCTTTTGTTGTATTTTTTGTTAAGATTTAATAAACCTTTAAAAAGTGAGTGGTCATTTCTCACAGAAGCCAGTGGATGCTGTGCCTGTGAGCCCTACATGTTCTCTTCTCATACTTGGTTTTTTCTCGTGTTGGTATTCCAAAGGCAGTGAGGAGGATGAGGTGGCCCTGGAATGTTGCTCTGTGTGTGCAGCCCACACCAGTGAGCAAAGCACATCACCTCAGTGTCATTTGGGGTCAGGGCTGGCACCTCTGGAGCCTCCAACCAAAGAGTCACTGGATCCAATCTGCACCCTAAAACAGCATCAAACTGAGCAAGCTGCTAATTCCCTGCTTGTCCTTCAGGTTCAGCAGTTTAATCAGTGTTTTGATGTTAATGAAACCATTTGATGGGCATTTTTGGATGCAAAAGCAGGAGAAATGTGTCAGGATTGTGGTTTGGTAATGGCACAAGGGCTTCGGGCTCCCGCGAGGTCCTCGCTTGGTTGATCCCATAATGATCTTTGGTCACTCAGCTACTGAAAAGGTCGTGAGGGGTGTTCAGAGCTGGTGAGTGCTGATTAAACATGATATAAACACCTCTTCTGTGTTAGATCTGTGGAAAGAATTTAAATGTCTGAAGTGCAGAGGAGTAGGGATTAACGAGCTGTGAAGGAAGGAGATGTATTTAAGGTGTTTGTGAACAGGGAGAGGATGAAGTTCCTACTCCATATTTAAGACATTAAAACTACTTTGCAGGTCTTTTTTCTTTCAAAAGAAAGCCTGCAAGACCCCCGCAGTTCTGAGTACTTGTCAGGGATGTAATGATGGAAATTTTGTCAGCCTTGCTTTGCATAATAGGGATCATTATGTGATGGTAAATTTCTCTGTATGTTCTGTACATTCCTAATGTGGGAGGAATAAAATATTCCTGAGGTTTCTTTTGCAGAGCTTGTCAATGAACAAGCTGGGTCAGATTGTCTTCCCATTTATTATCAGGAAAAGCTAAGATGACTTTATGCAAGCACAACAGTAGGAAATCAGTATACTGGGGGAATCAGACTTACTGGTTCAAAACTTCCCAGCCTGACAGGTCCTTTTTTCATCAGCACTATTTTAAGTTCATGTGGGGAAGCTCTGCTCCCCTCCTCGAGCTCCTCAAGCTCTGCTGGGACAGCACAGGTCATTGTGAAAAAGAGATTTTTGGAGTTCACTTGAGTAAACAAAATGAATTAAGCATTTATATTTTAGCTTGTAGAATCATGTGTTGAATTTTACCCTTTTACTTAAGAAACCTCTGCCATGGCACAAAGGGCAGAGGAAAATGCAAATTTCTGAAGCTGCTTGCACAAAGAACAATGCCTAGGGATGCAAAGAACCCAGATAAAGAGGCTCCCCTGTCTCCAAGACTATCAAGACTGACAGACGTACTCAGATAAGCACCAAAGGACCAAAAGCGCATGGGCGAAGGGGAAAAGTTCAAAAGTTCAGTCATGGGAAAGACCAAAATCTTCAGCCTCAAGAGACCACCAGAGACCCCCACAGGACCACCACAGCAAACCAGGTGTGCCCAGAAGGGCGTGGACCTATTTAGCATGAAAGGCGAGGGCAGGTGGGGCCAAGGGTTGAATATGCATAGAAAAGTTGTGCAATGTATTTCATATGGAACACCTTTGTGAATAAAGGTGTGGGTCAGACTGAGGCTTGAGGCACAAGTTTTTGGAGAGATATCTCACTTGTATCTCACTGACAGTACATACCCACTTCATAACTACCCAGCTTGTGGAGTCTATTTATTTATTCTGTGTATCACTTCAGTTGCACCTGTGTCAGGTGCAGCTCCCTGCCTGTCCCTGTGCCAGAACTGGACTGGCGTGGTGGACAGCCAGGCTGGGTGAGTCCTCCTGAGGGGCTGCACAGGCCCACAGCTCCTTGTTTCAGTGCTGCTGCTTTAGGAGTTCCCGGAGAGGGCAGAATTCCTTCCTGGAAATACAAGCCATGGGGTTTTCCTCAGAGACTCCTCCGAGGCTTTTTAAGGATTTGAGAGCATCTCGTGGCTGTGAAGAACAGACCACTAAATCTTAACTTGGGCTCACACAAACCACAGCTGCCTGCTTGAGTAAAAATATGCCCAGTCTGGCTAATAATAGCAGGTATGGATTTCAGAGAGGCTTATCTGACCCAGCTCCTGTGTCCTCCATCAAAATCTCAGTGGGAAATTTACACAGGGACTTAGCCAGGACTTTGCAAAGGCAGGAGAAGTTATTGCACTCTGCTGAGGGCAAATTAGTCCCAAAGGGGCTGCATGGATCATCTGGAGCTGCAGGGGGACAGGGCACAAGCCTGCCAAGCTCTTACTTTCATCTGAGTTCTTCAGGTACTTTTGCTATCTGCAAGAGACTTCTGTGGTGTCCAAAGGACACATTTGGGTACCTGGAGCTGAGAATGGCACTGAGGGGTAAAATTAGTATTTGGAATAAATTGCATTTTCCAACAGGCAAGGCAACGTGTCCTTTCACAGGCAGTAAGTAGGTATTTGTTCAAAACAATTAGACTCCACAGCCTAGTTTAGTACTTAATCAATTTATGTGGTTCGTTAAAGTACCTGCATATGCTCTTAATAAGTACTGACACCCTTTTCCTAGAGCACTGCTACATGCTTACAGAGAAATTACACTTTTAATTATGCCACACAAGCCTAATAGAAAATCTAATTATGACAGCAGTATTTTTCAACTTTTGTGCAAATAGTGTATTTTCAGTAATGCAGTTGCAAGTGTTGGCTTTGCTGTAGAGCTTTGGGACAGGAAATTGATTCAGTGCAGAGTTTGTGCTGTGTTTCATGGATTATTTATTAATCAGTGCTGTGTATTATTTGTATGCTGTCACAAATGTCCTGGTAGTTGATGCAGTAAAACAGGCAGATGGGAGTCCTTGCTCAAAAGATTCTCACTGGTCTGAACCCAACATTTAAGCAGCAGTGAAAATGCTGCAGCTGCTCCTCAGGGATTTGTGTCCTGACTTTCAATTCTCTGGTGTCCGCTGTGGTATGAACTGTGAACTCTGAATTGTTTGCAGTGGATTAGGATGTTCTCAGGTTTCCTTTGTGACTTATTAAGGTTCAGCTCATCTTGGAGCCTCTTTTTTCTTGGGGACAATGTAAAAATAATTTGGATCAGGATATCACTCCACCCTTCTCCTTCTGGAGTGACCTGTTGCTCACTGGCTTTCCATGGTCATGATTTCTCCAGAAGCTCCACCTCACCAGGGTGAGGGTGAGAAATAGCTTGTGTGGAACAGAAGTCTGCTTTACGCAGGTTTTCCCCTTTGTGAGTTCCAGGGATTTTGCTGGAGCTTGCCAGTACTTCCTGCAAGCTGAGCAATACTGTTGGTGCTTTGAGACAGCGTGAGCTGTCTTTGGCTGTTTCAAAGAGAAAAGATGAGGCTTTCAGTGCTACTCAGAGTGGGCCTCAGCCTGTTTCTGCTCAGTACCCAGCAGGGACAGAGCCACAGCAACAAAGCCACCTTGCACATCCCATCCCTTCTGCAGATGGACTTCCTTGGGGCAGAAGAGCCCCACAGCTGCTCCCCATGAGCCTCACTGGCAGTGCCTGGGTGTGCTGGGAGCACCTATCCATTTAATTGATTACAGCACACACTTTTCAGCACAGCTTTTCAAAATACTTTCCTTCAGTGTCTAAAAAGTCAGTCAGGTTCTTAATTACCTTGCAGTTCATATGCAAGGGGATACAGCCAACCTCCTGTTCATAAAAGGAGGGCAAACTGTCTCACTTTGCTGTCCCTCCCCAGCCTGGACTGTCAGAGGCAGGGATTATCCTCTGTTTGTGTACAACACCAACCACTGGAAGTGCTCCCCTACAGCAGGGACACAAGGCACGGCTGCCACACACACAGACTGAAGTTTGTCCCAGTCCCTGAAAGCCTGTGAAGTGCAGGGAAGTGGAATGCCCTGATGATGGGAGCAGAGCTCTCTGAACATGGGGTGAGCTGAGCCTCTCAGGACCAATCCTTGGTTCCTCTGAATGGTTCCTCACAGAGAAGTGCCTGGACAAAAGGCTCATGATGCTCTGTGCTGGTTCAAAACTCACTCAAGCTGCTCCCTTTTTCCCCTGCCCATACTGATAATGGAGAAACACCAGGAGAGATTATAAATTTGAATCACAAATTACTGACAAATTGCAATAACCACAACTGTATTACAAAATGTGGGTTCAAAAGAGAGGGAGAGTTTTACCCACAAAAGTGTATTAACTATTGAATAAGCAAAAGTATTTCCTCAAGACAGTGCCCAGTGTAGTTTCCCAAAGGGAAAATGGGAACTGGCCCTGGGCTAGGGCCACATGCTATTTGGGAAAACAAAACCAATATATTTTAGAATGTCTCTTATGGAATAACTTCTCCACCCCCAGCCCCAAACCAGCAGAAATCTTGGAAAGCTTGTGTATTAGGTTGGAAATGGGAGTGTGCATTCTATTTCCATCTGTCAGAGCTGGGGCAGTTCTCTGCTGTCCATGGGGCATTTTTTTCTTTATCTCTCCCACAGCCAATCCTCCCTCCAGGAGATCTCTGCTGTTCATGGCCACTGAGTGTCCCTGCATGGCTGAGAAAATTCCATCATCCCATGGGGAGATGCTCTGCCCGGGGAGGAGCCCAGCATTCCTACCTGGATCCAATCTGACCTGGGAACAGCACAGCAGCCTTTGCCCCCTGCATTCCCAGAGGAGCAGCTTTCTTCCCCCTGCATTCCCTGAGGAGCAGCTTTCTTCCCCCTGCATTCCCAGAGGAGCAGCTTTCTTCCCCCTGCATTCCCAGAGGAGCCCAGGCCCATCTCCCCCAGCCCTGGAGCTCCAGAGGAAAACTCCCCCCTTGTGCAGGATCCCTGCTCCAGCAGAAGCACAGCTGGCACTGCAGGAGGGCTGAGCCACCCTGGGATGGGGCTGAGCCACCTCCCTGACACACAGGGGGTCAGCTCCTATCCTCACTCTGACAGTGGTTTGTTTTTTATTGCCGCATTTTTATTTTTCCTATTAAAGAACTATTTTTCCTATTCCCATATCTTTGTCTGAGAGCCTTTTAATTTAAAAATTATAATATTTCTGTGAGAGGAGGTTTGCACTTTCCATTTCAAGGGAGGCTCCTGCCTTCCTTAGCAGGCACCTGTCTTTTCAAACCAAGAGAGCTGGTTTGTGTATGAGGGGTTGTGCTGTTGAAATGCTGGCTCTGTGTGCCCAGCAGAACTCTCCCGGGGCAGCAGAGACCCCAGCCCCCATTTCACACCCTCTCTGGAGTGAGAGCAGTAAAAAACTTGAATGGGGGAACTTCCCACTCCTGGCCTCAGCTTTTCCTGGCCAAATCCATGTCCCCAGCAGTGATGGGAGTTCTATTGAGCAGGCAGTGCCAAACACCCACACCCCTGCCTCAGTACCCAGCACACACCACAGAGCCTGTTGGCTTCTGAGGATCCCATTCAGAGCAGAGCTTGAGCAGCAGGATATTTTCAATCAATATTTTTACTTGTCAATGGAACAAGTTTGCCCTAAAACCTGGCTTGGTCAGGTGAGTCCCTCTGTGTGTCACTGGGGTGATGTATTTAACAGGGCTCATCTCCCTTTTCTGGATAGATCAGGACAAAAGTTGTTGCTCTGAGCTCATATTTTTTTTTCTTGGTTGCTATAAACCCATTAGTTCTGCTTGGGTGCTTTGTGGCTACTAATAGATAATGTTATGGGAAGGACTGCACATCCTGGTCACTGGAGAGTGCTGAAAATGTGCATTTCTGTTAGTGTGTAGTGTCTTTTTCTGCAAATTCTAAAGCATATTGCAGAAGTGTAACCTCTCCTGCCATCAGGAATCCTCTGCCTAGGCCAGATGTGATCACCTGGTGTTATATGTTTCCATATGAGCTGGAAAGCAGTCAAAGCATCCTGTTGGCTCCTTCTTCCTCATTGCTTTAATCACAGACATCTCAATTTTTCCAGACATTCCCAATGTGGGGTATTAAGGGTGGTACATTAAAAATGAATGAAAGGAAAAGGGAAGGTAAGAGGGACAGTGCCAAGCTAAATCTGACCATCTGTCCTCTGTCCCTGAAAATGAAAAGCCACTTTCGGGAGGGAACTAAGGGGACCTTGATGACTGGAGTGGCTTCAGATCTAATGGCACTGCCCACTGCCCTGCAGGCAGGAGATTGTCAGGCAGAAATATAGTTGGCAATTATTTTAGCATTTCCCACACTGGTGTGGTTTGCTCTGGCCTAATCCACTTTTTGTGTTTTTATTCTTTGCCTCATGGAGGTACCTACAGCTCTGAATTGTCTTGCTGAAGGTACTGGTGCCAGGATGAGGCAATTTTATTTCAGCAAGTCCATCCCTAAAGCTTTCAAAGTGCCTGAGATTATGGAAGTTACCCTGCCTGTGCAACTTAATTGCACTACTGGGCTAAAGACTGCTGTAAAGATATCCCTGTTAAGTTATTAAGTGATATCAGCTCACACAGATTAAATTTGATTTCTTCAATTATGATGATCAGAGCAGTCCCACCAGGTAAAACTGCAGAGAGTAGGTTTACTAATAAATAGTGCAGAGCAATCCTTCATTTCTCATGTCTGTGAGCAGCCTGGAGCACAACAGATTGCTGCTGGAGGGTCCTGCCTGAGAGGCTACCAAGCAGCAGCCTGCCATTCCATTTCAGCATTTGTTAAACTGCAGGGCAGCATTAGACTGGCCTGCCATTTACATCAGTGAGAGGTTAAAACACTGCTGAGTGCTTCAAAGGCCTGCTGGGGAAGAACTGAAAAATGCCTGGGAAATAATGGCTTCCCCAAAACCCTTATTTTCACAGTGGTTGCAGAGTAAATCTTTCTCTCCACGTCGCAGCCCTGCTCTGAAGCGTCGGTTCAGATCCAGCCTCTCACAAAATTACCTAATGCCTTTCAGCTGAATATCATCCCAATTTTAAGCCCATTAGATGACAAGAATATTCATTGTTGGGGGAATGAAACATTTTAGAGCGTGCCCAGGCTGGTAAGGAGATGAGGTGGCAGATAGAGAGGGGAAATGAAGGCAAGAGGCAGACAGCCAGGGTCACAAACACTGTTCAAACACCTACAGCTCCAAGTTCAGGCCTTCCTGGTTCATTTCCAAAATCTTCTTGCCCACTGATGCCCACTTTCCTTCAAGAAAAAAGAACCCTAAATATATCCAAAATTTTATGACTCTCTGGTATGTTGTGACTTAATTTTGCCACCCTTGAGATAAAAGCAGCATTTGTGTGGACATGAGCACAGTCAGCTTAAGGAAAGATTTCTAAAGCAGGAGCTGGGCAGGGGACCCAAGCTGGGAGACCCAGAAGCAGCTCTGGACTGGCCCCTTCTAATGATCATGTGAGAAGTGATACTCACTTCCAAAAAAATTAAAAGGTTTATTAAAACCTTATCAAAAATACAACAGAAGACTGAATAGAGAAAATATCACAGTGCTGGGAGCAGATGATTTTTCCCACCATGTGCTCACCCACACAATGGAGGTTTTTTAACCCTTTGGTCCCTCCCAAAGTTCTGTCCATGGACTCCTCCTTCTCTGTCCAGTGCTGGGATCACTTCTGACATCCTGACTGGGGCTCAGCTGTTGCCATGGTAACTCCCAAATGTCCCAAACCCAGAGCACCCCTGATAACAGCACAAGGGCGATAAACACAACTATAAATCTATAAAACTTCTCCTAAAATACATACATGATATTTGCCTTTTAACTGTGAGTCAACCATGGCGTTACTCATCTGTCACAATCATGAAGCCCTTTTGCCACTGGCAGGTCCTCAGTGACTTCCTTGCCTTGATCAGGAGGAATTGCCCTGGCTGAGGCAGTGGGGGTGTCTCACACCCCTCTGTGTGCAGCAGGGCTGGCGTGTCCCAGGGCAGGTCAGCTCGTGCCCAGCTCACCCCTCCTGCTTCTCCTTGCCACCAGCATGGGCAGGTGGCTGTGGGCACACAGCCTGTGGGGAGTGGGAGTGGGGCTGTCCCTGCCTCATCCCCAGTGGGTGCAGCTGTGAGAAGCAGGTGAGCAGCACTGACAGCAATGAGAGTGCCCAGGTGTGCTGAGCAACCACCAAAGGGAACAGAGGCACACAGGGGCAATGCAGGAACATGAGGGGTGTAAAAGGTGGGGCTAAAGAACAAGGAGAGCAGATGCAGCTTTTTTTATGTGACATGATGCTACTCTGTATGGGTTGAAGCTTTCTGAAATTGTGTGATGCTAAAAGGGGAACAAGTTTCATAAGATGGCATTGCAAATAAGACTGGATACTTTGGAGAAGTAGAACTATGAAAGATGGATTGTAGTGGGACCCACTAGGGGTGATTTTAGATTATTGGCTTTAAGGCATCTACAGCAAGGTGTGGCAAAAGCTGATAGGCCAAGAAACACATACACTGTATTTTAATTAGGAAATAGTTGGCTTCTGATTGTGATGACATGAATTATAACATCTGTATTGTCTCACCCTCCACATGAGATTGAAAATGGAATAAAAGTACTTAAAACACCTCTCAGTTTCCCCATCTCTGAGTCAGAAAAGGGCTTTATCTGATAAATAAATCAGTATCCGACACTGATACTCTGTGTTTTGTGACCATCTCAGCTGTGGCAGTAACAGCAGCAGCCAGCACAGTGCTCCTGGCTGAGGGGTGACAGCCAGATCCACACTGTCCTGCAGGGCCAGCACAGGGTCCCTGTGCTCCCCAACCAGCCCCACTCCCACACAGGGATGTGCCAGATTTGGACATTTCAGCACAGCCTGGAGCAGGAACACGCAGTCAGCATGGGGATGAGGTGCAGGTTTGAGCAGGGCCACAACACCTACTGTTGCTTTTCATGCAGATACAGCTTTTTTTTTTTTTTTCCTTATTCTTGATGTTGTCTGAAAAGAAATTGGATGATTTAGAATCTGCAGAGGAGCCTGAGCAAACAGCCTTGTTCCAGGGAGGAATCCCAGGAGGTTTTCTGAGCAAGGCTCCACACACCACTTTGGCATCCTTCTGTGCCACACTGGAGCACTGAGGAGCACACACTCCCTCTCTGGTGGGATGGGCAGGAGCCCCAGCAGCACTTCAAGCATCCCACACCTGGGAGAAGCCATTTCTGCTGCAGGGAGACATCAGGAATCACTCCAGTCTTGCTGGGGAAAACTGAATTTATAAGCAATTGATGACACTCTGAATCAGTGTATTTATGAAAAGTGCCTGTAATATGTTAGCACAGTTCTTAGATGAAAGTGGAGCAGAAATCCTGCAGGAGAGGGAAGGGGGATGCACCAAAAACCTTGGATGAAGTCCAATATTCAGGCAATAAGACCTTAAGAAGCAGGCATCATTATAAGATAATTGACTGTGGAGAGCAGTCACACATCCCAAGGTGAAGCATAGGGCACTTAACATATCAATAAGGTCAATTATCTGATTATGTCAGCTGCCTTAGTGCTGTTATTAACCTATATTGCTCTTATTAACCTTTCTGATGAAGAATCTTTCAAAAATAATTATATTAAAGTACAAATCTCTCAAGTTTAAAATATGTGAATGTTTCATTTCAGTAGTCGTGTGTCATAGGATAATGAACAGCTGATTGCCTGGCTGACACAATGAGGTTTTTAATCAGGCTCCTTTCCCTGGGATCAGTGTGTTCACTCTGACAGCCTTCCCTGAGCCCAGGCAGCCTCATGAAAGCACTGCTGTCATGTTACCAACAGCAGGATTTAAAATTGAAATGTGAGTAAATAAGACAAGAAATGTAAGGGATATGCTGAGGAGAGGGGTCCTGAGAAAATACCCACTGAAAGCCTCTGCAGTCAATGCCAATTATTAAAGCATACAGCTGATTCAATTAGTGCCCATGTACTTGTGCATACAGGATTTACTGCCTTGCACAGCTGATCAAAGGGAACACACTGCTCAGGAAAATTTGTCCATATTCTTTTTGTCCTTTTTTCCCTACTGCAGAGCATTTTGAAGTAGGAAGGCATTTTGCCACAACTTTCAGCCACTCTTTCATCTCTCAGGGAATGTGAGTGTTCTGATTTCTGCTGTGGATTACTAATTCATGACATGCTTTTGGCAAAGCCAATGCAAATTCTGCTCATTACTAGTTTTGATGGCTGTCCTGTTTCTCTGTGTGTCAGGGCAATAGGTGAAGTATCTTTCCCTGCAATGTGGCTGTGCAGAAAAACCAGGGGCCTTATTTTTACCTCTGATGACTTGTCAAGCTCACACCTTGATGTAGTTTGATTTTACATGACTACACTGAGACTCCACTAAAGATACCTTTTACACCTCTGGAATTTGTCACTAATTTGAAATCAGTGGGCATTTGGAAAAGTTTAAGTTAAGATTTCTTACGTCCATTTCAGGCTGGCATGTTCTCCAGTTGGAAGTGTCTGGTCTCCCTCTTTGATGTCCAAGTGAATTCCTTTGCTAGTTGAAAACAAGAGGCAGGGACACATAAAAAGCTAAAGCAGAAAAATTATCCTTCCATGAAATTTCCCACCAGTATCTTTTCCACTTTGCTTCCTTTGCCAAGATCACCACTGTCAGCACAAGATATATCTGGTGCTTGGGAATGGCATTTCTTTAGTCATTCCACATCTTCTCTTCCCTCTTTGATAAAAGATAACAGATTATGAAAGTTAATTTCCTTGTTTCCAGGTCCTACTCAGGAGACCCTGATACACTTCTTTTGCGTGTTGGGAATACCAAAGTTGAATCTTATTATTCAGGATGAATCCCTACAAAGTCACCTCCTTGCTCCACCAGTGTGAGGATATCTCCCTCTATCAGACCCCAAACCTCTGCAAAATCCAGGCACTTTTGTGACCATCACCAGCCACAGCTCCTGGCTGAGGCAGCTCAGTATTTTGATGCTAATGAACATTTCTTCCTTTTGCACACACACCTTTTGTACTTCTTCTAGTGGGATTGGATGCATCTGTCTGTGCCACACATACAGTCTTGGTCACCTTCTTAGCTGTGATCCTGTTGGAGATGTTTGTGCTAATATTAGGGCTCTGCTGATTTCTTGCAAAATTCTTTGCAAAGTCTGCTGTGAAGGCTGTGCCTCTGCAGTGTTCTGGGAGTGAGAGGAACTATTAGGACTGCATTGGAAATCAAAGTCTGCTGGGAATAGTTTGGAGGTAAAAAGAGGGCAACTAACAGAAATGAGGACTCAGTAACATTCTGTCTTGCAAATGACACCTCTGAGCCATGTCAGTGTGTCTGGAGAAGCCCACAGGAACAATCCCTTCCAGGAAAACAAAATCTGCTTTTAACTCCCTCTAAGGTGTCAAAGCTGCAGCAAGATTAAATGTTTGGGTAGTTTTTTTATTCATTAGCCTTCCACTGGGACTGGAATTGGCTTAGCCAGACCATACCATTATGAAGTTTATTGCACCTGTGATCTGGGGGGCTTTTTGCCTTGTGGAGGGTATTTCTTTCTGGGTTATCTTGAAGACTGGAGTGTTATCAAGGTTTCAGAAGTAGTTGCTCTGGGACGGCCTTGTCAGTTCCCACAGGCTGGTAAAATTGGCTGAAAGTTGATGCCATCACCCCCTACACACTTGCAAACTCTCTCCCTTTTCATCTCTCTTCTTTTTGAAGACACCTGGGAGATGCTGGGGCTGCTGTCAGGACAAGTTCAACATCAACTGTGATATCTTTTTCTAAAGATTTTCCTTCTTCTTTTAATCACTGGTTTTGACATTTGTATTTAGGTGCTCTCTCTTGTTTGTCAGTAGTGTCAAAAGAGAGCTCTACCAGACAAGAGGTGAAATCTTTGATTAAAAGGCAGATATCCAGTGGTCTGAAACCTGCTGCTGTGGGATTGAGTTTGCTTCCAAGGTGAAATCTGAGAGGAAATATTTGCTGGCCTGAAAGCTTACCTGACTTCATTTCCCACATATTGCTTCTTGTTTTCTGGTGGATGAGTAAGAGTGGTCTGTCAAAAACCTGCTCCTGCTCATCCTTTTGAGGTTATTTGATGTCAAGGACCCCTGAGTGTGTAGGAGCTGGTAACTGGCCACTTTGGAGGGAATCTGAACAGAGGAATTTTAAGCTCTAGAAGGTCTTTGCAAAGGTAGAGCTGGATATTGCCACATTTGTGTGCCAATTTATGTTTCTCCATTTCTAGAGAAAGTCTTTCAAACATTTCTTCTTTTGCATTTACCAGCAAGAACAGAAGGCTGTAGCAAGGTGAGGGGAAATAGGCAGAGGAAGATGCTGAAAGCCAGATTTTATTTCATATGTTCCCAGTCCTGGGAAAATCTGTGCAAGAACTATCAAAGTAGTATTTTTCTTCTTTTATTTTTTTCCTCCAGTGTTGAACTTCACTGTACTGAGAGTTTGAAATTATTTTGTGTCTATATGATTGAGTTATTTGGTGAAAACCTTCCTGTTCCATCTTCAGTTTTTCAGGGCTCTAACCATCACTTGAAGCATCGTAGGAGTGACTCTTGGAGACTCTTGTTTGGTCTTTAAAGATTACTGACCTGTTCCTCAGAGTAGCCTGCAATAACACTTCTTGCTGCAGTGTTTTACACTTCCAGCATTTAGATTCCTGAATCAAGGCACCACTTGTTCCCCCCAGGCCCTGGACACAGATGGGAACCTTCCTGATGAAAACACAGCACTGTGAGGGTGTCAGTAACGCTTGCCCTGGGCTGTGGGATAGCTGAGACCCTCTGACATCCCCCAGTCCCTCCCTGAACAAGGAAAGGAAGTGCACGGTAAATTCATGGATGGAAGATTCTTGATGCTCCTGCAGAAAGCAGAGGGAATATTGTGTGTTGTGAAAGGCCCTGATTTAACAGGAGCCAGTGGAAGATGTAGAGAAATAGAAGGCATTTAGGAGAGCGGAAATTCTGCTTCTTTCAAGATCAGCCTCCCAAGCTGATCTTGAAATTGCTGATCTTGAAAAGCTGCTCTTGATTCACCTTCTTCACATTAGCTGTAGCTGTGCTGCAGCTTCCACTGCTGTCCAGAGGGGGAGATTTTTCTCTTTTTTCCCCTTTTGGCTTCTTTCCTTTCTTCTCCTCCTTCTCCTTCTCCTTCTCCTTCTCCTTCTCCTTCTCCTTCTCCTTCTCCTTCTCCTTCTCCTTCTCCTTCTCCTTCTCCTTCTCCTTCTCCTTCTTCTCCTCCTCTCTTTTCATTAATTTTTTATTTTTGTCTCATTTTTCTTCTCCCTGTTTCTTTCTCACCCTCTTTAGGAGCTGAGAGAACCACAAACACAGTAATGGTTTCACAGGGTGATCAGTCACTCCTGTTTGTAGTGGATATTGTCTGCATAGAATTAATAGTCTGTAAAATTCCCACAAGACAGGCACAGCTGAATAGACATAAAACTACTTCTAAACAATTAATCAGATTTTATACAAACAATGGAATTTCAAGTCAGCTGTTTGAGATTATAGGGAACTGTTGGATTTTCACCTGAAGTAAAGCAAATCAACAGTAATTATATTTGTCTTGTCAAAGGAGGGAGGGAATTTTAGAGGTGGAAAACTGATACTTGAAACCTCTTTTAAAGACATTGGTGCTGCCTTGTTGCCATGGTTTGGAGAATCTGCAAGTAATTGTCCACACTGTTAATGAAACAGAAGTTTGTGAATTTTATTCTACTGGGAATTTGCTACAAAAGTAATGTTTTGAGGCTTTGTAATGATGTCCCAGTTGGACACTGCTTCCATGAGACACAGGACTCATGAGAAAATGAAATCCCACGTAGTTCAAGGGATGGCAGAGATGAAGAGCCCTTTTCAGCAGAAGAAACCAAACAGCAGAGAGACAGAATTTTTCCTGCTGGTCCCAGAGGAATTCTGTAAACAGCTGCATCTGCTCAGTGCTGTTTACTCTGGTTTATGTGGTTTTGTCCTGGCTACCAGAGATGCCACCATCATGAATGAGCCAGGGATCTACAGTGGCAGCTGAGCTTTGAACAAACCATTTAAACAGGATTCAGCTTAGTTCTGCTTTCTCTTGGATTTCAGTGTTTCTCTGAACTTCTCAGCTTGCAGAACCATGAGACACCTCTCCAGCAGCAACTCTGTGGGCATTTCTGCTCCAGTCAGCAGCAGGAAACGCAAAGGCAGGTGGAAATGAAAGCTGCTTTGAGTGGGATTGCACCACCTCGAAGTGCTCTGGAGTCAGTCCTTACTTTATCTGACATTCCAGTTGTCCTGTGCTAATACAAGAGGCTTTGCTGGGCCACGTCAACAGTGTCAAGTAATGCCTGAAGTTACAATTTGTCTGTCAAAGCCCTGTTCAGTGGCCAGCACTAGCCTTTGTCCCAAAGCCTGGCGTTTCTCTGTTGACTGAGCTCAGAGTCAGCTCTGGACTGGGCACGTCCATGGGCCTGGGGCTCTGGCAGAGCCATCACACTGCTGGTCACTGCATGATGCCCTGGAGCTCTGCCTCTGGGGCCAGGGAGCCTGGGGAGCAGATGTGGGGCAATAGGGAAGGCTAGAGAACAGGATTTCCTGCAGAACTGGGACCCATGGTGAGGTCAGCAGGACCAGGCCAGTGCCTCTCCCCCTGTGCTGGGCACTGGTGAGGCCCCACCTCGAATTCTGGGTTCAATTTTGGGCCCCTCATGACAAGAGGCTGGCACATATCCAGGGCAGGGAACAGAGCTGGGAAGGGGCTGAGCCCCAGGAGCAGCTGAGGGAGCTGGGAAGGGGCTCAGCCTGGAGAAAAGGAGGCTCAGGGGGACCTTGTGGCTCTGCACAGCTCCTGACAGGAGGGGACAGCCGGGGGGTCGGGCTCTGCTCCAGAGAACAGGGACAGGAGGAGAGGGAACGGCCTCAGGCTGGGCCAGGGCAGGTTAAACTGGGAAAATGTCTTCACTGAAAGGGTTGTAAAGCACTGGAACAGGCTGCCCAGGTCAGTGGTGGTGTCACTGAAAGTGGATGTGGCACCTGGGGACATGGTTTAGTGTTGGTCTTGGCACTGCTGGTTGGACTCATTGATCTCAGAGGGCTTTTCCAACCAAAATGGTGCTGTGGTTCTACAGAGGCAGAATGGAGCAGCTGAAAATGTCAGTGTGGAAACCTTGGAGTTCACAGTACTGCTCTGGGGGTTTCACCAGCCAGCCCATCTCCAGCCATCACTCAGCTGATCCATTAGAGATCCCTGGATAAGGAATGAGCCGTGAGCCACACAAATGTTTGGAGCTCTTCACGTCCACACACTGCTATTTTTACATAATAACAAGGACCCCAGGGAGGCCAGACTCTGACTAGAGGGAAATCTTAACAGAAAGCTCAAAGCTTGGAGTTGTGGGCTGGTTTTATTTCCCCACCACTGCAGTGGAAACAATCGATGTGGTGGAGAGATGGCAGGGGCAGGGCAGAGCTGCTGCTCCCAGCTCTGGCAGAGCCAGCAGCAGCCACCAGCACTCCCTGTGTGTGTCCCTAGAGCAGGTGAGCTATTCCTGGGACCCCCTCGCCTCAGGGGATGTGAGCCAGGCTGTGGTGGGGCACCTGGGGTGAGAGGAAGGGGGCCTGCCCTGCCCTGCCCAGCAGCGTGCCAGGCTGGGGCTGGGGGCTGAAGGCTGAACCCGCCTGCCTCGGAGCAGTGGCAGGTGTTAAATAGTAACAGATGTTAATATTGACAAACTGAAGTGGCTAAATGTGGAAATACAGCCCTGCTGAGACGTGTGAAGTGAGGCAATGACCTTCACACGTTGCAGATCGAGTCAATAAAAGGAGCTGGACTGGAGTGAGGTGATGTGCGGGCGCAGCGGGACACGGGGTGACCTCCTGTAGGGAACAGGATGGAGAGCCTGTCCTGAAGAGGTGACAAACACCAAAAACCCCAGAGTTATTTACAGCACCCAGTGGCCCTGTGAACCCTGTGTGTGTCCTCCAGCCCCATTTCAGTGGCACAGGGAAAAAGCAGCTCTCTCAAACACTGGGCCCTCTGTGGCTTTAGCCCCTTTTATCCACATTTGCTCTTTGGTTTGTCCAGATCAAGGGCCCAGATGTACACTCTGTTCATGCTGCCACAGAAGCTTTTCTGCTAACATGTTTTATATCAGACCTCAATGCTTTTAGGGTCACAGCCTGCTTTTTATGAGTTTAGCCAGGAAATTCAGTGGGCCAAGGATTTGATCTCATCTGTTCCAAGGAACAACATCAACTTCTGCTGCTCTATGTGATATTATTCTGCAGTTTGGGAGAGATGAAGGAGATGCAGAAGGAGATGCTGCATTAAAGAGAGATGGGGGTTTTTAGGAGCTCCCCTGTATCCAGTCCATGCTCTGTTTCAGCAGCTGTTTATCCCTTGAATGACCCTGACCCTCATAGTCAGCCACAGGAGCCTGTGCTGGGTACAGACCACCTGATTTCTGGGCAAGCAACACCTTCTTTCCACCTCACAGGCCCAAACCCAGTGAGGGGAAGATGTCCTGACTGAAGGGAAGGGATGCTCCATGTGCAAGGTTTTTCCTAATGTATGCCTTTGACTGGGATCCAGTTTTACACCAAACACTGAAGCTGTTGATTTAAAAATGCTGGGTTTCTTTTTCTCTGTTCTAGGCATTCAGCAATATTTTCACCAAGCCCAGTCAGGGCAGTTCTGCACTGGGGGATTCACTACTCAAGGCATCCCCAAGCAGCCTGAGATGTTTTTAACTGGCTCCAATAGCAGCAGCAGGCATAGAGATCACAGCCAGGAGACAGCATGGTGGTATTCAGTGACAATATTAGTGGTGGCAGCTTTAATTCTTCACTTTCCATTTCTCTGCAGATCAAAAGTGAATATGCACCATCTTCATTAGCAAGGCAAATACCTCAGCATGCAAACAGGGGTGATTCCCTTTCCTTCTGCAGCACAGAGCAGGAGATAAGCACACATCAAAGGGGGAGCTAGTGGTATCTATGAAAGGATCGCAGTCTGAAATGAAGGCCCAATCCCACCTGACATGTGTCGAGTGGAAATCAGGAGTTTTGCTGGTGTTTGCTGATGTTGAGGGGATGCTTTGTATTAGTGCTGCTCAGGCCTGACAACTGCAGTTTTGGTTTGTAGATGAAATAGTAACTATGATAAACAGAGCTCAGCCCTAGCCTGCATAATTCCACTCCTCTAAAAATCATGCTTCCAGGCTTCCTTGAGAGAGCTTGGCAGGCTCAGAGTGTGACTCATCCCCCTCCCAAAATACATGACTGATGGGATGAATCACCCATTGACTGGGGAGGATCTCTCCTCAGGTAGCCCAGGCAGGATGTCTGGAGCTGAGATGTCTGTGGTTTGTGACCTCAGAATTCTCTCTGGTTCTGGCTCCTTGGTGAGCCAGACTTGTTTTAGGACATCTTTGAGGTTCCCTTTCCTACATCAGTGGTAGATTGGTTGGATAAATGGAGCAGCACACTGCAGCATTTTGAGCCGACAGAGATCCTGTGGGCAGACTCTGCTGTCAGGGAAGGAGATTTTCAGCTGCCCTGTCCCCACTGTCACAGTCCTTCCCCTGCTCCACAGCACCCAGAACCAGCTGGGCTCAGCTTGCAGTGGGACTGTCCCAGATTGCAAGGCAAGATGTATTCCATTTGCCACCTGTATGGCACTTGTCTTCTGTTAAGTGAGCAGATTTTTTCCTTATCTCTTCCACAACCAATGCTCTCTCAGGGGAGACATCTGCTGATAATGGGACACTGAGTGTCACTGCATGACTGATAAGAACTAGAACATCCCATTGTGAGATGCTCTGCCCAGAGGAAGGAGCCAAGCATTCCTACCTGGATATAATCTGGATTTTGGGACATCAGACACAGCCTTTTCTGCTGGATTTTCCCAGAGGAACAGCTGCCTTTTCCACTGCACCTTCAGAGGGAGACTATACCCTTTCTTACAGGATCACTGCTCTGACAGAACCACATCTGCCACTTCAGGAGGACTGCCCCCATAATTACAGCTGGACTGCTACCAACACCCTCACCAAAGCGGTGTCAGGCTGTATTCTAACTCTCGCAGCGTTTTTTCTTTTTTATTACTGCATTTATTTTGTTTTCTTTTCCCCTTTTCCTAATAAATTGTATTTCTGACTTAGTGTGTCTCACTGGTTTTGCTTTCAAAGCAGAACCAGGGACCTGTCTGTGGGCAGGGGCTGCGCTGGGAGCATGAACAGAGCGGGGTGATGGTTTCTAAAACCTTCCTGAATTTGAAAGCCCATCTGTCTGAGCCTTCCATTCCTGCCACAGGCAAGGGAATACACATTTGTAGTCATGATACCCAGAGCTGCTCAACTCCTTGGCTTTCCTTCCTGAGATCTTCCCACACAGCCCTTAAAGGATGGCTCAGCCTGTTTGCAGTGATGGAAGCTACAGCACATGAACAGGTTTTCCAGCATGTTCCCACCTGTGAGGTGAGGCAGGGCAAGGCATGGGGAGCTGGCAGCTGTTTGCCACCGTGTCACCTTTCCTGTGAGAGGCAGTAGGGAGAAGAAAGGTTTGCACCAAGCTCGGGGGTACCAGCACCCGTGGGCAATCCTCTACCGAGTTTCCAAGGCAAGGTGTCCCCCACATTTGCTCTGGTTGACCCCTTGTCTTGGTTTGAAAAGACAGGTGTCTGCTGTTGAAGGCAGGAGCCTCTCTTGAAGAAGAAAATGTAAACCCCCTCCCTCTGAATTATTATAATTTTGAAATTAAGGGGCTCTCAGGCAAAGATATGGGAATAGGAAACACAGTTCTTTAATAGGAAAAGTAAAAATAAAAATGCAGCAATACAAAACAACACTGTCAGAGTGAGGATAGGAGCTGACCCCCTGTGTGTCAGGGAGGTGGCTCAGCCCCATCCCAGGGTGGCTCAGCCCTCCTGCAGTGCCAGCTGTGCTTCTGCTGGAGCAGGGATCCTGCACAAGGGGGGAGTTTTCCTCTGGAGCTCCAGGGCTGGGG
>QUSF01000049.1:2263931-2362335 GCA_003676055.1 Chloebia gouldiae | reverse complement strand
AAAGGCTGCTGTGCTGTTCCCAGGTCAGATTGGATCCAGGTAGGAATGCTGGGCTCCTCCCCTGGGCAGAGCATCTCCCCATGGGATGCTGGAATTTTCTCAGCCATGCAGGGACACTCAGTGGCCATGAACAGCAGAGATCACCTGGAGGGAGGATTGGCTGTGGGAGAGATAAAGAAAACTGCCCCATGGACAGCAGAGAACTGCCCCAGCTCTGACAGATGGTGACAGAACACACACCCAGCTAAACCTGAGACGCCTCTCAGAGTTGCTGAGATTGCTGGAAATAAGACCTCCAAAGAATGAAAGCCTGTGCACTTCAGGATAGACAGGAGTTCAAATGGACTGCACTTTTTTTTAAGAATTATGCAGAATCCGAACTTCGATTAGCTGCCTTTGTATTTCCAGAGCACTAAAAGCAAGGTGAATTCTGGCTTGGTAATTTTTAAGCTTATTTGTTCTCATCAGAGGGTTTTAGCATTAACCTATGAGCAATGCAACTTTTAATGTGATGACACAGTTGGCTTCAAGTAGATAGAGGTCAGTTCTCAAGGATTTTAGCCTGCAGGAACCTACTGATTTTTAATGGGAGTCACACAGCTAAATCCCTGCATATGGTCTTGAAATTCTTTCCATAAAGACAAAGTCTTTCCAAGTCTTCGTTTCAGCTAACATCATTATAAATACTTGAATGACTTTTGGAGATCATTTAGGATATATCACCAGTCAAAGTGAATTAGAAACAAATTGACATGCTCTTGCATCTGGGGAAGGACTGGCTTTTCTTTGGGGTTTGTTGTTTTTTGTTTTTTGTTTTTTTTGTTTTTTTTTTTAACTTGTAATTAAATTATTTGCTCTGAAAGTTGGTTGATATTGACAAAGAATACATTTTCTTTCCGCTGAATAATTTTTTCCTTTACTTTGTGAATCCAAGATTAAAAATTTACCATTTTGATACTAAGGTGAAAAAACCTGCAAGTTTGAAGAATGCAGTGTTGTGGTCAGCATCTCTGGATCTTACAGAGTTTCAGGGAGAGTTTGACTTACAGAGAAGACCCTAAATAGAGAGGTTTTGTTTCATAGGAAGGCCTCCCTGAAATGCAGTGTAGAGAATCCACCTTGCTCTGACAGCTGCAGCATAACCTGCTCAAAGCTCCTAAGTGACCAAGGAGCCCAAGATCTCTTAGCTCTGTGTTTGAAATGGTTATCCAGCCTTACTGCCAAAATGTAGGACATTCATTTTCCTGGATCACTGAGCTAAATGATTTTTCTTAGCTCAGACCTAGGGGCAGAAACACAGGCTCTTGGCTCCCAGTCCAGTGCTCTAAATATTTCTCCAATGTCAGAGAGATGAGCAGCAAATAAATTCACACAAGCCCTTGACAGGAAGAGCATGTGTGGTGGGAGGAGGTACTGCCAGATACTGCTTACTTAATTCAATTAAGGAGTTAGTGTCTGTTTATAGTTAATGGGGATTTAAGGATACATTCCTCAAATGTGCTCTGAATTACCCTCTGGAGAAGCTCTTCCCTCTCCTAATCTGGGACTCAGGTGTCTAAAACCTTGTCCATCTTTTCTGAGTCCACAAATCAGCCTGGACAGTCTCTTCTCTGGTAAGATTATCTGCCAGAACAAACTATTTCATTGACAGCTTTTGCCCAGGGGGGCATGGATTACTTCCAGCTGTAGGTATTTCCTTCTGCAGAAATCACCACCTACTTCTATCAACAAGGAAACCTGGTCGACATCTTTCACTGCTGACATCTGCTAAAATGGAACCTTGGGAGGCTGAGACCAAGCTCACAGTGCACAGGGAGCCCTCAGAAGCCTGGCTAAGCCAGGCTTTCCCTTTCCTGCAACAAAATGACTCATTCTGTAATTCTGCTTTGGCTGGGGGAGCACAGGGGATGGGGTGGGGGAAGGAGGGGGCAGCAGGGAAAGTGCAAGGCAGTCTCCAGCTTTGTCTTGCCACAGTGCCCAGGGCTTGGGAGGGAGATACTGCCTGCAGAGGGTTTTGTCTGGTACATCAGAGTGTCTGTGCCCTCCCTAGTTAGAGGTTGTTTACCTTGAGGTTCTAAAATTGTGGCCTAACTTTTGGCTGGTAGGATTATCTGTTTATTTCTCTTCATTTGAAAAGTAAGTTTATATGTATTGATGTGAAGTGGCATTGTTTTTGCTAGGCTGAGCATTGCTTCCTCTTGTGTTCAGTGTTTCTGAAGGTTGCAAGTCTGGGCTTTCTGTGTGGGCTGTGCAGAAGGTTGGGTTATTTGCCTGACCCGTGGCTTTCATGGGCACATTGCCATTAGCCTGGTGCTGCCCTCTAATCTCTGGCTTTACTGAACCCAGACAGCAGCAGAGCTGCTGGAGTGCCCCTGCTCAGCTGCCTGCCCTGGTTTCTGATGCTAATCTAGTTCTAATTAACTGCAGCTCTGGGGCTTTGTGTCGTGGGTGCTGCTCCTGTGGGGTTTGTTGGTGCTGGGGAGGCAGTGGCAGCCCTTTGAGGTTCTGCATCACCTGCACCAAGCCCTGCAGTTACTTTCCCAAGCAAGGCTTTTTAGGATGAAAGGAGTTTTGATTGGTTTTCTTGGGGTTTTTTTTTTTTGGTTGGTTGTTTTTTTTTTTTAATCCCAAGAAATTAACTTTTCCATGAATAAGGAAAATACTTCTTTAGAAGTTTGGTTTTTCAGCTCCTAAATTTTTTATATCTATTCACATAACAGCTGAGCAGCTCTTCTGTAGTAACGCCTGTTTCACTGTGCTTGTTTCTCAGGGGCACCAAATCTGTTTTGCATTAAACTCTGGTTCTTGTATTATTCTAACTCAGCCTTTTAGAAGGTGGTTCATTTCTAGAGGCAGGTGTAACAAGTCTCTATTTCCTGCCAGCTCTGGCCCATGCTTCCTGGTGATGCTGAGCTGGGCTGGATCGGGCTCTCCTCCTGCCTTTCTTGGGGCTGGTATTGCTCCTTCCTCCCCTGTGAGAGCCAAATTTCCCTTGTGCTCATTTCAAAGTGACCCTCCCTGGGATCTCCAGGCAGCAGCCCCTGCAGCAGCACTGCACCCTGACATTGATAAACCACAACATATTGTTTAACATATTGTTCCCAGTCCAACATATTGTTCACATTCATCATGGAAGCAATCAGTACAGACCATTTTATTGCAAACCTGTTTCCTGGTGCTCATCATTAGGTCATTAACCTTAACAATGTCAACATGTTCTCAGTATGCAGTTTAATTGGAGAGCAGTGCAGAGCATTGCAGAGGCTGTGGCACATACAGGGCACAGTTTAGGAGTAACAGAAATGCTGCACCAGCATGGCTCTGCTGAGAAATAAAGTCAGCTTTGGACAGGAGATGCAAATGAAAGAATAATGTAGTTGTACCTTGGGGGACTCAAGGAATCTCTGAACATAACCATAATTTCTTGTGAGCACCTATACCAGGTGAAGGTTTTCATTTTTCAGCATCCAATTCCAGGTGCTATTTTTGTAGGTTTTTTCCTGTGGTGCCTTTGCCAGTTTCAAGGAAAAGAGATGGGCAGTCCAGTGACTTTTGCTCCTCTAACTGCAAACACTGATCTTGGCAAGGCTTTCCTCTGAACGTGCTTGTTAAATAGCAAAGCTCATGTCTCCTGAGGCCAGTTGCTCCCAGGCTATGTGACAGAAATTCAACAAACAACTTGCATGTGGAAGAGCCTCGTAGGTAAATTCTTCAGGAAAATATCCTGATTGTGTGCTAAACTGTGGGGGAAGATTTCTTTTTCTTACTTTTCTTACAAGACTGTGTAGACACTTATAAAGTATTATACTCTCCATAACAATCAAGCAGAGCTCATACAGAGAGTATCAGGACACCACCACCTTTCTTAGTGTAGATGGCCAAACTCACAACCTCAAGCTGGGGCCAGGTCTTGGCAGTGTCACTTAAATCTTCCCATAATGCTGTTGAGTGCTGATAACTGGTGGTTTGGGTTTTAAGGTGGAAATTTAAGGTATCTGTGGGATGTCATTTTCCATTTCTTGTTGATTTTTATTGGCAATTAGGTAGATGTGAACAAGTTCTGCTGGGTTTTGATTGCCCTGCAGCAGTGCTTAGGTGGGGTCTAATTAACTGCTGTGCAGACAACTGAGAAAATGGATCAGTCTCTCCTCACTGCTCCAGGTGAAACCACAGATTGCTCAGCATTGCAAAGCCAAGGGCCAGGTTTGTGCTGCAGGAAAGAAAGAGGTGTGGCAGGTGTTTAGGGGCTCCTCCTCTGTTGCCTCCTCCTTTCCTATGAACCACAGGTCCTTTTTCCTGCCAGCCTGGCCCAGTTCTGCTGTCTCATATTTTTGTACTTTAGCATGCAGCACTGCTGTGCCTTGACAGGAAGGTCCAGAGGTCTGACTGACACCGTTTCTTCCCCATTACAAAATAAACTAATTTCTTCAGCTTTGGACAATATTCTTTTGGAAACAGTTATTGATCTATGCAAGTCTGTAGAGTGAGTAATCAGTATCCACCAGTTTGGGGAGAATAAATAAATCAAGGGCCTGAAATGATGGATGAGAATACCACTGAGTGCTTTTTGAACTGATGCTTTGTTCTGACTGCTCAGCTCCTGAAAGGGTGGGCTGGATTTTGTAGCAGCAAACTGATGTGAAAGCTTTGCCAACTTCTAATTAACCCAGTTGTTAGATGTTACTGAGTGATTTTGAACTAGTGGTGCTTTCTAGGCTGACTCTTATCCAGTTAAAGACAATAGCTTGTGAAGAAGGAAAGGCTTCCCTTTCTCTCACTGTGGCATTTATAAAGTGTAATCAAGCTTAGTGGTTTGACATTTGTATCCACCTGAGCCTGTCTACATGGATCATTCACAGCCAGGCTGGAGGGCAACAGGAAAGGCTTAATCAGCATGGTAACACTGGAGTTCTGCAGCCCTATAAATCCAGAGAAGCTGCTCCCCTTATCTTTCTCTAAATTCACTGTGCACCTCACACAGAACTAGCACATGTCCAGCCTAAAACTCAGCCTCAGTGGAAAGCAAGAGCTTTCTGTGTGCTTTGTGCAAGGGGAAGTGTTGGGATACACAAGAGAGGTGATCGACTTTGGACCTGGTCAGAATAAGAGATCTGATAACAGGATGCCTTGGCAAGAGCAAGCAGAACTTTGAGGATTAAATCAAGATTGAAAGAAGATTCAACCAGACTTACTTACTGGAAAAAGAAAATTACACCAGACTTCTGCAAGCAAGAGATGTTTGAAATGTAAAAGTTTGTTTATGTGATGTTTAATCCAATCATTGTAGTAAAACATTACTAGCCTTCCTAAAATACTGTGTAAGCATTTGTATCCCACAATAAATTCGGGTTTTCTGACCATCACGAGTCCCTGTCTCTCTCCCCATTGCTGATGGGGAAGCATCCAGCTGTAGGGCTGTGGGAACAAGGTGCTGTGGCTGCAAATCAGGAATCTCCCTTTTGGCTTGCAAGTGCCAGAACCAGCAATCTTCCCCCAGACACCTCCTGTCTCATCCCACCCTGTGTTCTCTGCTGGCTGGATCCAGTCCCAAAGCACAACTAGCTGGTCCTGCTGAGCTCCAAGTCTGGATGGGGGCAAGAGCTGCTCCAAGCTCTCTTCATCCTCAGCCCACTTCCCTACACCTTCAGGATACTAAAACCTTCTAGGCAGCCAAGTACCACTATTTAATCTCTAACTGAAAGGGCAGATAACCAGATAACCAATTTTGCAGATAACATGGCCTGTCCAAGGCAGCCTGAGCTGTCTCTGGAGCAGTGGCACAGGGAAGCAGTTGTCCTCTGAATACAGCCTGGTCATCAGAGAGATGGAGAGGAAATGGGAAACTCAGGTGCAGTTTCAAGCAAATGAGAACAGCCCAGGAGAGGTGGGGAGGAGGGGCAATCCATTGATCAGGCTGCACAGCCCGCTGAAATCCAGCAAGGCTGCTTCAAGGATTGACTTTGTTTCGAAAACAGAAGAGTTTGGAAAAGTCTTTTTGATGGGAATGGAGAGGAAACCAGGAAATCAAAGCAATGTGTTCCTTCTGTCCCCATCCGTTGAATGTAGTTTCTTGAATAGACTTTGGCTGTCATTTCCTGAATGCTCAGGGAGCAGCTGGCCTGAGGTTTTATAAGTATTAGCAGAGATCAAACAGGGTGAGTGTATCTGTGGCATGGCTGGGGAAGGGAGAAGGGCTGGAACACTCCATGTGCTGCATGCCTTGTTCCTGTGAAGGTGCCTCTGTCATTTAAGGAAATAAACAGGCTGCAGGAAACCTAATTGAGCTCAATCAGCTGCTAAACCTGGCCTGACAGGCAGCCTTCAGAGACACCTCCCCCAGCCCCAGACTCTGCTGAATCAGCAGGTTTTGCCCTGTGAGTCCTGGCTTCCCACGTGCATCCCCAGAGGGATGGAAAGGATGGACACGCTGCTGTGCTTGAGGGCACAGTGTAAAAACTCCCTGAGCCCTTGCAATGCCTGATGGGGAGACAACTGCTGAAGCTGAAGACTCTTGGCAGAGGCACTTGTGTGTCTAAGCTGACATCAGCTGCTCAAGACTGATGTTATGAAAGAAAATAGCAGTAATAAGTGAAAAAGAGTTGGGCAACTGGCTGATGCCCACTAGGATAAAGAGAAGAAATCTGGAGGGAAGTGGAGGTTGGGAAGGTGAATGGAAGAAAAGGCAGGGCAGAAATCAGGGACTCAGTTCTACCACTGGCTCCTTCCTTGGCCTTGGCCAAGGTGAATAAGCTGAATAAAAGTTTGCTAATTTAAGGAACAAAGCAGTGATTTTAGGCACTGGGTTCTAGATTACTGAGGTCTAAAAGGAAGCCCTGTAGCTTCAAGGTCTTCCAAGAAAAAGTGTTGCCATTGTCACATCTACACTGTTTCCATCCTGTTCCATTTTATGAACATTTTGAATTTTGTGTTGGGTTTGGGTTGTGTTGGGTATGGCCAGGTTTTGGTGGCAGAAGGGCTACAAGGGTGGCTTCTGTGAGAAGCTGCTGGAAGCTTCCTCCATGTCCAACAGAGCCAATCCCAGGCTGGACCTGCCACTGGCCAGGGCTGGGCCAATTGGAAATGGTGGTAATGGCTCTGTGCTAACAGGCCTGAGAAGAAAAAAAGGAAAATTTTAAGGAGTTGTATCTGCAACCAGAGAGGACAGGAGTGAGAATAGGTGGGAGGAACAGCACACCCAGGGCAGTGTGGGAGGAGGGACAGGAGCTGCTCCAGGTGCCTGACACTGTTGAGGCAGGATGGGAATGAGGTGACTCCACTCAGAAGGTGAGAGTAAAAACTCTGATTTATTTCAAAATGCATTGCTCTTTATACAGGGAGTCATGCAAACCAACTCTATTGGTCCTGAAGTGAAAACATCTCACATTATTGGTGTTCAGTGCATAACTATAAACAATGTGAACAACAAGAGAGATAAAGAACCTTATTTACATTCTTTTCCAACACATTCCCAGGCTTCTGCCTGGTTAGAAACTTTCTGTTTCTCTCTTTGACCGAATCTGAGACCGACAGGTGCCGGAGCCGAGATTCCCCGGCAGCCCCCGGAGCAGCCCGTGCAGAGGCAGCTGTGCCCTGCAGCCATGGAGGGCACGGGGGGCACAGACCCACCTGCAGCCCTGGAGGAGCCCCACAGAGCAGGGGGAGGCCTGAAGGAGGCTGTGAGCCCGTGGGGAGCCCGTGCTGGAGCAGGGTCCGTGGATCCATGGAGAGAGGTTTCCTGCTAGACTTGTGAGCCGGTGAGGGACCCACGCTGGAGCAGGCTGTGCCTCAAGGACGGCACTCCTTGGAAACAGAGCCATGCTGGAGTAGTTGGTGAAGAACTGGTTCCTGTGGGATGGACTCGCGCTGGAGAAGTTCATGGAGCAGGAGAAGGACTCTGACTCTGCTCCCTGAGAAGCAGCAGAAACAACCTGTGAGGAACTGGCCATAACTCTCATTCCCATCTCCCTGAGCTGCTGGGGGAGGAGGTAGAGCTGGGAAGGAGGAAGGGGTGGGGAAAGGTGGTTATTTTAGGTCTTACTTTACTTCTTATCATCCTGCTCTGATTTTCTTAGTAACAACTTCAATTAATAACTCCAAGGTTGTTTAGCCCATGATGATGTTTGATGACTGATCTTTCCTGGTCCTTACCTTAACCCATGAACCCTTTGTTATATTTTCTCTCCCCTGTCCAGCTGTGGAGGGGAGTGACAGAGTAGCTTTAGTGGGTGCCTGGCATCCAGCAAGTGTCAACCCTCTACAAGTTTCCATCAAACATTGCCCAAAATACATTTAAAACAAAGACTCTAAAATCTCTTCAGTAAGTCCAGAGTCAGCTGTTTTAACTAATGTATTTTAGAGGGATTGTCCTGGAGTCTTGATGAACAGCATCATCCCCACAGAGAGGCACTGTGGGGAATCTGATGGTTTATTTATTTCTGTGGGACTCAGGGCTGTGTGCTGAGCAGCTCCTCAAACCTCACAGCCTGGGGACTGGGGATCCTTATTGGATCTTGCTTCAGTTTGTCCAGCCCAGACACCTGATCTGGCTCCACTTTGGGGTTATGGTTATGAGACCCTGGGATTAGCTGAAGTATCTGTAGGTTGCAGGTACAGGAGAAGCACAGCTGGCCGTTTTGATTTGTATATGTTTATGTAAATGCCTCATAAAATATCCCCCACTGGGACAAGCCAAAGTCACGCATCATAAAGATCAGCTCCTGTAATGGCTTATTTACAACTGCATTTGCCAAGGTAGTGAAAAAAATATGCCTGTGTTTATAGGAAATTAATTTCTGCTCCTTCAGTGATCAACCCTGAGCAAGCAAAAGACCTGAATTGTCCCAGTTGCTTCACTCTGGCAGAGAACTGCTCTTCAGAGCCTCCTGCAGTGTAATCTGGGAGGGATGTTAATCAGAAAACCTTAAAGCAGCAAGGTCCCAATCCAGCCAACTCAGTGCTCCTGCAGCAAGCAGTCCTTCCTCAGCAAAGCACTAAATCACACCTTAATTTTACACCTGTGCAAAGCCCAGGTACCAGGCTGGGTTGAAGAAGGTGTGTGGGGCTTTTGCTGAAGAAGAATGGATTTTTGCCTTGGGCTTGAATTAGCATACAAAGAATGAAATGCCTTATGAGGCAGATCAGCCAAGTTATTTAAAACATAAAACAGCCAAGCATGACAGGTCCCACCAAGGGAGGAGGAGTTCTTAGTGCCAGTAGATGGTGCTCTGCCAGCTCCCTGTGTGGGTGAATCCACACTCATCCCAGATTTATGCAGCACCCCAAAACTCTCATGGCTTAGTGCTGCTCCCATGGCAGAGGAGGTCATGATTCTGCTGGCAGTGAACCTCCAACACCTATCTATGTGCAGATAATCTGCAAAAAGCAGGTGGATTTTCTAAGAGTCTTTAGGTAAGTCTTGCCCTTTGGGTAAGATTTTTGTACCAAGAATGTAACTGCTGAATGCTGTGGGTAAACCAAACCTGAACTATTGAACTCTGCAGGACTTCTCAAGAATTAAGAAAGAGTAGGTGGAAATCTTTTTCTAACTGAAGCCAGCTGCTAATTTGTCTATAATTCATTAATCATAGGTTTTGTCCTGAAATCTGTTGTAAGATAAGACTGACACATTTTTTGCTATTTTTTAAGATTCTGGCAGGGTGGATGTTGGTGTTGCTGCCCTGGGCAACACCAGCTTCAGGACAAACACTGCTCCTGCCCCATCTAACAGCCCTGCTCCCCAGCCAAGAAGCTCCCTCACAATTTGGTGCCATCAGAGGTTCCTCTGCAGCTGGGCTGCCCTGGAGCTGGGGTTGAGGGTGCGAGATCTGTTTGGCAAGAGAAGCAAACCCCTGCGCAGTGGCTGCTGATGGAAACAGGGCTTCCATCTGTCCCTTCGTGGCCAAAGATTAATCCCATGAGAGCTAAAGAGCAGCAGATATGGGCAGATGTTCAAGTTAATTGTTTTATCTGTATGTATCACCCCACCCTGTGTGTTAAATCTGTCCCTGGCTCAGCCCAGTCAATGAAAGAGAAGTCTGTTTTCTTGCATGACCCCCTTAAAATTTGAGGCGTTTCCCTGACAAAGTGATGCATAGTTATGGGCTCAGTAAATGGTAGAGTGATTTATGGCTTACACACTGTAAATCAATAAAAAGAATCACAGACATTGACAGCACGTTCACAGCCCATTTCTTTAAATGGAAGGCACTTTTCTATCCTTCCATTTCAGACTGGTTGGCCCACAGGGAGGTTCCTGCCACTAAGGAGTGCTAAGAGAGTCTTTATAAAGCTTGTAAAACCTACATCTTATATAATACTTTTCCTTGGATGCCCTTTCTTGCTGTATCATCATTTCCAGTCATAGAAAGAACCATGTTCTGCACCCTGGCTTGTGTGATTTCCTTCTCCTGGTCAGTATATGAACAAAACACATGAAAAATCGCCAGGGTTTTAAGCCCCTCCAGACCAGTCCCTCTGCCTTCCCAGGGCTGGTGTAAATCCCAATTAAGGTTTTGTTTGTGTGACTCTTGCTGGGAGGCCGGGTGTGTGCTGCAGGTCCTGGGAGCAGCAGGGGAGATGCAGCAGGAGAGGGAATTTCCCCTGGGCAGGAGCTGTGGGGCTGCCCAGGCTGGACTGGGGAGACTCCCATGGAGGAAGCCTGATGCTCTACCCTCTCCCAGGAGTCTGTGGGCTCAGGGCTGTGCAGGCCAGGTCGCCAGTGGGGACCAGGAGCCTGGGTGCCAGCCAAGTTCCATTTCCTTTATTTACATATAGACACCAGTCCTGGAAGAGGTTTAACTGCCCTGTTGAAATGGGCCATAAATGGGCCATAAAAGTCAGCCATTTAGGTCTGGAGAAGCATTAAGAAACTCTTCAGTGTTGGAGGGGTTATAAATAGTCCACAGCCCAGCCAGTTCCACAAATACTGGAGTCCTGGCTGCTCTGAAAGACCCCTCTCTGAGTATCTGAGTATCTGCTGGCTGCTCTTCCCTAGGGCTGCCATGTAACAGCACAGGACAATTGCAAAAGGTGTCCCCAACCAAGCCCCTAATGCTTGTCTACTCTAGGAAGCAACTTGTTAAAGGTTACAGGCTAAAAGATAATGTCTTTTAGAAATTCAGATTTTTTTAAAAGCTTCCAGTTGCCTTTAAAGACAATGGGTATTACATGTGTGCTTATCCCTTGGGATCACAGCCTGTGCTTAGAATTTCTTTGGTAAGCTGGAGACTTCCCAGAGGGTGCTGGTTGTAGCACCAGAAAGGAACTAAACTGCAAATTGGCCACCCCTTCCAGGAAGTGAGGGACAAAAAAGGAGAGACTATAGGTTGAAATAACAATTTAGTTAAAGAACAAAGCAATGGAATATGACACACACACAGTAACAACAGCAGTATTAATAGCAAAAGAATACAAAGAAGAGAAGGTGTTTTACCCACAGAAGGCTGCTCACCACCAGGAACAAAAAAACACAACTTGGCAATTGTGAGAAATGCTACTCACTTCCAAAAAATATAAAAGGTTTATTAAAACATTATCAAAAATTACAACAGAAGACTGAATAGAGAAGATATCACAGTGCCAGGAGCAGAAGATTTTCCCACCATGTGCTCACCCACACAGTGGATATTTCACCTTTTAACCCTTTACCCCTCCCAAAGTTCTGTCCATGGACTCCTCCTTCCCTGTCCAGTGCTGGGATCACCTCTGACATCCTGACTGGGGCTCAGCTGTTGCCATGGGAACGAGCCCCCCCTCCCAAATGTCCCAAACCCAGAGCACCTTTGATAACAGCACAAGGAGGGTAAAACACAACTATAAATCTGTAAAACTTCTCCTAACATGTATACATGATATTTGCCTTTTAATTGAGAGAGTCACTCTTCATATTACTCATCTATGACAGTGGGGCAGCTCCTGTGGCTAATTTCACACCCTTGAGCCCAAAACCAACAGTAGTCAGGGACAGACCAGCCCTAGAATCTGGGTCATCCATGTAGGGCTGTGCAGCCCCTCCCTGGGCTTGGCTCCTGGCAGTTCCATGTGCTGCACTCACCACTCTCTGGGTGATGCCATTCCTACTGTAAAAAATATGTATTTTATGATTGGCGCTTTGCAAATAATAAATTGAATGCTGTATGTATTCTGGAGGGTTATTTTGTAATACTATATTAATCATTTTTAAGTAGTGTGTTCAATATAGTTTTAGGTTACAACATAATGTTAAAATAGAAACTCTGTGATGTAAGATAATTTTTACTAGCTCAAGAAAGGGATAAGATAATCAAGAAACTCTTTGCACAGAGATAACAGCACAGGAAACCTAAAGAGTTACAGCCTCCTTATCATAAAATACAAACATTCTTCCACCTTCTCTTTATCTTTATAGAACCACCAGGATTAAGGGGAAGAAGTTGACAAAAACCAGAAAAATTCTTAATTTGTAAGTAACTTATGCATCATGTATGAGATATATGAATATGCAACAGGCTGTTGCTTTTAAGGATTGTTCCTTTGTTCACAAGGTATGTTTTTGGCAGCTCAGTGCCCAAAAACATCCAGACATACGTAATTCTTTGCTTTTTATTGTCTCATAGCGTCCTAATCCTCATTGTCCAAATTTTTATCACTCTAATTTTATTACTATTTTTATAAGTATTTTATTACTAATAAACTTTTAAAAATTTAAAAACCAAATGATTGGCGTTTTTCACACCTGCCAACCTCACACTGCCCAGCCCTGCTGGCTCGGCTTGGCCTGAGAGCTGTCCCTGTGAGCACCAGAGCCACAGCCCAGCTGCAGTCACACTTCAGAGAAAAGGGAGCAGTGGGTGGCACAGGGACCAGCTCTGCAGGGCTGGATGGCAGCAGTTCCTCTGCTGAGGGAGCCAGGCAAGATTGGCACTTCCCCTTCTCCCTGCCCAAACCACACTCCCTGCAATGATGGGGGTGCTGTGGAATAAACAGCTTGGCCACACTGGCCTGGTGCTGAACAGCACCATCCTTCTCTCTGCAGCCAGGACACTCAGTCCGGCCACAACTGAAATTTGAGCAGCTTGAGGAAATGTAGTGTGTCCCTTGTTTCTTTTGATGAGAGAACAGGATACAGGCTTTGCAGGATGGGCATTATCCATTGGGCTGCAGCCCCACAAACTGCAACTGCCACCTCTTTCTCATGTGCAAAAGTAAGTGAAAAATCAGCCATGATTCTAATTACTCTATGCTAATTGGGCTGCATTCAGGCTTCATTGATGATGCTATTATGCTGCAAGAAAACAAGGGCAGCATATGTACTTACCTTGCTCTACTTATCCAATGATTATTCTTTGTTAGTACAGAAGCATGCTAAAGTATCATCCTGCACACAGATTAGCCCATACAATGGCAGTTCAGCCCTGGAGCACATTCACTCTCTCTTTTTCAGCATCAAATGCAGTATCAGGGATGCCACAGCAGCTCCAAGCACTTTTATCTTCTATTGGCTTTAGCTTGTAACAGCATCTGCAGTCCGGTGTTTCCTCACAAGAAAACACTTTTGTATTCCCACCCAATCCATCCTGATGTCCTTATCTAACAGAATCTCCAATGCAGAGTTTCACCATGGCCTCTGGAAATCCTGCTGCCTGGGGAAGCATCACCCTGTGCCTGCCAGCTCCTGTGCCTGCCTGCCAATTAGCTCTAGCACTTGATAAGGGGGAGGAGGGCATTCCATGCTGGATTGCTCACTTCTGCTTTGGTAACATGAGCAGAACTTGTTTTCTACTGTAAACTGGACTGAGACATTTGCACACTGTTTTTTGCAGTAGTATCTAATATGCTGAGAGCTCCTGCAGTCATTACAAAATCATCAGTGCTTGTTCCAGTGTGATATATTCTGTTTGTCTACTGTTTTCCTACCATATGTATTTATTGAAGCTGGCTGAGTATCTTTCTCTGTGATGTTTTGCTTATTTATTCAAGAATGAGTTCATCAAAATTCAGCCAAGCTTTCTGTCCTCAACATACAGAGATCTAATCGAGCGTTTGAACACACCCATCACAATAGCAACTGAATGCAAAATTCCATGTGATTCAAAAACTGAATGCAAACTTGATAGGAGCACTGAAAAAAAAGTCTGCCTGCCCCCAAATCCATCCCAGGTATTACTCTGTGAGACTGTAATGACCTCAAGAGGTGAAGAAGGAAATTGAGAACCTCCCCGAGTTGCACCAGGTTCAAATTGGATATTTGGGAAAATAATAATTTCATGGAAAGGGTTGTCAAGCACTGGATCAGGCTGCCCATGGAAATGGGGGAGTCACCATTCCTAGGAGTGTTCAGAACATGTGTAGATGTGGCACTTGGAGACATGGTTTAGTGGTGAGCATGATGGTGGTGCCACGCTGACAATTGGACTTCATGATCTTAAAAGTCTTTTCCAGCCTTGACAATTCAATGAATTCTCCCTTTAAGGCAGCTGGAAACTCAAACCACACTCCAGTGGGAGCCCCTGGGGAGTTTCCAGCAGGTGCCTGTCTCAGAGCCCATCAATGAGTAAAGTGGCCATGATATCATGTTCAATATTGTGGTCTCATCAGGGAGACGGATTTGTGTTGCATTAAGCAAGACAGGGTTACTAATATCCACTGAGGTTTACATGGGAAAATTTAAAGCCTATTCCAGTATATTAAATGAGGCTGAAAAGCTTCAATCAATAATTTCCCTTGTATGAAAAATAAAGAGATGAAAATGAAGGTAGATTGATTCAAAATACTTAATGCCAGATACCAGCTGATGGAAGTACCTTGTAAATAGCATTTTGTACAGTTGCCAATGAATTACTCTAAATTGTGAGGGTGATTGAAATGTGTTTTATAATGTTCATGTCCAGTTCAGTGGCCATTTACAAAATTTAGAAGAATATGAAATCCCTAAAGAGTAAATGACCAGCCAGCAAAACCCAGAATAGCAAGCAGTGGTAGCTTACAAATGAGATCTTGGAGTAGTTCATTAGACAAAAAAAAAAAAAACAGAGTTCTTTACAAGCAAGAAGAATCAGTGCTTTAAATGTGTGTTTAAATTTTAAAATATATTTTCTAAGTACTTCCTTTTTCATCAACCCTCTATTTTACATGGAGATTATGATCTTTGATGTGGAAAGTGAACTGGATGTGGTTTTTAAAGTTAATTTGGTAATAAAAGAACACTTCCTTCTCTGAACAATCCTAGGCTCTGCTGGGGCGGTCTGTGTAGGACTGTTTTGTATCTCATCATGCTGATTTCTGCAGGGAGTTAGAATTGGGTTCCTTTGCTGGCTCACTGGGGTAGATGGTGACCTGGAGACAGCTCCTGCTCCCAGCTAGGAGAGGATGCCCAAAGAGACCTCAGGACTGAGAGCAATCACATCATCCCTTGCAGCCTCCCTCACCTTTCTGAAAGGTTTTTCTGGTTCCCTCTTGCTCTGTGAGCTGTCCCAGGGCTTCTCCCACCAGAGCTTGGGAATGCTGCAGTGTGAGTCTGCTGCATGTCCCGAGACCACCGGGAAACCAGCAGGAGATCCAGAAAGATCCATCCACATTGCATCCCCTGGGGGCTTGGCTTTCATTTACAAACAGCAGTGAGCACCAATTTTTGCTTGTGTGCTCTTGTGTGGGTGTAGTCACAAGGGAAAGGGCTCTGCTCTCTGCACATTTGAGTCTTAACCATTCCGAGAAGTTTGTTTTGTGCTGATTTTTTTCTGCTTTAATGCACGGTGGCACTGCACTGCTGACATTGGAGCTGATTGCTGGCTGAAGCCAAGACTTCCTGCAGACAGATCCCACTCCAGCAGTTCTCTGACAAGTGAGTGACAGCCAGGCTGCCTGCACAGAGGTCACTTGCACTTTTTGTCCTCCAGTGAGCCCTGGGCTTTTTTGGGTTTTCTTATCTTTTTAATGAATTTAGTAGGAAAGTCTCTGCTTCAAAGTAAAAGGCTCTGGGGACAGCTCATTGCAGCTTTCCCTAAAGGTCTTAGAAAAAAAAGAGGAGCAGTGACTTTTTACACAGCTAATGGTGATAAGACAAGGAAAAATGGTTTCAAACCAAAGCAGGAGAGATTTTAATTGGCTGTTAGGAAGAAGTTCTTCCCTGGGAGGGTGGGCAGGCCCTGGCACAGGTGCCCAGAGCAGCTGTGGCTGTTCCTGGATCCCTGGCAGTGCCCCAGGACAGGCTGGAGCAGCCTGGGACAGTGGGAGTTGTCTCTGTCTATGGCAGGGGTGGCCCTGGATGGGCTTTGAGGTCCCAACCCAAACCATTCTGTCATTCTTGAATGTCTTCTTCTTGGCATTTGTAATAAAGCATTTTAGGTGCACTGACCTAAACAACCTTCCTGCTCCATGATCATATTATCAGGAGGAAAAAGACAGAGTGCTATCTTTTTTTAAAGCTGCTGGTGCTATAAAAGCAATGGCTAATGATGAGTTTTGTCCTTTACTTACAGTGTTTTATTGGAATTGAAAGAAAATTCACCAAGGAGGGGCTGTGGAGTGCCCACAGGGTTATGCTAATCACCAGTGCCAAAAGAAAAGTGTTAGAAAAGTAATATCTTCTCATGAGTAACAGGAAAACAGCAATTTTTTTTTTCTTTCTTTCTGGTGATTCAGTCTACTAATTAGCTTCCAATACTCAATCCACAGGATTTTTGCAGGAAATAGGTCTTTCTATTTATAAATTGTTGTTCTGTCAAGTCACAATTTTTAATTTGTGGCCTTGAGGATTTTCATTTCCTCCTTGTGAGGTGCATTTTAACTAAACCATTTTAACTAAACTACCATTCCATCAGCCCTGTACAAGCTGCTGCCAAAACTGCTCTTGGTGTCTCAGACTATGCCCTTGTGGGGAAGGGAGAAGCTGGGACAGGGCTGAGACCTCTTAATAGAAATGACCAGGAGAAGTAACCTTTCCTCACTTTTTGGCTCTTCTGTCTGCCCTTGGAGCCCTTTGGGGTGACCTCTGTGGCCAGGACTTGCTGTGGTGGCTTTCCTTCCAGCCCCTGTTCAATGTGCAATCAGGAAAATCCATATAATCCAAAGAACTGCCTGGTTCTCCACACCTGACCATAGACTCTCAGGATACCTTGGGTTGGAAGGGACTCACAAGGATCATCGAAGTTCAGCTTCTGGCCCTGCAAAAACTGGGGTTTGGAATCAGGATCTACATTGCAAATCCTTTCCAGGTTTGGGCTGCTGTGGGATTTTCATTTTAGCTTGTAAAAAAATGGCAAGCTTTTTTATCCAGTGTTGATGATGTAAGTACAAAAACTCAGAGGAAATGTCTTCAGAGATCTCATTTTGACTTAAAAAACACAGTCAGGTTCTGCATCTTCCCTCCATATGTATTTTTTCTTGATACAAGACACTTGTGGTGAAAGTGAAAGAGACTTGCATTTTTTCTCTGGCACTGCTTGCTGTGTTTTGAAATCATGAACATATATGAATATATGCTCATATATTTTGAGAACATACATGTTCATATATATTTTGAGTATTTGCACGCTCAAAATAGGCTCCTTCTGTTGATTCATACTTTTCCTTGGAGGTTATTAAGGGTAATAAAGGATAGAGCAATGCTTTCTGAAAGCACTGTAGGAGTGTTTGAAATGCTTGTTCTTGTTCCTACATGTTACTACCCAGGAGAAGCAGGTCAGGATTCATGTGCATTACTCGAGGCATCTGCCTGGCTGAACACATTTAATCACAGAATCACAGACTGGTTTGGGTTAGAAGGGACCTTCCATCTTATCTTATTCCACCCCCTGCCATGGGAACACCTTCCACCATCCCAGATTGCTCCAAGCCCTGTCCAACATGGCCTTGGACACTGCCAGGGATGGGGCAGCCACAGCTGCTCTGGGAAACAAGAGAAATCCTTCATCTGAAGGCTGAGCCACATCCTTGGTGTTTCCCAGGACTTGGGATGCTGACTCAGAGTTTTCTGAGTCTTGCACAGCAGTGGAGGTCTCAGTGTAAATCTGGCCTTGAAGGGGACCAGCAGAGCATTCTGGCTCAGCAGGCTTTGGGTGCTGAATGTTGCTGTTGCTCCACTTGCAGAGCCCTTGGAAATAAAACCCCCACGTGAATTTTCAAACGGAGCAGTGAGAGTGCAGCAGGAGGAATGCAAGGGGTGGGGGTTCCACAGGCATCAGGTGATGGGCCTTTGAATGGGTGGGTGTCCAGGGTCTTGTCAGTGAAACCAAGCAATGGCACAAGAGGAAAGGGGCAGGAACTGATGCCCAGGGAGTTCCACATCATCATGAGGAAGAACTTCTTCTCTGTGCAGTGACTGAGCCCTGAACAGGCTGCCTAGAGAGGCTGTGGAGTCATCCTCACTGGAGCTATTCCAGACCCCTCAGGACAATCCTGTGCCCTGGGCTCTGGGATGACCCTGCTGGAGGAGGTGACCCCCTTGGTCCCTTTCAACCTGGCCCTTTCTGTGATGCTGGGAATGTCTGGCACTGCTTCCCATATTTCCCAGGAAATACAAGGGTAGCTGCAGATGTTACTGTCCTGGAGGAAGCAGGGCAGAAGCAGGAGGAATTACAGATATGCTCCACTGCCATTGCTCTAAACAGCAAACAAATAAGCAGTAATCAGTAAATAAGCCCCCAGACGCTGTCCTCAGATGGCCTGTTTGTGCTGATCCTCCTCAGCACTGAATCACACGTCAGGCAAAAACCCCCCAAACCTCTGAGTGAGAGATTTTAAACTTACTGTCTGGGAGAAAGCTCCCCCCAAGGCTGCTCTGTAGCTTGTACCAAACAACCCCAGGCCCTGGGCTGGATGCTGAGGCTGTGGCTGCGTTTCGAATCTGCTGCTAATTCATAAACATCACAAGCAGTTGATTTCAGCTGAACCCCTTGATTTAATTACACTCTTGTATACAATGGGGACCTTGTGTTTTCCTATATGTAATGAATATTAAGCTGATAGCCCTGTAATTTCCTGTGCCAGGCTTGCTCTCATTTTTTGCATATTGATACCACATTTGGTTTGTTATTTTCCAATTTTCCAGTCTTCTAGACTTGTGCTCAGCGAGTTCTCCATAGTAATTGCTGTTGGCACACACATTTCCTTCCTCAAATCTGCTCTAACACACTGCAGCGAATTTTGTCTCATCCTAGAGATTTGCTTGGGTTTCAGTTTCTCTTATTTATTCATTGTCTTGAACTCGGTAGCATTGGAATCATGCAGGTCTCTGGATATAATTTCATATTCCACAGTTTTAATTTCCTCCTTTATCCCAGGCATTCCCTCTTCCCCCCCCTACATGAGCACGTGGATGGTTTGTATCTGACCCTGTGACTTCCTGCTGTTCATAAGCCACTTTCCAGTGCTGCTTCATCAGAAACTCCTATCCAAATCTGAACACTAAAGCAGATTTAGATGTGGCAGGATCAAAAATAATGCTGATATTTACTCAGTTTTCTTGGCCTCTTGGTGTGTTTGGTGTTTGTCCAGCTTTTCCTCTCTTTGAGGTGCTCATCTGGGTGTGCCCCACCTTGCCTTTGGAGGTGAATAAACCTCTTTTTTGGGTGTGATTTGGGCATTGGAAGGGTGTAGGATGAGGACAGTGTACTTGGGGCAGCATGTGGGGCTGCTTTTGTAGGATGTGTGTGGAATTAAACAAAAAAAAAGAAGTTGACAACTTATTTGGGCTTTTATTTGGACTAGAAAACAGATTAGAAAAAAGTGTTAATCATGCAAGATATGTCAGGTGAGTGTCTGTAAAAGGCAACCCCAGGCTGCTGCACTGGAGTGCTGGGGAGAAATGCTTGGCCCTGGTAGGGAGAGTGTTTGATGCCTTTGACTGTCCCTGTTCTGAGAAATTAAGCAACTTAGTGTGGCAAGCACATTTCTCTCTCTCTCATGTTTATTCATAGAGGTGTACAGAGAGAAAGAAAGAAAGAGAAAATAAATTCTATTTCTGCTCTCTCTTTTCCCATGTGGAATGTGTTTGGAGAATTGTTTACCTGGGGTGATTGCTTGGATGGATTCTGGTGGGGATGGTTTGAGCCTGATGGCCAATCCAACCCACCTTGGGCTGGACTCTAGAGAGAGGGTCACGAGTTGTGAGTTAGATATGGTAGTTAGAAAAAGTAGGTATGTTGTTTTAGTGTCTCCTTTAAATAGTTTATTAATGTATTATAGTATAGTTATAATAAAGAAATCATTCACCCTTCTGAACTGGAGTCAGACATCAGCATTTCTTCCCACTGGGTTCACCTGCATTTACAATAACTTAGGAAGGAAAAGAAAAAAAAAAAGAGAGACATAAAGAAGGGGAAAAAAGAAACACATTAACCGAATTGTTCCATTTCCTAAGGGTCTATGTGAAAATCAGCCTTCTGAAATGGGCCCTAAGGAGGGCACCCACTTCCTGAAACCCTTGAGCTTATGGTTTTTGTTCACAAAACAGTCAGCTGGGCTGTTTCTGTGGAAGTGGCTGAGAAAAGCCCTGGCTTCTCAGGCCTTTGTGCCCTTTTCTAGCTCTCACTGCTTGTGACATTCATGTCCTGAAGGAGCAGGTCCAGCCTGGCACCCCTCTGATGGCCACAGGATGAGGTGAGCTGCTCTGCTGTGAGTTCATGGCGCTGTTTTCCATCCTGGATTTAACTTCCCTGGCTGCAAAAGGAAAGCCAGATGCCCTCTCTGTATTTCTTTGTGATTTCTTTCCAAGAATATTTACTGAGAAGAGTAATCCCATGGTGAATAATCATCTTTGCTGGAGCAAACAGCAAGAAGAGGTGTGCCCAAATCCCAAACCTGGCCTTCACCCATCACACTCTTGGCTGTACTGCTGGCAGGGAGGGGGAAGCTGGCTGTGCTTACCCCAGGTCAGCACCTACCATTTGTATAAATATTTACCAGGCTTGCTGACTCATTTCTGAATGTGAAGTTGTATGAAGGCCAGGTTCTTCCTCACAATTTAGCATATAGTGAGTTTTATGTATATTATATATATATATATATATATATATATATATATGAGTTTTTAATCTCAATTCTTGTGTTCTCCAACCATCCCTTAGAGGATTGAGCAGGATATTTTAACCAGGTTTAACCAGTATATTTTAACTAGGATATTTTGGACCAGTCTATTTTTGTACTCTAGTTTCCAGTCTTTAAAAATCTCCTTCCAGTCTGGTTATCACTGTAGTGCTGGGGAGCAGCCAGAGCCTGAGGCAGGGATCAGTGGATGAAGCAGTCACATTGATGGTGGTGTTGTCACGTGATAATGCAAATTTTTCTATTTTTGTCAGAAATTAGAACCTTGGTGAACCAGAGTTTAGATCAAAGCTACCGTAGTTGGAATTCTGCTTATTTTGTCACCTCTTTCTGCAGAGTAACCTACTTCTGGTGCTACCTCATGTAATCAGAAGCAACCTGTGCAATTAAGAAACTGAGAAACATCTTTAGATGGCAAAGCTGTCAGATTCCTGTCTTTCCCAGTTGACTTTTATTTTCCTTAGTGCTCTTGAGGTCTCTTAGTTCCTTTCAAGAGACAATTCATGCTCACAGGCTCAGCAATTATTGATGGCCTCCTTTGTCAGACAAGCAGGGTATGTGAGCATGTGTGTACCACTCACAAGGTACCTTCCACTGGCCTAAATGCATCATTGAGCATCTTAAAATTAGAAGCATAAACAGCATTTCTTACTGAAAACTCCATTTTTATGGAGCTAATTGCACCAACTCCTCATCCATACATATAAAAAGGGAAATAGCCTATATATTTTTTGTCTTTGACTTGCTTTTATTCCTGCTGAGAGGGCTGCTTGTGGGTATCATAGTAGGGTATCCCAGGCACTCTGTGGTAGAGAGTTTTGGGTCAGAAAAGGGGAGATTTTTCTGAGACAACTTTGTGATGAGGCTGTCACTTGGATTCTGTAGATTTCTATTTTAAATGGTGGGACTCGCTGGGTCTGGATGATCCTCACTTGGATTCAGTTTGATAACTCAGAGTTGACTTAATGGTTTGTATTTTACATTTATACAGAGCCCAAATCATCCTCCTGGCTGTAGCTGATTTAAATAATGGCTGTTTCAGGGTGAAGCTGTCTCTCCTGCTCTTCCCTCCCTGAGAAAAGAGCAGAAAGTGGCTGAGCAAGTGGCACATATGGTTGAAATAGTTTTGGAGCAGGAGCTTCAGAGTTATTCATAACAGCTGAGCATGTAATTGTGCATAATGCAGCAGAAACATTTTTCTTCTTGTGATTGAAAGGCATTTGCTTTTGATTGGTGTGCAACTGTTGTACCTGGGAATATCAAGGGGCTGTGAATCTGCATTATTTCAGGCATGAGTGCTTATCAGTCACATCTGAAAACACTGGAGCAAAATGGCCTCGTGACAAACGCAGGCAGGGCCAGTAACGACCTTTACAAGACAGTTTTATAGAGCAGGATAAACAAGAGGGGCTGGATCCTCAGCTGCATCAAGCACCCTGTCTGTGCTGCTGCTGCCAGGGAGGAGCTGTGAGAAGTGATGCTCACTTCCAAAAATTTTAAAAGGTTTATTAAAACCTTATCAAGAATACAACAGAAGACTGGACAGATAAAATAATACAGCACTGGGATCAAAGGATTCTATCACCATGTGCTCACCCACACAAAGGAGGTTTTTTAACCCTTTGGTCCCTCCCAAAGTTCTGTCCCTGGACTCCTCCTTCCCTGTCCAGTGCTGGGATCACCTCTGACATCCTGACTGGGGCTCAGCTCTTGCCATGGGAACGAGCCGACCCTCCCAAATGTCCCAAACCCAGAGCACCCCTGATAACAGCACAAGGGGGGTAAAACACAACTACAAATCTATAAAACTTCTCAAACATTATATTTCCCCTGTAACTGTGAGAGCCAACCATGGCATTACTCATCTATCACAGAGCTGATGCTCTCAGATCCAGGGAAATGCCAGGCAGCAGCAGCTGCCTCTGCTGTGAGGCTGTGGTGAAGCAGAGCTGGTGTGGTGGGAGCTGCTCTGGTGACAGAAGCTTCCTACCAGCCAACCTTTGTGGCAGCAGCTCTCTGGCCACAGAGAGCAGGCACAGCTTTCCCAGGCATTGTCCTGGGGAAGGTTGTGAGAAGACCAGAGAAAAGAATGAGAAACAATTCTTATCTCCACTTGCTGCACCTGCTGTTGTGCACATGTGGGATGTGTCATGGAGATTTGTTTACCAAAGGTGATTTCTTAATTGGACACTGGATGGATTGACCAGTTAGGTCAAGGCTGTATTGGACTGGCTGGAAGGGTTACTGAATTTCTTAGTAAGTACAGTATAATATAGTATAAGATGATATAATAAAGCAATTGATCAGCCTTCTGCAATCATGGAGTCGATGCTAATTATTCTCCAGCTGGGGGCCTGTGGTGACAACCTTTATCTGGAATCTTTTATCTGGAGCAGGTGAAGCAGGTGAGCTTGAACACTGACCCAGCCATGCTGTGTCAGTTTGCCATCATCTCAAATCCAGGCACTGCTCACTTCCTTTGATCCTCCCCCTTGGAAAAAATATTGACTCAACAGGCTGGGATTACCTATTTTGGGATAAAAGCATCTGCAAGGGCTGTGGAGTGCACTTGGACATGGTCCTGGTAGACAGGGGACTGTAGATGCACTGGCTCAGCTTGTACACCTTGTCCATCCTCCCGGTGTAAAACCTGAGGTCTGAGTTGGTGTGAGGGGCAGATTATCTTCCACTGGGCTGGGACCAAAGTTTGATCACAGAGCAAATCATGCTTGTACTCAGGAGAGGAGTCCAGTCCACAGAGCTGCTGATCTGAGACTTTAATCTTAAGTGTGAAATTCACTTTGGAAGAATAATATCACCGAAAAGGAAAGCTGGCTGGCTCTCCTAAATTAAGCAATTACTCTTAGACACAGTCCTGTCTGTGAAGTACTTGGAAGTTCATCCTCAGGCTGAGATGGAAGGTGGTTTAACAAGGTGTTTTACAAAGTGTAGGTGGATAAATTCCTGGAGCATATCTGTATAAACCCGCTGTAAAGGCTGCCCAGAGGTTAAACAGATAGATAACTTCATGGAAGCTGAGTAATCGCACTATTACTCTGTATAATCTTGCTGGAAGGCATATTTTTCTACAGAGCAATGATACAGAAGATATTTGTGTGTAGTGATTACAGCAGCAGAAATCAATTGCACACAGCAAATAATTTGTTAATGCAGGGATGCACATTATGTCATCAATAAAGGGATTAGTTTGTTGAACTATAATGAGGGTGAGAAGAAAGCAAACTTCATACTGGTGTAACTAGTCCAGTCATAATATTGGCAACAAATACATCTGGTATACATACATCCTTCTGGAGACTGAGGGTGTGAGCTTTCCTTAACACCCACTAGCTCATTTTTTTCTTTGCATCTTCAGTATACACCATAAGTAGTCATTAATTTCTTAAAAATAATATTTATCCTAGTTTTAAGGAATATATCCAAGCACACTGCTACCTTTACCACTACAAAGGGAAAAGGCATCACCCTAATGCCACTGCATCTATTAAGATACTTTCTGCCAAGATACAGGCAGAGTAATCAGTTTCTCTTTTTTTGTTCATTAGGAGCTGTGTGGTCTTGAATTAGATATTCCCAAAGGCAGGCACAGTCCCTTTTCCATTGCTTGGATGGGGCCCCAGCAGTGCTAATCTCAGCTGAGCTCCTCTTGCACAAACCCTGCTCCCTTGGGCACGTACACTGTGCTCGACAGTCACAAATCACCGTGGAGGAGAAGCCTCCCCAGCACCTGCCAGGTGCGTTGGTTTAATTATCCTCGGTGCAGAGTGGATTTTCCAGGAGTGCTGCTGATGGCACATGTTCAAGGTCACACAAAGAGAGTGGGACTGCTTGGCTGAGAAACAGATGTTGGGCTCTGCCTCTGCTCCCAGCCCCTCCCAGCCACACGTCCCCACACTTGTGAGAGCTGCAGAAAATCCCTCCTTGAGCCCCTCCTAAGGGTGACTTTCATGGGTGTGTGGAGCTCCCTGGTGCAGAGGGGACTGTGACTCCTTGGCAGGGTGTGATGGCTTCTCTTGGAGAGTCACTTTGGTTTCTCAGCAAGCACCAAAACCAGGGTCAACTCCAGCACAATGCTCTGCAGGGAATGAAGATTTGTCTTGCACAAATCCTGCACATTAGGTAGGAATGAGTCTTTCCTTACCACAGGTTTGAAGATGAATTTAAAACTGACCACTTTGGAGAAGAGCCAGAAAATAAAGAGGAAGCTGAAAAGGCAAATTGGGAATCAGCAGGGGTAAATAATCCCTCCTGATTCCTGCCAGTAGCCAAACGCTACCTGCAAAAGTCCCAAAGCGTGGGATTAATGTATATAAATAAGGTGTAAACAAATTCAGTGGCAGGAGAATACCTAAATCCTTCGTCCCTCTTGCAAATCAAACCTGTTCTTGAAGGATTCAATTATTTCTGAGATCCCACCTTAGCTAGGGATTAACTGACACCAGAGATCAGGAAACCCATTATACTGGGATCTGTGCACGGACTTCCTGGGCTTGGTTTTTGCAGAAAATGGTGTAAGGAAGGGGCATGAGCTGCAGGGTTACCACAAGGCTCATCCAATTTTTATAGCCAGCCAATGGCCCCTTTGGATTTTGATGGAGCAGCTGGAGGCAATATTTTCTTGGCCAGGGAAAAAAGGGAATATGACACATCCTGGCATATATTGAGAGTTGGGAAAGTAGTGAAAAATATCTGATGTTGCCTTGCACTGTGTAGAGAGGTTTTCTGCAAGATGCTTAGTCATCCTCGGGATCTTTCTCTACAAGAGAACTGGAGAGGGATTTTAACAAGGGCCTGGAGCGAGAGGACAAGGTAGAATTATTTTCCACTGCCAGAGAACAGGATTAGACGGGGTATTGAGAAGAAATTGTTCCCTGTGAGGGTGGGCAGGCCCTGGCACAGGGTGCCCAGAGCAGCTGTGGCTGCCCCTGGATCCCTGAATGTGCCAGGCCAGGCTGGACAAGGCTTGGAGCAGCCTGGGACAGTGGGAGGTGTGGAACCAGAGGGGTGGAATTGAGGTCCCTTCCAGCCCAAACCATTCTCTTGTTCTGTGATCAGACAGAAGGTGTTGCTTGGCCCATTTCTGTGCTGGCTGAAGCAAAAAGCCCATTTACCAAGGGTATTTTGGGAACTGTTTTCCTTCCCGTGTCTTGCACCACAATCCCAATTGTCACGGGCATGTCAAAACCTGAGGACTATTGCCCCCAGCTGCAGAGTGTGTGACATGGGGCAGCAAGGCAGAAGAGGCTACAGCAAAGTCCCCAGCCTAAACAGAAGGGAAGGAAAGGAAGGGAAAACCACATCAGAGTTATTACTGAAAACTGAATCACATGTAAATTGTAGCTCTGCTGGTGTATTCTGGGCACCTCCCAGCCATTTAATTAGTTAAGACAGATATATTGCAGTATCACTATCTGCTAGGGACCCACATAAATCATCAGGGATGGTTTCTGTTGCTAGTACATGTAGCCAGGCCTGGTGGCCTGAGTGCCACAGAAAGGAAGCAAAATACAACTCATCCTGTCAAGAGCTGCTCTGTTTGTAATTGCAGTATCTGTAAGGAATGCCAGGGTTGGATTATTGGAGATGTCAGAAACAAAATGGGAGAGATTAAATGGCCACAAAGAGCTGTGAAATGAGGAGGTAATTGCACTTCATACGAGTTCAAAGATAACACAGGGAATGTAGATCGTGGCCAGGTCTGAGAGTGCACATGGTGTGTCCCTGGTCTCCCAGTGCTCTCCTGGAGCACCTGTGGTGAGCCTGGAGGAGCCTGGTGAGCACAGCCCTGCTGGACCCACTGGGGCAAACACCCTGTCCCTCCTGCAAGAGGTGGCACAGGACAAGGGTGAGCTCTGCTGCATGTTAATGCACTTTAGCAGCAGCCTCTGGAATGAAGGAAGCAGCTCCCTGCTGAATTCAAACACAGGGAATATGGGTGAGTGAGTCTCTATGGAAGGTCCGGGCTGGCAGAGCATCTCCAAACTTAATGGCAGGTGTGGTGCCTGGTGTGCCCCCTGCACCTCACATGGGGCCAGTCCTGGGCCTGTCTGCCACCTTCATCACCTCTGGGGCTGCCACCTTCATCACCTCTGGGGCTGCCTGCCAGCCTCTCAATGGCTGCTGTGGGCGAGTCAGCCTGAGCTTACCTGGGGGCAGTAGGAAGCCATGAGATCTTTGAGGAGAAAAGCCAAATATGAGCATTTTGCTTTCTTGCAGATGCCAGCTTCACCCTGAAAGAGCCCTCAGGCAGTGGGGAGCTCTGCTGGCTCTTCATCCCTGGTTATTTCTCACCCCTTACTTCTCACTCTGTCTGCAGGAAGGCTCATGGGTGCTGCTGTGCCCATAGCAGTTGTATTTGTTTGCTCCCTGCTCCTGTTTTCTCCACATCACTTTGCTGCTGCCTGGCTGTGTCTTGTACATGCATACAAGCCAAAAGTGACCTTCAGTGTCCCACTGCTCATGGAGCCCAGGTGGAGGAGTTCGAGTGGAGCTAATGGCCATTTCTAGCATCCCTGCATGTTCCTCCTCTCTGAAAATGTAAGGGATGTATTTCATTTCCCTGGAGCAAGGAGATCAGCATAGCTCTTTTACACACAGAAGAGGATGTGCACTGCCTTTACGTGCCCTTATGAAATGTAATTTGGGTTTTTTTTCTCCCAAGAAGCTTCATGTTCATTAGAGGAATAATGTCACAGCAGGTGAGAGTGTTTACTGGCAATTGTTTAATTGGAATCTTTGTGGGTCCAACAACCAAATTTTGTGGTGTCTGATTTCCTGCTAGCCCAAACTCAGGATAAATGGAATGGGCTATTGGAGGATCTAGTTCAATTAGTCTAAGTGGCATGGGCTCTTTGCATCACTCTTCAAACCCTGTAGAGCTGAGCTGTGCAGGAGAGAGGGAATTTGGCCACATGCCTTTCATGTGGTGCCAATTTGGCTGAATTGATATTTGATGTACGTAGGTAGTACCACCAAGTCAATTCAAGTGGACAAAGGTTAAGTGTGCACTGCAGGCAATTATCCATTAGTATAAAAGCTCCTTGGGATAATATTTATACATTGAAATGCCAAAAAAACTGGACATGATGATAGTTTTTGCAGCACTGTATAATTCATACATTAGAGCTCTGCTTTGCATGTTTGGTATTTCAGAAATAAGGGAACCCATTTTTGTCAGGAAATGCAACATGTGAAATACAGTGTGTGCAACGTCCAGTGCTTGCTGTAAACCTTTTCCTTTCATATAGAGATTACATCTATTTTATAAATAAAATATAAATGTCCTGGGATGTTTGATGGAAGAAACTCTGAAATGGTGACCCTGAGGTGTCCAGTTGGTAGAAATCTCTGCAGCTCACATGGAGTTGTGGAATGGTGTCCCTGTAAGAGGCAGGGACCGAGTTCCCCTGCACGGCTGTGAGAGCAGGATTTCTCCTGCAGTCTCTACTGTCAGGCTTCAGTGAATTCCCTGTCAATGATGTCTATGGTACCTGGAAAATCCAATTTACAGTAGAAGGGATTAATAACTGGCTATTATCAGGCATTACCTTAGGAAACAAGTCTGTCTTGTGTGTATTAAACAAGTGGTTCTCTGGCATAAGTATGCTTGGTGCTTGCAAAATTCTCCCTGGGCATTCTCTGGTGCTTGTAGTCAATATGTTTTTTTCCATCAGAGGCAGTAATTTGGGACATACCCACCTAGAAGGTTACATGTTCCACACCTTCAGAAACTTTGAGTCTTTGAGACTTTAGCCTCCACCTCCAATTTCCTTAAACCCTTTTTTTTTTTTCCCCCACAATGTCAGGATGATACTGTGAAAGTTCATCCTCATCCTATGCCTTGATCCATGGACAGATTGGGAGAAATTAAATTTTAAGTGTTCCCTGATCCACCTTAGAGCTGTGGTCTGTGGCTGGCTGATTTACCTTCATGTGATTGTGTTCCAGTTGCCTTAAGAACCACTGTTAAAGCATTTGAATAATCACAACAGTCCAGGAGCTTCAGCTTCTTGCATAAGGAAGCCAAAAAAGGCACTGGACCACCTGGGACCCCATGTGTGGATACTATCCCTGTGCTTTGGTGCAGATTTGTTGTCATCTCAGGTGAGACTCACCTCCTCTAATCTACAAGTCTGATCCTCATATTTCTCATCAAAGCTCAGTTCCTGAAGTTATCTGAGCACATCAGAATATCAGATTACAGTTTTTCCTGTGAAAATAGTAGTTTGCATTAAAAATGTGCAAGCAGTAAATCCTAAATGTTAGGAATCACGGTGAACATGCTGTAATTCTGGGAATGAGATTTTAAATTGTGTCTGCTCTTCAAACCACTATCATGGTTTTTGGGGACTGTGGTGTTTGGTGTGGGTGTGGGGAGAAATTTTGTACTGAGACAATTTTTCACTGCTCTGTGAGTCTAAAAAATGATGTAGTATTAGAATTAGCTTTTCCAGACTCTAATAGCTGTCACAGTGTTTACTGGTCGATCTATGATCCTTCCATCATCTTTGGAAAGTTAAGGACCCTGATAAAATATCCATTAAAGTCACAGTTGTTTTGTACACTTCCCCAGGCACTGGATGAGATCCAGCCTAAACACCCAATCTGCATTTTCATGAGTCATTGCAGAAGCAGGGAACACACTACAACAGGTACAATTACCACTTTCAGGGGGAATCTTGCTGCCTCCACTCTGACTCCAGCCCAGTCAATCTAAATTTCCATTATGGACAAGGCTGATCTGATATTCCTCTGGCCCACTGCTCAAAATACGTGGACACACAGTAGTTATAAACCATTTTCCAGTGACTTGGGCCTTGACATTAAAGCATGTATGGCTCATGCATCTGCTCTTTTGTAAATCTGCTGGTGCTTCCACACAGCCTGCATAAGGAGCAGGGAAGACACAGAAACATCTGTTTGGAGTTTTAAGCAGCTTGTTAGATGAATTCAGCACCTGGGTTTCCTGCAGTGAGTCAGCTCTTGTCTGCTCAGTACAGATGAGAAATGGAGAAATACAACACTCCTTGGGATCCCTGCTCTCCTGGCTCGTGGGGGATTGCTCGAGGTCATTCCTGCTGCTGCAAGTGGGAACTGCCTGTGCAAACTCCTAAAAGTAAATATGGGAATAGCATTCTGAGGAGGGAGAGTTTACTCTGCTAAATCAGCTCAATCCTACAAGAAATCTGGAAAGGAATAGATTGCATGGCATGGAGTGACAGGATAAGGAGGAGTGGCCTCAAATTGACAGAGAGAAGGTTTAGATGATGTATTAGGAAGAAATTCTTCCTTGTGGGAGTGGGCAGGCCCTGGCACAGGTGCCCAGAGCAGCTGTGGCTGCCCCTGGATCCCTGGAAATGTTCAAGGCCAGGCTGGACAGGGCTTGGAGCAATCTGGGACAGTGGAATGTGTCCCTGCCCATGCCAGGAGGGTGGAATAAACTTTAAGGTCCTTTCCAACCAGACCATTCTATGATTTTGGTGATTTCTATGATTTCTGTGATTGTGATGCTGCTACACACAGGTTATGGTGTTTCCATCTTACTGCCATCCCAGGTAATTCCTTGGCAGTACCCACTACTGGGCAATGGTCCTGACATAATCACTGTATCTGGTTAAAAAGCTCCAGTCCTGAACCAGTTTTCTTTCTGTTCCCTTTCCCCCCCTTCCCCACAACTGGAAAGGATGTCTCTGGCTTTGGTGACCATTACACAGCCAAATGGAAATCTTATTCAGCTGGGAGCTCCTGGCCAGGCTGTGAAAGCAGCATGAGGGACTTGGCTCTGAAAAGGAGGTGCAGAGCAGCTGCATGATGACAAGTTACTTCTGCTTGGTAACCTTCCTTATCCTGCCTGTGTATAAGGTGTTAGACATGAGCTGAGATCAAGGGCTAATTTGCCACCACAAGGAGAATTTCCACTGAAGTAAATTCATTTTTAGCCTACTCAGGGAACCCAGGAGAACATCCCCTCAGCCTGCTTTTGTTTGTGAGCAGAAGGAATGGGCTCGTGAGACAAACTGTTAGGTTGTAATATCATTTGGTTCCTTGCAGCTCTAGAATCAGGCTGCCTAAACAGTGTGCTTGTGTCATGGCCACAGAAGAAGAATCATTTTGGCTGTGCCTAAAGCATGCTGCACCTCCCTCTAAGGCCAGCGTACAGCAAACTGGCTCAGGGCCCAGTGCAGAGCCCCTGGACTCATCAGGAAATGCCAGTTTTAATCCTTTATGGCCCGAAGTCCTTGTATTCCTTTGGGCTTATCCATTCCAAAATTCAGGGAAGAAAAGAACTGTGATTGTCTGGTGCCTCCCCACCCTGCATGAACAGCACTGGCCTGTGGTAACCTGGATATAATATGTTTTGTCTGATGTAGTTATAATGATCAATGAGCTATTTCTCTCTCTTTTCTGAGTGATTTTGATTATTATGTATAACAGCACATAGTCTCCAGTGGATAAAAGCCTCTAATTCTATTTTATCCAACTCAGAGAGCAATCTCAGCAACTGGCTGCTGCCTGTATTATTCAGCAGCAGCTATGGCATGTATTATTGCATATGATATGAAGGACTTTGTAATAAATATTTAGTGTTCCTTTAATCTGTCTGTTCTTATATCATGTTCTGCAGATAATCCCCTACTCCACCATGTACAATTTAATAATTCTTCTTCTGCCCATCTGCTCTTCTCCCTCATCCAGGCACCCGTGCCCACCTGCCCTGAGATGAGCTTTCCATTGGTCTCTCTTCTGAGCAGTATCCAGAGTCTGTGTCATTAAGAAGAAGAACATGTGCTTGTGTGGCTTTCTGAGTAACAATAAACTGTCTTGTGCTCAGATCCCTGCATTCTGGCACACAATAATTATTTTTTTGCTGGATGGAGTCCAAAGCCCTTTGGGAGACACCAAGGTCTGGCACGGGATTGGTGATGTTTGTGTTTGCTGCTGGCTCTTTCATCTGATGCAAGTTGCTTTGTGCCTATTATTTCTCCTCACCCATTGCATGGCTGGGTTGGAGCCCTTCAAGGAAGGGAACCTGAGCTTGGGGCAGGAGGCATCTTTGGAGTGTGGGGACCAAGGAGTTCAGCTCTCCTGTCTTCAACATGGCCACGTTGCAAGGGCTGAGCAGAAATCAGCAAAGCTGTGAGCTCTGGAGTGTTTTGAGGCAGGGCCAAGGGGAGAGGGACAAGTCCTCATGAACACCAACTGCTCTGAGTCTGCCCAGCTCTGGTGACCAGTGGCAGGAGCTGGGGGAATGGTTGGAGCTGTGTCAGGGGAGGTTTAGGCTGGGTATTAGGAAAAGCTTCTTCTTGCAGAGGGTGCTGGGGCACTGAACAGGCTCCCCAGGGAATGGGCATGGCCCCAAGGCTGCCAGAGCTCAAGAAATACCCAGAAAATGCTCTAAGATACATGGTGGGATTGTTGGCTCTGTCCTGTGAAGATCCAGGGGTTGAACTGGATGGTCCCTGTGGGTCTCTTCCAACTCAGGATATTCTACAATTCTTTGAAAAGGTGTCTCCAGACCACCATGGTTAACATGCAGCTAAAGTCTGTTAATTGACCTTTTCCCTCTCTGAGTCCAACTATAACCATCAGCTCCCCAATACCTGTGGCAATGAGATCCAAGTTTAAAATAATCCAGGGCTTCTCACTTGAATCCTCCTTGGAGCAAGGACCATGTGAAGAGACACACCAGGACACACATTTTTCTGGAGCACTCTTACCCCAGCTAGGCCTGACTTGCAGAGTCAGATGTACCCACCTTGTGCTTTCCCTGCCACCATAAACTGGGGCTGTTCCCCCAAGGAACAGAGCACTAGAGATGGGAAGGGGATGTCATGATGAACAGGACAGTGACAAGTAGCACACCTGCAATGGTACCCTGCTCCACTGCTTCCAAGTTACTTACACTGCATTAAGTCATGACTTATTATAACTATTCTATAAACTATGCAAATTAAATCATGCCAGTATTTGTTAAAGCAGGCAATAATGCTGAACCAGAGAAGACATGAAAAGAGTTCTGATCATCTATTAATAGTGTTGCAGTCCTATTTTGAAAAGATCCCCAAATTCGTGTGTGGTGGCATTAGATACTAACCTCCTTAAAGAACACTTAGTGCACCTTAAAGTATCTATTATAGTATATGGGACTTAAATTGCTTTATTATAAAAGAAAGCAATATTCGCCCTTTTATGAATTTTGATTTAATGACATTAGCACATTCATTATTAGTTCATTATGGTTCTGAGGAATTGAGGCCTCCTGAGTTAAAAGAATGTCCCCACACTAAGCTGGCCTCAATTAAATTGTAATCATATTGTGGTTAATCTCAAGGACTTGCTCTATAAGGGCAGGAGTATGAGAGAGAGAGAGGCAGTGGGGGGCATGAAGAAGAAATAGGAATGCAAAGAAGCAGGATTTGTGTTGATGGAAAACTGTTTAAGTCCTCCTCTGACAATGTCCTGGGCTAGAACCTGAAATGGCTTTCTTAGCTTGACCTGTAATATTACATAATTAAAGCCACAACTAGAACTTCTTGAAGTAAATAAAACACTGCTGGTCTTTAGGAATAGAGGAAAATTCTATTTAGGGAGGTTTGGCCAGATTCTTCTCAAGTCCTAGAGCGAGCACAGGTCCATGAGAACAGGCCACTGTCAGATATCAGTGGGACTGGAGGGGACTGGAGGTACATTCTGACACTCATGATTTGCCTGGGACTATTTGAGTGCAAATGGGAGGGAAAGGGAGCTGCAGGAAGCAGGGCTGTGTGCCAGTGGTGCCAGCCTGGGTGCACAAGAAAGGACTCTCCACTTGAGCCTTCCCCTGCCATGCTTGGCCACAGGACCACAATAAGGAAACCAGCAACTTGGGATGATCTGGAAGAAGATTAGAAATTCAGCTCACAAGTAATTTGGTTGAAATATTCCCTCTTTGATGTTTTGCCATGCTGAACAGTATAATAACTCTTCCAGAAGAACACTCCAAACAGAGCTATTTTGGGATTCCATTTTTCCTTTAGCTTTTATCCTGTGGTTTTCCTGAATCTATTTTTTATCTCCTACATTTCACTGAAAATGTCTCAAGTTCTCACCAACTATTTCTGATGTTTCAGGATCCCTTCAAGTTTAGATCCTGGGTATAAATTAGAGTTCTTGTTCGTAAAGCTGGAGTGCTTTGCAATGACTGTTTGAAAGGCTTTATATTTTTTTTTGCTCTACTGTGGAGCCAAATCTGGAATCCATGAGGCCCAAAACTGAGGAGAATGGGGAGAAGCCAGATTCCTGTGTGCTGCAAAGCAAACATTTATTGTGCTGGAGTCAGGAAAGATTTCCACAATAACTTCTCATTAGAAAGCCAGATCCCCAATAGGAACAGAATTTAGTACAATCTTCAATTTTAGTTCATAATTTGATGTAATTTGAACTAGAAAATCATTAAAAGGAAAAAAATAAGCCCCAGAAAAACTAGAATCCTGCTTTCACATACTGTCCTTGTTGATATAAAACCCAGTGAAAATTGTGAAGAACAGCAATTTTTAGGCTTTAAAAGATGTTTGCCTCTGTAAGAGCAGAAAGTAAATTAAGTCTAAAAGGTTAGTTTTCAAGAACAAGCCTCACCAGATTTTGTGTCATGTTGTTTAATAATTATGAATGATAATTACTGTGGGAATATCGATAATACTGTGGGAATGTCGATAATGTCAATATTTTGTAAAGTTTTTCTATATTCCAGGAATTAAATGCAAAGTGTTGTGTTTCATGAAGTAAAGAAAGCTGTTGGAGGGAAATGATGTTTTTATGGCAGTGACTTATATGTGGAGTTTTACAGCATCTTTTCAGTCTGTAGTTGTCTCTTCATCAGCTCACAGCTTCAGTGTGTCTTTTATTTCCCAAATTTCACAAGTCTCATTAAATCCCTATTATATGTTGCTGATGATCAAAGGCCAGACCAGAGCCTTTAGCTTTGCTGAAGAAACTCCACTCTCAGCAACTCTGACTCTGTACTCAGAGAGCTGGAGAGTTCCCTAAACTGTGGCACATCTGTTTGCCATGAGAATTTACCCTTTTTTCCAGTTTTTTATGCCATTTAGGGCATTACCTTGCAGATGATCACATCTACGAAAGGCCCAGCCACTGAATTCTTGCACAGAAAATATCCAGCACTAACAAGACAATGTCCAGGGAGAAAACAGCTTAAGGAATTTCTTCCTGACTGTGGAAATATGTCCACATTGCTGAGAGAGGCTGGCTCGGGCACCTCTGCAGTGATCCTGGCAGTGCAAGCTGTAACCTTGGGAGCAATTCAGCAGCAAGCAATGAATGAGAAGTGCTGTGTGATGTGGAGCACCTCAGAGAGCAGGAACACAGCAGGTCACTCCAAGTGCTCTGCTTTGTGGGGTTTTGGGCTAAGTTCAGCCAGTGACATGTGGGACAATCCAAAGCAAATCTCTGCATGTAACTCACTGCTGCTTCTGTGCCACTGCCACCACAACTGACCATCCACATCAGCACAATCTCGTTGACACTGATGAGTTGTTTGCAGAGCAGAGTTCCTCATGGCACACTCAGAAAACAGCCAGACCAGCTCCCTTTCCCTCTGCCCTGCCCTGGGCTGGGAACTGCACCAAGGACACGCTGGGCACCTGTGGCTGTGCTGGCACCAGGGCTTGGAGCCACAGCTGAGTCCTGCTCTCCAGGCTGTGAGAAAGGATTCTCACTTTCAACAATTTCTAAAAGGTTTATTAAAACCTTATCAAAAACACAACAGAAAACTGAATAGAGAAAATATCACAGTCATAAGAGCAGAGGATTTTCCCACCATTCACCGTTCACCGTTCACCCACACAATGGAGGTTTCACCTTTTAACCCTTTACCCCTCCCAAAGTTCTGTCCATGGACTCCTCCTTCCCTGTCCAGTGCTGGGATCACTTCTGACATCCTGACTGGGGCTCAGCTGTTGCCCTGGTAATGAGCCAACCCTCCCAAATGTCCCAAACCCAGAGCACCTCTGATAACAGCACAAGGGGGGTAAAACACAACTACAAATCTATAAAACTTCTCTTAGCATATACATAATATTTTCCCTTTAACTGAGAGAGTCAACCATCACATTACTCATTTATCACACAGGCCATGCATGCTTGCAGCTCCTGCATGTCCAGGAAATGATTGACCTGATCTAGTGCATGGCATCCCTGCCCGTGCCATGGGCTTGGAACCAGCTGGTTTTAAAGGCACCTTCCATCCCAAACCATTCTGTGATTCCTTGGATTTGTGTATTCTATGATTCATTTCAGTGGAGGCCAGCACCTTCCACGTGCCACTGAGTGATCACCAAAGCTCTCCAAAGAGAAGTCAGTCTCTCTATTGTAAATGCAGGTGAACCTGGTGGGAAGAAATGCTGATGTCTGACTCCAGTTCAGAAGGCTGAATGATTTCTTTATTATAACCATACTATAATACATTAATAAACTATTTAAAGGAGACACTAAAACTACATACCTACTTTTCTAACTACCCTGACTCACAACTTGTGACCCTCTTTCTCGAGTCCAGCCCCAGGTGGGTTGGATTGGCCACCAGGCTCAAACCATCCTCACCAGAATTCAACCAAGCCATCACCCCAGGTAAACAATTCTCCAAGCACATTCCACATGGGAAAAACAAGGAGCAGGAATATAAATTGTTTTCTCTTTCTTCTCTTTGTGCTCCCCTGTGAAAAATCCTGAGAGAGAGAAATGTGCCTGCCACAGTTGCTCACACTGTGTGTGTGTTGTGCATAGCCTGAGCCTCCTGTGTGTGACAGATTTAGAGGAGCAGGTAGAGGAGAAGGTGCTGGTGAGACATGAGCACTGTCAAGCTTTATCTCTGCTTTAGATTCATTTCCAAAGATGAGTAATTAAATCCCAACAATATTCCTTCAAAATATGAAGAAGTCACCTTCATCTTTTGTCTTTCCCTGGGCTTCCCTTCCCAAGTACACAGAGATCTGAGTTTTGATGAGGAGGGCACAGCCTGCAAAGTAATTTCTGGAGAGAGATGGTACTGCCTTTTCCCTTAGAAAGCTTGAGAAAGGTAAAAATTATCATATTATGGATGCTTTGGCCACAAAGAGAAAATGATGCTAGACATGAAGAGAAAGAAGTTCCTCTTATCTCTGGGAATTTTTAAGCATTAAATTAATTCCCCTATCTCTTGGTGTGTTAATGGGAAGGCTTTCAGCTCTGTGTTAGACAGAGGCCCACATTTGCATTTAGATGGAGCTATTTTAAGGATTGTAGTATATACATAGGGGCCTGTATCCCATTTACAAAAGAATCTGTAAGATAAAATTAATATCTAGTAAGTGGTTGTTTTTGCAGTTTTGTTATAATCTGAACCCGTAACTGAAGTGCCATAATCTGACATAATAAATACCAGAGTCTTTCACTTGAGAGAGATCTTATCCACCCACAGGAAGAATACTCTCTTTAACCAGTGAAGTGGTATTATTTTTTCCTTTTCACAAGATAATCATGCAGTGCTGCATCCAGGGCAATTCCTGACATTGATACCCAAATGACTTTTCATTTTACTCGTGTAAAACAATGTTCTGCCTCAGGAGGAGAAAAGTTTTTGCTCCATCACTCAGGACAGCACAGCAGGGTGGTGGTGGTGGTTCTGAGGGAACACAGTGCAGGGACTTTAAATCCTGCTTTTTATCTCTGTTTGACTCTGAGATGGGCTCTCAAGGGAATTTCTCATACATGCCAGGGGTTGTGCTGGAAGTTACTGCTGGGTTTGCAAACTGCTGATTTCCAGAAACACCTTGAAACTTTGGTTTTGATAGAACTGTGACCTTGTGAGATCCCACCTAGAGTCCCATCTAGGTCTGGGGTCCTCTGCACAAGAGAGAAATGTTCCTGTTGGAGTGAGTCCAGAGGAGGTCAGGGAGATGCTCCAAGGGCTGGAGCCCCTCTGCTCTGGAGCCAGGCTGGGAGAGCTGGGGGTGCTCCCCTGGAGAGGAGAAGGCTCCAGGGAGAGCTCAGAGCCACTTCCAGGGCCTGAAGGGGCTCCAGGAGAGCTGGAGAGGGACTGGAGACAAGGGATGGAGAGACAGGACACAGGGAATGGCTCCCACTGCCAGAGGGCAGGGATGGATGGGATATTGGGAATTGGGAATTGTTCCCTGCGAGGGTGGGCAGGCCCTGGCACAGGTGCTCAGAGCAGCTGTGGCTGCCCCTGGATCCCTGGCAGTGCCCAAGGCCAGGCTGGACAGGGCTGGGAGCAGCCTGGGACAGTGGGAGGTGAGATTGGAACTGGATGAGCTTTGGGGTCACTTCCAACCCAAACCATTCTGGGGTCCCATGATGTAGACAAAAGCTCAGCTGCTCTGAGCTGCTGCCAGGTGGGTCTGTGGCAGGGTGATGTATAAAACCCAGGTTAGGGGTTTCAGCCTGGTTTGCACCACCCTAAACCTGTGATTCCTCTGGCAGCTGCCAAGCCTGAAGGAGAGCCCTGGCACACGTGGAGGAAAGGCTGTGCCTCATTTCCCTGCCCAGGGAGGACTGAGCAGCCCGGGGTCACTTGCCCTGAATTCATCCTGGTGGCAGGGAGTGAAGTGGAGGTGGAAAATCCATGGGGTTTGTTTCAAATGCAATCTCTTTTCAGTGATACAAACTGGTCATAAGTATAAAGACTCTGAATCCAGGTAGCCCCAAAATAATCCACCCCTGCAGCTGGAGCCATGCAAAACCATTGATGGAGCAAGCACCTCGGGTGAGAAATCTTCAGGTGCTCCTCAAGTGGTCTTCAGGGGGTGTTTAAGTGATTTTTCCTAAAATTGTCCTATTGAATTAAAAGGATAATTTTGCTGATGATGCTGACATTTTTTATTAGGCAAAACGCAGGCAGAGTTTCACACTAAAGGTGCTGCACCTTGCAGGTCCTTGTCAAAGAGGGAAATGGTGTTGATCACCGAAGGTCACTTCCAAGGCTTGTAGTAAAAGGATTTTTTACTTTAGAGGGAATTATTAGAAGCTGCTTTTATCCTCAGGTAAAAAAAAATTTTGAAAAATGACAGTCTCAACCCCTCTAAACTAAACCCATGTTTCAAGTGGATTAAAACAATTTTCTTTAAAAAGCTGAAATGTCTTATATTGGTGTGACTCTATATTTCTTAAGCTAAGTTATATCTCATAATGGCTGTGGCTTGAGAATATCTTTAAGGAATTGACTCCAATGGTACATGCTTCTACAGTATTGAAAGGTCTTTTGACTTTTCTCTAAAAATGAACTTCTGTTAAACTTACAAAACTGGTGCATGAAATTCCTCATACAGCAAGCGAGCATTACCTCATGGAAAATCCTTGTGGGAAAGATTTGGAGTGTTGTGGGGCTCTGTGCTCTCTCTCACCAGAAATGACTCATCTGATGGGAAGAAATAAAAATTTATCTCCCAAGAACACATTATCAGCATTCCCAGGAGCTGCACCTGGCAGAGGCCTGCTTGCCAGCTCCTGTTGTTCCTTCTCATGCTGACAGCTATCAGAGAGCTTCTATTTTAGGGAGGAGCAAACTCTCCTGTTTCCCAGCCTTTCCCTGCCCCATGCCTGCCCGCTGCCTGCTCAGCCCCTGATGAGTTTCTGTGGCCCCAGAGACCAGATCTGAGATTGAAACTCAGATCAAAAGCGTATTTATTTTGTTTTTCAAGTGAATCCCTATCTATTAAGAATTGAACCAGTGAGCAGTAATCCTCAAGTATTACATGAAAGATCAAATGAATGGATGGGAAAAGAAAGATAACAGGGGAAAAGCTTGATTTGGACTAGTTTCCCTAACAAGAATGGAAGAATAGTGAGACATGTCAATTTGACTTTTACAGAGCAGGTTAATGCCAGATACTTGTTTATCCTCGGAGATTCCTCAAATCCAGCAGATTTCAGCACTGCCTAATGAAAGCTTAGGGAAGAGCAGGAAATGAAGCATGTATAGTTCAGAGGAGGGGAAGGTGCAGATGAAAACAAATGCAAAGTCTCTCCCCTTCATGTTTCAAGTGCCAAATTATGCTTGACATTTCAATTTCCCCAAGGCGTGCTTCCATAAAATCGTTTTGAACTCTCCTCCAAGTGTTAAGGCTCCCGTCAGCTCCTCCTGTGGCATCAGACAGGTCAGACTGAGCTGGGGCTGGGCTGTGAAATGCAATCAGTGCAATCATTGCCACAGCACTGCACCACTGGCATGCAGGAGAGCCATGGATGGGCTTCTCCCTCAGCTTTGCATGATGCAAACCCTGTGCCCACCCCATCAGCTGGTGACAGAACCCAGCCAAAGGAGCTGCTTTGGTTTGGTGACTGGCTTGTGGCTCATTTTGCACCATTTCTGGGATTTCAGGGTGTTTGCCACTTATATGTGGGTTGTTTCACACGAGGATTTCTGTACTGTGTGTCCATAGCCAGAAGGTCTCAAGTCCTTTGGAGATCTATAGGAGAAATCTGTAACCACTAAAATTCTTACTAGTTCTCAATGTTACAACATTTTTAGAAAGCTTGAAAGCTTGAATTTTTGAAGTGTTTTGACCATGTCCCCAGTGAAAAATACCATGATTAGGGAAATGGCAGAAACAGTGTGTTTTTCCCAGTCCTTTCTATTGATGTGTTTTGTTTTTCTTGTTTTCTTCTAAAGGTCAGTGAAATTTTCTGTTGCATAAATTTTATTGACTTCACTCATTGCAGTCAGGCTTGTGAAGGAGATGCTGAGACTTTGGGCACTGTCAGTGCCAGAAAGTCAGAAGAAACCCTCGTCCCACGTGAGTGGGAATAATGGTGACCCAGCTTTCGAGAGACCTCACTGAATTGAACTCTTTGAAAAATATACCCTTGGGCTGTGGTTGCTGAGCACTTGAGAACACATATGATTGATGACATGGTCATTACCAGCATGATTAAGAGCAGCCAGGATTTACATTTACCACCTTGGCCTTTTGCAGTGGTCTGGGGACCACCAGTGCTGTGCACAATGTGACTGCGTGTGTGGAGGGAGCTGTGATTAATTCAGCTGGCAACATGATGCTGGCTCTCTTCTTTGATTGCAGCTGATGAATAGTATTTTAAAAGCTAAGAATACATTAAGCACTTTGCTGTAGCTCCTCTACAGTCTGAGGCCCAGCACCACAGCTGTGCTGCGTTTACAATGAGCGCAGCTGAAGGACCAAGAGGAAGGAAGAGAGACAGCTTTTAGCTTGACTTGAACTATGGATTCTGCTTATCTTGGGAAGTGGCAGGAGGCACAGGCGCCAGTCTCCCTGTGCTGACAGCAGGGAGGGGCTTGCTGATGGAGTTTTGGGCCCCAGCAGGATTCACATTCACCAGTTCTGGCTGCTTTGGCATGTTAAAAGAACAAGTTTTTGCTCGAGCAGGCAATTGTGTTCCCTGCCCTGGAAGGCCTTTTCCCTCCTGGCAAAGCTGGAAGCTCCCTGCTGCTGTCTGGGGGTGCCAGCCCCTGCAGGCTGGGCAGGGTGGGCTCTGTGCTGGCCCCAGGCACAGCAGGCAGCCCTGGGCTGATCATGGTGCCACTGTGCAGGGATCCTCTGGGGATCTGTCCATTATCCAAATTCCCCCCACATTTGCACAAGCCTCATGCTTCACTCCTGCCTTTGCCGAATTTGGTTGAGATTGACTGTCTGGCTGAAGGTGTTTGGGGGAAGAGGCAGTGAAGGAGGGAGGGATGGAAAGCTCAGACTCACATGCCCTGTGTCCTTCAGGAGCCAGAGTTGTGCCAGGGTGGGGAAGCAGCAGCTCCACAGGCACAGGGAGCAGGGCAAGCTCCTCCTGCCCTGCATGGGCAGCATCCAAACAGGTACCTGGGCAGAGGAGTGAGCCATGAGTGGATCCCTTTTTGTATAACACAGCAACACTTCTCTAACATCCATTTTTCAATTCATAGTACTGGCTGTTAGTAACAACTGAAACTTTCCTCACAGCACTCCTGGCTCAATGTTCATGCCAGGACTATTGCCCTGATTTGATAGCAGCTATTGAAGGAAATAAAAATGACAGCTTTGGAGCAGACTTGTCAGGCAGCATGATGACTCTCGGCAGCAGGAGAGCCATTTGCCCTTCTGGAAACTGCTGGTCAGACCCAGAGTCTCAACAGACGAGGTCCCAAGGATCTCTTTTCCCTCACAAGTGGGTAAAGGCAGGCTGCCAGGGCCTGGTAGGAAGAGTCCCCACAGGTGACAGACGCCATCCTTACAGCAGGAGTTCTGATGGCACTGCCAGCTGGTTGCCAGCCAAGTCCCAAGGTGTCCCCTGCTTGCTCACTTCCACCCTAAAAACAGAGGGAGGTCTGTGTGTGCTCCCCACAGTGTGGGAAATGGGGAATTTGCTGCTTGCAGGAAAGAGTGGAATATTGCTTCCACTGCCTCCCACCTCTTCACCCTCCCCACTTTTCATCTGCAGCATCCTTTGCTTCCTCCAGCCACCCCTCCTGCTCCCCAAGGGTTTCTCTAGACAGGTTGGCTTGGCACAGGGCAGCCATGACAAATGGTTAAAATATGGTGATAAATTATGCTCCTTTGCCCAGTCCTTCTGGAAAGCGATTTTAATGTGGATTAAAATAAAAGAGGTTTGATAGATGCTGGAAATGTCTCCCTTTGGCTGTTAAGAAAAAAAGCTGAATGCCTGTAATATTTCTGCCGAGAATTACAATAATTGGTATTTAAATAATATTCTGAGCAGAGCTGCAATTGCCTAGGAAAGCCAACCCCAGGAGCAAGATCTGTTGTCTTTAAGAGCCCAGCCAGGCTTGGTAACTTAAAAAGAAACTTGAATTATTGGGAATTTAAAACATGCCCTTGCTTTGGCTTGAATGCAACATCAAAGCAGGAGCCTGTGTGTTCCTGAAAAAAAGTTTCCCTCCCCTCCCAGCTGCTAAGTGCTGTTTCTCTGGTGATTATATTAGTGCTACTATCCCAGCATCATCTTCATCTACAAATGCCTTTTTAATGTGCTCACAGGAGGGTGTCAATTTTGCCCTCTCAGAGGAAGAATTACCCACAGCCCAAAGAAGTGCCAGTAGCTAAAGAAGGCTGGTGATCTTAGGAACAGCCCTGTTCCCTTTGGCAGTGCTGGGCACAGTGCTGAGAGAGCCTCTGGCATCCCAGGGTGGTTAAATCCATCACACAAACCTTGTGGTCACCCTGGATCCCCTCACCATGGTGGTCCTTGGACTCAGGAGGCACTGCCCAGCCTCTGCCACCTCCCCAGGGCACAGCAGTTTCAGATGGATGGTGCTTCCTCCTCTCCCTTCTGCTGCCACCTGGTCTCCAGTGCTCAGAAAGCCACGGCACATCTGGGACCTCCACCCAAAAAGGCCCAGTCACTGCTTCCTAGAAATCACACAACATTTGGTTTATAATGGCAGGGTTTCTTTTGAGACCATCCCCACTATATTTGTGTTTGTGAGATACTGCTGCTGTCTCTCCTGTGTCTTCCCAAACCCAACATCTTTTAGTTGTACCGTTGCCACCTGTTTCCCATGTCGATCTAGTATTTAAGTCCCTGCAAATGAAACCTCTGAGAATTCTGCTATTTCCACGTGGCTTTTCCCTGGAATCCCTCAGCTCTCCCACCAGGCAAGATGACCCCACTAATGGGAACACATCAGTGCCTAATGCCACCAGCAAGCTCTGCCTCAAACAAGCTGGGGGCTCTGATCCTGTTATTCACAAGTTTCAGACCTATACAGTTCACGGACACTGATTGTCTCATAGTTTTTCTCTTCCTACCAAAACCTCTATTATCTGTACAAGATATATATATATATATATATATATATATGTGTGTGTGTGTGTGTGTGTGTGTGTGTAAATAAAAATTATATAATTTGTATATAATATATCATATTATCTATATTATATAAATATAAATAAATAAAATTAAAATTATAAATATAAGTATAAATATGTTATATTATTAAATAGATATTATTAAATATATAATATATAAAACTAATTATAGTATTTATTTTTATATAATGTTGTATTTTAATATATATATAATTTATATAATTTAAAATATATATATATAATTTCATTGATTAAAAAACCCTGGGTAGGTGTGTGAGGATCCCACAACTCATGGCAGTGTGGACATTCCCAAACTACTGTGGGATGAGCGATGAAGGGGTGCAGGCACAGCTAAGATGTAGCCCAGCACTGCTGTGACACCCCTGGCCTCTGTGCAGCACTGGCTGTGATGTGTGGACAGAGCTGACGTTTCTAATGTCAGCAATAACCACTGGGAAATGTCTCCCTTTGCCTTGAAATCGTTTCAGTTTTATGTGACAGCAGCTTTAGTCTCCCAGCTGAGATTAGAAGCCCATTAAGTGCTTGAAATGGTGTGCATGCATAGTGTGAGGTGTGCACTCCTGAGCAGCTAATGCCGTTAACTCTGTCCCACCCAGGTGCCCATCCACCTCCAGGTACCCCCCTCTCCACAAGCAGATACTGGGGCTGCTCTAATTTTTGGGTTGTGTTTCCATCCTCTAATTTTAAAGAGCATTTAAAAGTGAGAAGAAAAGTGGTTAACCTCATAGAAGTTAATATATATATATATATCAAAGATAGGAGGATAATATATATTGAATATATATTATACATTATTTATGGATTAAACCTAGTAATTAAAAGTTAAATTCATTACTAGTTCAAATGGAAAATAATTTGACTGAAGACAGTGGAAATTATTAACTCAGGGAAGAAGCTAGTTATGTATCATTCCCTCTTTAAGGAATAAAGAAATAAACCTCATTTCTCCTGTGGCATCCATTGCTTTTTCCCCAGTGTAACTCTAGAGATTTCTGCAGGGTTATTTCTGGGACTGAAACACTACAAATGCGCAAATGCTTCAGTCGTGGTGAAGTGGTTTGGATAAACTCAGACTAGAGTCAAGTGAACACACAGAGGAGAGAAAAAGATAAATAGTCCTGAAGAGGAAATGCCAGTGGAGGTTTGTGAGAGCAGGAGCACAAGGCTTCCCAAGCCATTCAGCTGGAGGAGATGCTTCAGCTTCTCTGAGTGGTGAATCGAGCAGAGCCAGGGCTGCTGGATCAGTTCCTGCTGAAGGTAGAACAACATCATGTGTTCCCTGGTCACAGCCAGAGGAAACATCAAGAACAGGAGCATTTCCTGGAACTGTTCAGGTGGAGGTGGGATTGTTGTGGAAGAATGGCAACCAGTCTGTAATTAAAAATATCAACAGATCTCTTTTCAAATGTGAAAGATTACTGCAGGTATTTCAGCATGCATGGTCAGGGGATTAGATGATCCAGAGCTGACTGAGATCCCTAACTCACACCTAGAGAAATGTGTTTGCATGCCAATGAGATTCCCAGACTTAGTTCTTAATAACTAAAAATATTGTACATTTAGATTTTGAGTAGTCCTCAGAGAGCTAGGTTAGCACCTTGGGAAATGGAATCCCAGAGCCTTGGTGTCCTGGGTTGTTAGATATGGTTTGGGGGTATTCCACTGCCATCTGTCAGAGCTGGGGCAGTTCTCTGCTGTCCATGGGGCAGTTTTCTTCATCTCTCCCACAGCCAATCCTCCCCCCAGGAGATCTCTGCTGTTCATGGCCACTGAGTGTCCCTGCATGGCTGAGAAAATTCCATCATCCATGGGGAGATGCTCTGCCCAGGGGAGGAGCCCAGCATTCCTACCTGGATCCAATCTGACCTGGGAACAGCACAGCAGCCTTTGCCCCCTGCATTCCCAGAGGAGCAGCTTTCTTCCCCCTGCATTCCCAGAGGAGCAGCTTTCTCCCCCCCTGCATTCCCAGAGGAGCAGCTTTCTTCCCCCTGCATTCCCAGAGGAGCCCAGGCCCATCTCCCCCAGCCCTGGAGCTCCAGAGGAAAACTCCCCCCTTGTGCAGGATCCCTGCTCCAGCAGAAGCACAGCTGGCACTGCAGGAGGGCTGAGCCACCCTGGGATGGGGCTGAGCCACCTCCCTGACACACAGGGGTCAGGGCATGCTCTGACTCTGGCAGGGGTTTGTTTCTGTTGTTTGTACTATTGCATTTCTATTTTAAATTTTCCTAGTAAAGAACTGTTATTCCTATTCCCATATCTTTGCCTGAGAGCCCCTTAATTTCAAAATTAAAATAATTTGAAGGGAGGGGGTTTGCATTTTGCATTTCAAGAGAGGTTCCTGCTTTCCTTAGCAGACACCTGTCTCTCAAACCAAGACAACTTGCCACATTAGCCAGCCCAAGTGTGGCTGGAGACCCCAGGCAATGTGATTTGTGATTCCAGCCCTGTTCTTCACCTCATGGCACACCTCAGTATCTGAGGGCTTCAAGCTCCTGACACCTTGCCATGACCTTTCTCATGGCAGATATCCATGGTGGCCATGGGCTTTTATTAACTCAGGTCTCTCCCATCTTCAATAGAAAGCATCCTTGTCACAGGATATCAAGCAAAAAGAGGCAGAAGCCCCCCCACCACCAGCCCTCTCCTCTTTCCTGAGTGCACTGCCCTGCCCCAGAGCTAAAAGCTGTCACCCAAGGAGGCTTTGAATGCTGGCAGAGCAGGAGGGATCATTCCAGCTGAATAGAGCCGTACACAGAGGTGGAAAGATCCTCTTAGCACTCATTAATTGTAATTTTCAGGATTAATGCAAAAGATTTGGCAGCTTGGCAGAGGAGAGTTTTAGCACAGATAATTTGCTGCATCTGGCTGCAGCCAAGGAAAGGGTCAGCAGCTCCCCCAGCCCCACCAGTGACAGGTGAAGAGAGTAACCAGACAGGGAACGGGGATATAAAGCACCTGAGAGGTGACAAGATGCATTTGTACACAAGGCAGTGTAAATATTCACGTGATTTATGAGAGTAGCAGACTTTTCATTGATGATTATATTGAATGGAGGGTTATTTAGAAGCTGAGGGGATCAATACAGCAGCTGGGAGTCAAAGCAACAGAAGGAAAAGTGTAAATTGCAGTGCCTCCTTCTGTGTGAAGTGCTTTCAGTGCCCCTGGATCCATATCTATGGACTGATGGCTTTAGGAACACACAATTATCTGTGTATGTAGTGCTGGACATCCTTCCAGGGGGCCCAGCTGCCCCCAGGGCTGTGCAGGGAGCCCCACTTCGGACAGGCTGTTGAGTTGCTGTGGTGGAGGGGGAGTGCTGCTCAGAGCACCAAACCAAGCCTCCTGGATGTTCTGCCAAGCTCAAATCACCACCTTCACTGCCATCCTCTGCAGCCTGGTTTTAGGCAGGTAGGGATCAGGGTGAACGCAGCAACACCACAGCCTTTGGTGAGGTGTCCAGGCCTGCTCAACCCAGCTGCTGTGAGGACTTGTCCTGCTTTTGGCTGGCATAGAATTCATTTTTCCTCTTAGTAGCTGGTACAGTGCTGTATTTTGTGTTCAGGGTGAGAATAGTGCTGATCTCACAGTGATGCTTTTGCTGCTGCTGAGCTGTGCTTCCCTTAAATCAAGGACTTTTCAGTGTCTCATGCCCTGCCCATGAGAGGATGCATAAGAAGGAGGTGTGTGGTCAGGGAGTGTGGCCAGGACACCTGCCCCAGGTGGACAGAGGCCATTCCACACCATGAAGTGTCATGGTATGATCTGTAGAGACTGGGGGGAGCTGCCTGGGAGACACTGGTGCTGCTGGGGGAGGGCTTGGGTGTCAGGCAGCAGGGGCATTGAGAATCACTTGTTTCTCTTGGATTTATCTCTCTATTTATATATCTCCTTTTAACTATAAGTAGCAGTAGTAGTATTTCCACTGTTTTATTTTCCTTTGCTTCAATTATTAAACTGTTCTTATCTCAACTAAAAAGTTTTATCTTCCCCCCCCCCCTGATTCTCCTCCCCATCCCACTTGATTTTCTGTCCTTGATTTCTGGCTGGGGTTAAGGCATGACAGGACCATGCATCTCCTCCCTGACCCATCCCATCCCTGCCTGCAGCCTGGAGCCAGGGGAAGATCAGAGAATCAGCAAATGGTTTGTGCTGGAAGCAACCTTAAAGCCTCTCTTGTTCCAGCAAGATCTGTGACAAAGGAGCTTTATAAATATGATGTCTTTGTGATGGGGAGCAGAAAAAGTCAAGGAGAGTGAATCCTTGTGTGAAACAGGTTATTCTGAAGCACATCAGGAACTTTTCACCACTGTCTAAGCCCTGTCAATCTTGTGAGCATTGGGTTTTACTCCCTATCATTTTTTATTACATTTATTCCTTCAGAAGAAGTATAACTCACATGTCCCTAATCTTTTTAGCATGGAATTTTAGATTTTAATGGGTTTGTTTTAATTTGCACATATTCTTGTTAATAATGAAATCTGTTTAACAGGACTTAAACCAAAAAGCCTGTAATGGTAATTCAAAACATAAAACTCCAGTGCATTTCCATAAGAATTCCCTGTTAATATTCTTAAGGCTTTTTAATGGGTATTGGTATTAGCAGAACATCACACAAATTAGAATTAGGCTCTTTGTGAATATTTTAAAATGAATATTCACAGACTCTTCAGCATGAAATTAAATCTAGTTATATTTGATGCTGCTGGTATGTTTTAAGGAAGTATACTTGACTGAAAAAAAGATTGTGTTGCCTGTGAACTTATTACTGATAGTTCATTTAATTTATTACAGGCCATTGAATGTAACAATCAAATTTTATATAGCATAGCCTTAGGAGCCAGTGTGAGGCTTTAAATCTGCAGAGATGAAACCTGAGCCAGTAAATCACTGATGGAATTAGGAACAGGGACTTCCTGCTCTGGCCAGCACCCTTGTGTCTCTTGGCTGGGTGATAAACCTGCCCTGGTGCTCTAAAATGGGAAATCTGACTTTGGGCATTTGGGGTTGCCCTGCAATTGGGCCTCTAAGAAGTATTATAATTTTTACCCCTATTTTTCCTAGTTTAAGCCCAGTACTTTGCATTTGGGTCACCTTTTTCACAAGAACTTTGGTCCTTGAAGAGGTTTGTGACTCCCTCTGTGGCTTTGTCACTGGCTCTACTTCACCTGCTGCTGGGGGCTGGTGGAGCCACTACAGCTCCAAGGCTCTGGCTTAACCTGTGCTGGAATTAGCTCCTCTGATGCCAGGGGATGTATAAAGAAACAGTCAGTGGGCAATTGTGTCCTTTCTTTACACATCTTTGCTGAATTATTTCCCTATTCTCTTTTTCTCCTGACCACACAGAACTAAGGTCAGCCTTATAAAATTCAGATTACCACCCTTAGCTAGCATGACAGCAAAGCAGGTGCTTAAAATTAAACATGTGCAAATCTACTGGAAGTCAGTGGAGTAGAGCACATAGTAAAGTTTAAGCAAAAGGTGAATTCTGAACTGATAGCTTTAGAAGCACACTTTTGGACTGGACTGATAAAGTGATGAGGAAATATCCCAGTCTGCCATAAGAAAATGCCTCCATGACCCCCTGCCTGTTGCTATCATCATGGGATAGTCAGATTCACAATCTGCCCTGGTTTATCCCTTTTCTTTTGACAATAACACCTTGTGCCTTCCTCTAGGTCCCAGGAGTCAGGCAGCACTTTCCTTGATATATCTTGGAGCCCTTAAAACACAAAAGTAGAGTGGTGTCATCTTCCTGCTGATGTACACCACAAGAAGCTGTCATTCCCTTGATACAGCACAGCAGGAGAATGGTCTCTCTTCAAAATATATCACTTGGGATGGTGGCATTTTGAGTTACATGGTGCCAGGATGGCAAGTGTTTGAACCATTCACAAATGTAGACAAAACAGGGTCAAAATATATCTCCAGTTTTCACATGGGCAGCTGGACTATCTGTAGTGCTAAAAATCACATTAAATGTCATTGCCATTTAGTGGAGAGCGAGGAAGTGAAATTGGATTAAAGCACTTCAGTAGTTTGGGTTCCCAATTCCCGTTTGCAAGAGTGCCCAGCAGATGCAGAGTGGCTGAGGAGGGCACAGGCTGCCCACCTGCCCCTGCAGGTGGAGGCTGGCCCAGGAGCTCCTGGCACAGCAGGACGATTGCACACCCCAGGTGTGCTGGAGGACCAAACCCACCAGGAAGGCAGTGGACTCTGTGTGAATCCATTGCCTGTTTTTCTGCTGTTAGGATACTGCTGATGGCACCTCTGGCCTGCCTGGACCTGAAGAATGTGATGGCCCTGCTGCACATTCCTGTGGATATTCTCGGTTCAGACAGAGAGAAAACTGGAAAGTTTCTACCCAGGCAGGAGCCTGGGAAACAGTTGGGAAAGAATGTAAATAATTCTTTATCTCTCTTGTTGTTCACATTGTTTATAGATAAGTTATGCCACTGAGCATCATTCACTACACACCAATGGTGTGAGGTGTTTTTACTCTGGGACCAATGGAGTTGGTCTGGACAATGCTCTCTATAAAAGAGTGATGTATTTGAAATAAATCAGAGTTCTACTCTCAAGCCTTCTGAACTGGAGTTCTTTCCTACTCTCCTGCCTCAATGGCATCACATTTCCATATTGTAAAAAACAAATGGTGAAAGTCTTTGCTCTGTAAGGTCTCAGCCTCCAAAGCACTGTGTCCCCTGTGTCCCCTGTGTCCCCTGTGTCCCCTGTGTCCCCTGTGTCCCCTGTCCCAGCACTGCTGTGAGCTCTCACTGGCGCCAAGAGCATGGCCTGTAACAGCACCAGTGCTCCCAGTGCTCAGTGCTTAAAGATCTGTGGGATGACTGGCCCAGCTGGCATTCTTTGCTGAAACTGTCTCCATGAACAACTCATGGAATCAGGCAGCTCTTCAACCAGCATGAGCCAATGTGGTTCTCTGGAATCTAAATGGATGCTCTTCCTTGAGGTCTGCATTAGCTATGCAAGGAAAATGAACAATTCTGGCAACTGGAGAACAATTCTGTGATGAATTGGTGATTTTTTTTTTAATTTATTGCCTTGATGTTGCTCTATTCTACTGCTGGGAAATTATGCAAATTCCACTTGTACAGGAAAAAAAATAATACTGATAATTAAGAAATGTGCATCTTGGACTTAAGATAATCTCATAAATGCAGACTAGTGTTCAGACACTGATTGCTGTGGCACCCAGGACTGGCTCCTCAGCCCGCAGGAGGTCACTGCACACACTTTAGGAGGGAATGGGATGCTTGCTCCAGAGGGGCAAGACAGTGGACAAGGGGGCAGGGCTAGAAGGCAGAAGGACCTGGCCTCCTTCAGGCCAAGCTCTGCAGGTGTAATTAGACAGCCTTGGTTGTTTGGGGCTCACACTGCCCTCAGGACCCTGATAAAGCACGTGGAGGGGACAAAGTCAGGGCTCCCCAGCTGGAGTTCTTGCTGCAGCATCACACATGGGAACAAACACCCAAGTTCCTCAGCCTTTCCCACGTTGGGTATTATGGCAGGAGGCTAGGTTGAGGCTGTGGTGCACAGGGATGTGTGGACCACAGCACAAGCCTCAGCTTTGAAACTAGATGAATGGAGAATCAGCTGCTTTTATTTCCAGATACTGTGACTTCAACCCATGGGGGAAAAAGAAATCCTAAGTTGCTCATTCCATGGAATAAAAAAAAAAAAAAAGAAAGATTTACTGATTTAGGAGTGACATTTTGAGGGGTAATGGTTGGGTGGTCAGTAAAACTCCTCCTGCATGCACAGAACTGCCCAAGGAGCTCAGCCACGCTGGCTTGAAAATCCAGCTGTTTCTGACAGCTGAAAATCCAGCCCTAGTTGTGGAAATGGAGTAGCCCCAGACAGAATCAGCACAAGGACAGGTTGCTTTCAAATACAGCAGACCAGCTTATTTGCATAGTCTCCACACAATTAATTGAAATTTCCCAGAATTTCAGCCAGGGAGTCACATTAGTAGAAGGAATATTAACCTGGGAACCTCCACAAAAACTTTACCACTACTTTCTTCTATCTATATATTTTTCTCTCAATACAGGACTGTCATTGGGCAATTTAATTCTCTTCTGGGCACAATTGTCAACCTGTTTTCCAGAAGGGACACATGCCACAGGATTTATTTTATTCCATTTAAGTAAGTAACTATGACCAGTTGTCATAAATTGAGGAGTGGAAATTGCTCATTCCCTAAGGCTCCCTAACAAATGAGATCAGAAGTCCAATGAATATGTCTTGCAAAGCTTTTCAGTTCAATTACAGATGTCCATGTGCAACTGGTAATGCCACGATCAGTTCAAATAGTATCATTGCAGGTGTGAAAGACCTGCAAATTGAAGTCTGTTTCACATCAGTATCCAACATGTGACTGGAAAGATTAAAAGGAAAATTTTCAAGGGACAAAGGATGAACAATTAATGAGCCCTGGAGTGGCTCTGAAACAGGTAGCAAAGCAAAACAACTGTAAAGGAGAAGCTGTCAGAAATGAGCAGTTTGGTGCCAAGTTTCAGGAGGAGATTAGTGGAGAGTTTCACTGGATCCATTAGTGTTTGTGAAGTACTACTAGACTGGATCAATGAGCATCACAGAAACTCCCAGGAGGAAGTGAATTAAAAGCTTTTCCTTTTTTTTTTTTTTCATAGTGGGAAGCAAATAAAGCAGAGCTCACACACCAGCTGAGACTAAGACAAGGCACTGCATGGACCTCTCGTTGAGTGAGTGCTGCCTGTGCCTGTCTGTGCCAGGGTGAGGTCAGCTGGACAAGAACGTGGCCATGATAAAATCTAGTGATGGCCAGCAGAGGCTGGACCAGAGGTTTTAAAGTGACCTTAAGTCAATCTATTTTGAGCTTTGGGCTTTTGATCTTCAGTTCTGAGCATTTGGTGGGAGGTGGCCCTTTGTAGGTGGGCAGTAAACTCTGTGACTTGGTTTTAGTGGAAACAATAAGAAGGTGCTAAAATCCTGAGAGCCACCTTAAAGATGCAGCACCAGAGTTTCAAATGATTACGCCAGCACAGCACCACTGAAGCTTCCCGAGTGCTATTGATTTACACCAGTTGAACATCTGGCCCATATGCTTTGTATTATTAAATACTTCTGTGATTATTATGTGAACAATTAAGATGCATGGAACAGCAAAAGCAGGCTATGAATTTTGCCTTCCCTTCCCTACGATTTGGGAGTAGGAATTGCTCAGGGAATGCTCTGCTCTGCCTTTCACTGAAGCTGTGCAGTTTTTCTGTGGGTATTTCTAGAAACCAGACAGTGAGTGGGACCCTGGGAGATTTTCCAGGCTTTTGTTACCTTTTTCCTCCAGAGCAGTGTTATCACAGAATCACAGAATGGTTTGGGTTGGGTTGGAAGAGACCTTAAAGCTCATCTAGTTCAGCCCTCACCCTATAGGCAGGACACCTTCCACTCTCCCAGCGTGCTCCAAGCCCCCTTCAACCTGGCCTTGGACACTTCCAAGGATGGATAAACTTCAGCCCTGTCATATTTGCTCAAGATGTGCTTAAAACTCTGACACTTGAGACCCTGCAGTGTATCCCAGTGCTCAGTGCTGGTGGTGATGTAAAAATGTTTTCCCCAGTCCAGCTTAACCTCTCTCCCTGGCTGTGCTTGATCTCTCCAATTTCTTGTCCTGCCCACCACTGCCCTGGAGCAGAGCACAGTTCCTTCCCCTGCCCAGCAGTCCTTTGTACCTAAAGCTTGTCAGCTGGTTTGTCTCTTTTGTGTAACATTCAATCTGGTCAATCATGTTGGAATTCAAAGATGAGGAAGTCCAGACTAGCCCCAGTAAATGTTAACACTGCAAATTCTTTATTATTTCTTTCCATAAGCCTGATTCCCTTTCATGGTTTGCTGCTGAAGTGTAGAAGTACATCCAGCCATAAGAGAAAAAGATCCATCTTCAGCATCAGGAGATTAAAGAAATAGAGTGAGATAACGTTTTGAAACCTGAAAGGATTTGAAAATCCCTCTCCTGCTATTTCTGGAAAAAAGTCAATTGCAGGGCAAGATTATCTTCATTAATAGTGTGGGAATGAGTGTTGGCTGTAGGTTTTGTTTAACCTGAAAAGCAGCATTCAGCAGCTGGTTCTCCACATCTAAAATAATATCCAGAGAATCAAAAATTCTTTACCACACATGAAATCATCCTTTGGTTGTGTAATGGAGCTCAGCAGTGCAATGTGCAGGAAAGCAGGATAACCTTTTAACATCCCCACAATCCCCAGGGACTGGCATGTTGCTGATTAACAGATGCTTGATGATTTGAAGCTCCCCAACTTAAAGCTTTGTATGTATTGCACAAGTCACTGGTTTTATGGAGAGCTTGAGAAACATAATTTTTGGCTTTCATCCTACTTTTCAGATGTGCCATGATGTAAGTGACTGCTCTGAAGTGAAAGCAACTGTTCAGAGAGAAAGAGAGCAGAAGCAATATTGTGGGAACTGCTCTGCAGCCCATGGTGCCCTGCCTCTGATGGGACACCTTCTTCAGGAGGTGTTTGGGGGCTCACCACAGCAGCAGAAAGCACGAGCAAACATGCCAAACCACACCTCTGTCCTTGGGTATTCACAGAACCATGCAATGGGTGTGGCTGGAAGGGGCTGTGGAGGTCACCAGTCCACCCTCCCTGCTCAGGGATGGAGTGGGGCATGTCTGGAGTGCAGAGTTTGTGTTCACTGGTTCCATCTGGGCTTGGAGCCATGGACTCAGCGTGTAACCTCTGCTTCTTCGTCCTCACTCATACTGAGTCAAGGGAAAAACACCCATTTCTGTGCTAAAGGCAAGGCAGCAGGTAACTCAATTAACCAAAGTACTGTGGTTCAGTGGCAAAATTAAGAAAAGGACCCAGAAACTGCCAGAGACACCCCTCACAAAGCCTGAGACCTTCTCTTGAGGCCATGTAAGGATTTTTTTCCCACTGACCCTTTCGATTCAGATCTTTCCTGAAGAGTTTTCATTCATGTCTGGAAGGCAGCTCATATCTGCTCTCCTCCTGAAGGCACCCAACCTTTGGTTGATCACTGCTCCCCTGCCACAGGAGAGCCAGGACTGTCTGCAGGAAGAAGGTCTAATTAACAAAATCTCCACTCCAAAAATCTGCTATTTTCAGGGCACTCCTCACTTGCCAAGCTGTGCTAATGTTAGCAGTGAGAGGAACTTTAAAACTAATGCTGGAAAAATCCCAAACCCTGTCCCTAAACAAAATGCCACCAGCTCCCAAAAGACTTATATGACAGAGATCCCTGTAGCTGTCAGCTCTTCATGCCTTTGGGGGCCTGCTTATTATTTTTAAATACTTTATCTCTCTGGTGGTTCTTCTAGCAGTATTGCCTGTACAAGCAAAACATAAGGGTCTTAGTAGAGCTGTCTGTAATTTTTTATATAAATAGGATAACTCTTAACTTCTGTTGTTGGTATAAAGTTAATAAAAAACTGCATTTTATATACATTTTGTAGCAACAGAAGAGGTGCATCTTGGAAGAAAGGTGTATTGCTGCTCCCAGCAAGGTGAGCAGATAGGGGATGGGGCCTTTTCCAAAGCAACAGAGAGGTGAAAGAATTGAGAAGCAGCACAGCCCTGCCCTCCCCAGTCTCAACACTCACACTCAAATCAGTGACATTTCATGTGAGAAGGGCAAATAAATACAGGAAAATTTCATGGAGATGGAAGATCAGGGAGGTGTGGAGAACGAAGAGTTGGGTGAGTGGAGGTTTTGTGGAGAGAATCACTGGCTGGGACTGCTTGACAGAATTATACTTCATTACTGCCGCTTCACAGCCTTGATTTTCATATTTATTTGTGACTCTTCTTTTTTAAACCATGGGCTCTTTTGACATGAGAATCATGCTGTGTAAAGCACTATTGATTAGAGTTTCTAATTTCATGCCGTTACAGCATGACCATTGGGGAATGAAATGTATTTTATTTTTTCCACCACAGCTATGCCAGCAGTGTTTGGGACGCAGCCATGGCACAGACTGTCAGCAGCAGGCATTTTCAGCTCAAGATCTTTGCTGTTTGAGCCAAAAGGCGAATTTGCCCAAGGTCTAAGCCTCAGCTCAGTGTGTTTTTCCTGGAATTAAAACACATCAGTTGCAAAGTGTATTTTGAGGCCAGAGGTTTCCAAAAGGATGGCTGACATGGGGACTTCTCATTTTTCAGTCAGGGCTGCAGAAGACTATTTCCCCTCCCCATTTTTTCCCTTTTTCAGTCATACCCTTTGTCTTTCTACAATCTCTGGTTTGGTGCTCAAAAAAGTGAAGGAAATTGCTAAAAGTATGAGACCACAGCATTTGATGTGATCATGTAATGTACATAATCCCCATTAGGCAGAAGCTGCAAGAAGGAATTGACTGTAAACTTGAGGAAGACCTGGACCAGCCTTATTTAAAATAGTTTTCTCCTCTCATATGCCAGATTTGGACCCTTCTGGAATTTCCTTAGGAAAGGGTTCATGGTCAGGGGAGTTGATGCATTAATAGCATCTCATCCTGTTGGTGCTGTCTGGGGGCATCTTCCCTTTCCCTCTTCCTCCTGCTGTCCTCCAAAACCCTTGGGCTTTTTGGTCTGTTCCAAAAAAAATCTCTAAGATCTTTCTTTTAGTGAAAAATCAGCTTTTTTTTTTTTTTTGTCAAAGGTTTGTGTGAGGTAAAGACAGCAGAAAGATAAAACCAGCCTAATTCTGTAGCTGAGCTTGGCTGCAGTGGGTTTCCCTCATGCTGTAACGAACGTGGCTTGTGTTCCCCCCTGCTTTGCCCTTTGGACAGTAGATGTGCACTTTCCTGAGCTCATGAAGCTTTCCAGCAGTGCAGAAGAGCTCTAATGGAGTGGCCATGGATATGTGAACCCCTTAAAAATGGCCAGATGAGAGAAAAGTGAATGCTTGATGTCTGTCAAAGGAGGGCCAGCTGAGAAAGTTCTCTGACTTCTGCTTTTTTTGAAGGAGCTCCTGACACCCACCAGTGGGTGATGAATTAGTGCAGCACAGCTGGAGCTGCTCATGGGCTGCAGATGTGAATCCCAGAGCTGTTCTTACGTGTACTGGAGCACTGGAGGTTTTATGGCTAGTTTTGGGTTTCCCTTGCAAAAAGACATCAATGTACTGGGGCAAGAATGAGAAAAACTGGAGTTTTAAGGAGGGAAAGAGGGCATCTTAGTGGTGTTGATGCTTTCAGACGAGGGTGGGCAAAAATCAGAGTCACACTGTGCTTGGAGATGCAGTGACAGGACAAGGGCCAACAGGCACAAATTGCAGTGTGGGAAGTTCTGATAAGATATAACATCACGAGTGTCCACCCTGAGGAGGTCAAATGTCACATGAGAGGCCAGAGAGGCTGTAGGAACTCCAGTTTTGGTTCAGAATTCTCCTGGACAAGGCAAGTTGGTTAATTTACCCTGATTTGGTTTGGAGCCACCTCCTTCCCTACAGGCATCTCCTGATTTCATCACACCCTGGAATGTCTCTTGATGTGGGTGTGGTGAGATATTGAGTCTCCCTCACCTGCATGGGGTGATTGGCCAGCACCTTTTAGGGCACAGAGCAGGACAGCTCCTGGGAGTGGCTGTCAGGCAGTCAGCCTGGATGGGTCACTTCAGTGCCATGCTGGTTTTATCCTTGTGTTTCTAGAAGGTGACCCAACTGACAGCTGTATTTTAAAATTCAAAAATCCATGTGCCTTCAGGCATGAGCAAAAGGTTTTGTGGCCTCAGCCTGGTCTGTAACATCTCAGAGCCTCAATTAGATGTGGATGCCTCATCCCTGGAAGTGTTCAAGACCAGGATGGACAGGGCTTGGAGCAACCTGGGCTAGTGGAAGGTGTCCCTGCCCATGGCAGGAACTAGTTAATTTTTAATGACTTTAAGATCCCTTCCAACTCAAGCCATTCTAGGATTCCATGATGATCCCATGATCCTTGTAATGTTCTCATCACATCACACATGTGGCCCTGCTCCAGTTCTCAGTGTGACACAGAGCTTCAAACAAGGCTCTGTCCCTCTCTCCTGCCCAGCCTTGGCTTTGTGCACCTGTGGCACACCTCAGATTGGCACTGCTGGAGATAATGTGAGAGATGCCATCTCCCCCTGACCTCTCCTGCCCCTGCCTGCTGTCAGGCTCCCCGAGGAGCAGCAGCCTGCAGTGCAGCCAAGGAGCCCTGGCAGGGGAGTGCTTGGCCCTTTCCCAGCACTTGGGTTTCAGTGTAGCCCAGCTCGGTGAGCTTGATGCCTCAGGTTTTAGCTTTTCTATTTTTCACATTCTGTGCTGCTTTAGTGTCTGGGTCTGGGCTTCATATTAGGGTGGTAAGTTCACAGAGTAGGGACAAAAAACAATTCCTTCTCTAGCTGAGGACCAAGGACAAATGATCCTGATCTCAGGCCCAAGAGCACAAACATGGGCTGAAGAGAGAAAAACAAGGATGGGACTTCATGGGCTGGAGCTAAAATTGGACAATTAGCTCCAATATGCAAATGGGGCAGAACTTATAAAAATGTGAGATCTAATGACCAAGCTCTCTTTTGCTTCCACCTTGGAGCCATCCAGGCAGAGCCACATCTGTAGCTCTGGCACTGCCAGGGTGTGGCCATTGAAGGCCCTTCAATAAATATCCTCTTTATTCCTCTTAACTGCATCTAGCCTCTGTTTCAGCTCCTCTAGGCATCAAGCTCCACACCTCCCTGCTGCCTGCAGACTCCTCCAGGCCTTCGCTGGCCTGCTGGCATTTATAGACATTTCTAAATATCAGGGAAGTATTGCAGGGAGAGGGAAGTGTGCAGAGAATGACACTGACTTGCAGCAGCAAAAGGAAGAAAATGGTTGAGAGCTGGATCGTGGTGACCATGCCAATGGTCCCCTGAGGAGTGAAGCTTCCTGTGGGAGCAGAGCCTTTTCCAGGAGATGAAATGAACTTCTTCAGCATTAGCCCTGAGCAAACACTGGTCCAGCTCATAAAACAGCCTGGAGTGCAGAACTGTTTACAGATTTTATTTGTCTTGAGTCTTGTGCTTTGTGAGATCAGAGGTGTTTTTATTACCCAGCTTTGTGCAATATCATTCCAGAAACAAATGCCATGTGGATGTTTACCATAATGAGGGAATACATTACAGCTTGAGAGGATGGCAGTGTCTAATAGAAATATACTTCTAGAGCACCTGAGGGACAATCCCAAGGAAGGGCTTTTCCTTGTTTCTTTTTACGCTTTTTACTCTGATTTTTATTCTCCCTGCAGCTGGATGCTCCCCACACACAGGACAAAGAGGCAGGACTGAGCCTTCCCTCCCTGGTGAAGGGCTTTGGTTTTGGAGGGAGCAGTTCCTGGTAATGGGATTTGGTTTTTGGGGAGCAGTTCCCCAGAGAGAATTAGAGCCCTGGCTGGAGGGGGCAGCAGCAGCAGTGCACACCCAGCCACCTTGAGTCAAACAGAAAATGGAACTTGGTCAGCTTCTAGTACAGGAATTTAGCCTTTGATTTTCCAAGGAAGATGCAAGCATTTTGTCCTTATAGGATGTTATAAAGGCATTTCAAGAATATTCTATGGTCTGCTAATACTATGGAGAACCTCTTAAAAACTTAATTGCCTGTGACACCAAATGGGGAGAGAGCTGTTCCTTGGAAAATCCTGTGTTTTGAAACCACACAGCCAACTCTAAATACTTTCAAATGGTACATACCTTTTTCTTCCTGCTGACAATTAGACTAATAGCTGAACTCAGGATGAGAGAGACTGCCTGAAATGTTTCAGCACTGCTTCCTTGTTCCATGTTTTTTCACAATGCAAAAAGACAGTGGCATTCTTGGTCTTTGACCAAACACAAGATGAGGAGACAGAGAGATCTCAATAACAAAGTGACTCTAAAAGCTTGGGAACATCTCTGCTCCCATACCAGTTCTCTTTGCCCTCCTTCCTTGTCAACTGTTCACAATCTGCTGATGTTTCAGTGAGAAAGGAGGGGAAAACATCCCAAAACCAGTCTGTTACCTATGCTTTGGAAGTCAATGGGCTTCATCAGGCACAGCTTCTATAGAAGAGAGGTCCTGCAGCTGAGAAACTGTCACTGGAGCCCAGGTAGTTTTGACTGAGTGATGCCTCCCAGTTTGGCTCCTGGCAAGTGCCATAGACTCTTGGCTCCTGCTACAGGTCTGCTGCTCACAAGGGTGACAGAGAGGGCATCTCCTCACATCACTTACTCATTGCACTGACTGACCAACACCTCTATTAATTCTGGGGAACAGCAGACCTCAAGAGTTTCAGTTTGATCACCCACCCATCACTTTTACTTTGGCTATAATACTTAGCACACAGGAGTCTCTGGTGTCAGCCTGCTGGAGCTAGCACAGGTGTCTGCTCTCTTTGTGTTCGTCCATTAAGGACCTGTTTTCATCTCCTCATATCCCTGTGTGGCCTATGAGACACAATAGTATGAGACAGCAAACATGATGTGACATCTGAACCCTCAAAGGACACACAGAGACACAGGCTCATGCTGACTGAACTGTGGATATGCTTCCTTTGCACCTGTTCTGAAAGCAGGGGGGGAATGGTGTGGTCTATAGCTTTAGCAATTTATTTTTAAAATTTATATAAGCATCTCAGGGTTGATTTGGGTTTTTTTTTTGGTTTTTTGGGGTTTTTTTTTGGTTTTTTTTGTTTTTTTTTTTTTTGTGGACAAGCAGATCTGCAAAGCGCAGCAGATGTCTCAGACTTCAAGATACAAGGGAACATTTCTCCTTGGTCCTCAGATGAAATGGACTGGGCTTTGCTCCAGAAAAGAGAAACGATTAATCCATCACTGAGCATGAACTTAAACGAGCTAATATTGGGTATTTTAGTTCTGATGTATGTGCTAAATGAAGTAATCATTCAGGGTCTAAAAGTAATGTCTTTGGGAAAATGTTATAAAACACCGTGGCTCCCACTGCTCCCACACCAAGCTGTGCCCAAACTGCAGGAACCAGACTCCTGGATGGTCTGGGTTAAAAAGCACCCTCAAGGCTCATCTTGTTCCTTGGCCTTGGAACTTCAAGGGACGGGGCAGCCACAGCTGCTCTGGGCACCCTGTGCCAGGGCCTCACCACTCTCACACTCAGAAGAAGATAAGTGCACCAGGACTGAGCCCCAAAAGGCTACTCTGAGTAACCTCTGGGCACACAGTGAGTAAATTCAGCTTTCAGGAGAGAGTTTCCAAAAGCAGTGCCAGTGTCTGGGCACAGTCTGCCTGCTGCAGCCCCTGCCTCCACAGCTTTGAGCTGAAGGAGCCTCAGCCTTGTGCTGTACGTGCCTCCTCCCATTATCTTCCAGCCTGGATTCTTTGCTCCTCAAGTGCCACTAACCACAATTATATCCTTGAGCAAGAGACAGCAATTGATATTTCATCATGAGGATTTTTCACCCTGACTTTTATATCCACCTGGAGTGAACAAACTATTACTAGTTTCATCCAATTACGTGCAGTGCAGTTGGACACACGGGTCTGAGCACAGTCTCTGTTCAGTGGCAGTGAGGGACAGTTCCTTTTCAGCTCCAGGCACCATCATTCATTAAAACATCATTTGCCTCTCACCAGTGGAGCCGAGGCACAAATCTATGGGATGTCATGATGAGGTGTGCTAATGAAAGATAGGCAGAGCAGGATTAACAAAAGGGTCCTCTCCACACTGTACCTGCCTCTTACTACTTTGCACAGTCCCCATCTTTTATGATCCCCTAGAAACGTTTCAATAGATGCTGGAATTGAGGCCCACAAATCCAATTAATAGCTGGAGTGGTGTGTGCCCAGAATTGCCATGCACCACTGACACAAACTCCTGAGTGCAGCAGAGGAGAAAAAGGAAAGGATTCGGCACACAGGACTGTAAATGAGCCTCTGATCCATCCCAGCCTGTTCTTGCTCTGGGCTAAGAAGGTCTTTGATAATTAGTTTAGCACCTTTGCTCTCATGAGCAGGTTTGACCATCTCTGCCCTTTCAAACAGACCAGTTAGGATCTTATTTTTCCTGGAGTTACCTGGCTGATGTGCTAAGTGGAAGAAGAGCCCACTTGCTTCCCAGGGTCCCTGGGCTCAGGCATGCAGGGCTCACTGCTGCTTAAGGGGTCATGCCTCCTGCAGCAAGCACTGGAGAGGTGATGGGGCTCCAGCCCCATCGTGAGCATGGCTGGGGAGGAAAGGCAGAGTTAAAGCTTGTCTTGACCTAATCAAGGTGCCAGTGGGATTCCATAGTGTTTTCCTGACACATTGCTTCGTGGACTGGTTGTCTGAGGGCTGAAGCTCACATTTTGTCTATCTGCATATCAGACCTTCCATGACCTTTGAACCAGCCTGAGTGTGAGCAGCTCAAATATCTCCTGAGTGTAAAGAGAAGGTGTTTCAGAGCTGATCAATTTTGCAATGTATCTGCAGTTGTAGATCTTTGTAAGGGCAGAGAGAGGACCTGATTTGACCAGCAGAGCTCTACATGCATGCACTTATCCCAGTATGTCACTCCAGTAAACAGACCATGGCTGTGACACAGGCACAGCAATATTGAGATGAAGATGTTTTTGTCAGCACCATGATTCAGTCATGGGGGTAAAGCTGAGGTGACTCCAAAACCCTGAAAGCCAGTGCACAGAGCTGGGCTGGACTGGACAAATGCCACCTATAAGTTCTCCCTGAGGCACCAGAAACACCCAATGGTGGCAGTTTCTAGAACCAGGCTTCAGAATTCCCTCCACTTATGGTGGAGCAGAGCCTTAGAGCACTGACACTGATTTTGTGTTCTTGCCAACACTTCATGTCTAATTCTGTCAGTAGTAAAGCTTTTGTTAGTATAGAAATGTCATCAAAATTCACATCTTAAACCCCTTTGCTGTGTCCCATAAGTCACTTGTAGCAGGTGATGGCCAAGGCCCATGGTCCTTACAGAGAAGAAGAGCTGAACCAGTTTGTGTTTTTAAATCCAGCTCCAAATGTGGCAGCAGGGAGTCTGGGAGGGAAAGTCTCCATTTCTGTACCATGTCAATCCAGGCACACCTGGAGCATGCCTGTCCTCCTGCCCAGGATTGGGATTTGCCAGAGCCTTGCCCGCAGGGTGGGAAGGGAAGAGAGAAGCAGCCCCACACTTTGTTCACAGGGAGCAGCCATGTGGGGATGTGCTGGAACAGGCACAGTGATGTTAACCTACAACCTCTGCAAACTCCTGGCCATGCAGGTGGCTTCCCTGCCTTGTTGTCTGTGTGTATAGTCTATAAATACATACTTTAAATTTAGCTTATCCTTGCAATTTCTGCTTCCCAGAGAGCAACCAGTACCTGTGGCACTGGAGACCCAAAGTGCAGCTGTGAATCAGCTGCTCTGATAACTCATCTGCACAGTCCTACACAATACACCCCTGGAGGGAGTGAACCTGAATGCATGGGGGAATATTATTTCTACTTATCTTCTGCTTTTATCCAATTATCTGGATTTTTGCCACCTATAATGTGTTTTTCTTCCCAGCATGCCCAGAAGAAGCACTACACCCAAGTGACCAAAAGAGAATTGCTGTGAAGACAGATGAAGTGACATGACCAAGGTCACCCAAGGACTGTGTCTGAGAAAGGAGCTGAACCTGGAGTGCTCTCAGCAGGGACTGAGTACAGTGTAGGCTCTGGATGTACCTGCATGCAACTGAAGGGCAAGGATTTCACAGCTGGAAAGGGACCCACTCTAAGTCCTGTCTCACCTCTGAAGCCAGTGAGACTAGCAGGTCAGAAGAAGATACTTTCTATTATTTTCTAATCATTTTCTTTTTCCAGGTCATGTGCACAGCTTACTGGTAAAGGCACAGCATGCCCACAGCTGGGCCAGGTGTGCAGCTGATTCCTTCATTTGCCTTCTTGGTTCCTATTCTCACTTGATACATATCAGTCCAGCCCTGCTAAACTGACTTTTCTTTTTTTTTACTACTCCCAGAAATACCATTTTGCAATGATTTTGCCATTTCTAGAGTGGGTCAGATTGTCATGGTCAGTGCCCCTTTTGTGGTGTCTAAGTGAATTAGGGAGGTGGCACAGGACTGAAGCAGAATGGCACGGCCAGAGCTCAGACACCAGCACCAGAAACTTTGAGGGTGTTCCTCAGAAGGCACCTCAGGGGGTAGGAGCCCAAGCAGATCCTTAAGAAGTTATTCCCATATGGAACTCTTCTAAAATAGCTGAAACTGAACTTGAACCAAAAATGCAGGAAACAACCACAGGATCCTAGAATGGTTTAGGTTTGAAGGGACCTTAAAGACCACCCAGTTCACCCCCTACCACGGGCAGGCACACGTGCCACTAACCAGGCTACTCAAACACTTGACCTTGTTTCAAACACTGTTAGAAGAAAGTCTCTTGGGCCAAAATCTAGATATACTCCTGAACTCCAGGAAACCTGGTGACTTCATTCCATGAGATTCCTCAGCCCAGGCTCTGTGCCTCAAAAGCAATTGTTTGTGATGTAGTTGGGAAACGCGTATCATCACAGTTGCCTTTTTTCCACTGCAAAGTAATTAATAGATATTTGTCATGGAAGACAGTCAATTCTTATTACACTGGGCTTTCACAAAGCTGGTTTGTTTGGGCTTTTTCTCAGAAGTGGAATATCCAAGAGACACTTTGTACTAAGGCTGAAGTCTCCGTGTCACAATCTCTCTTTGGACTGTGAGAGTGTGAAAGCAGAACTCAGAGGCAAATTGAAGGCAAATTTTATGTTGAGGGAGGCAGCCACAGGTTCAGAACTCTCTGCTAGTGTAAAATTAGTGGAGGTTTTACTGCAAACTTTTCCATGCAGCTCTGTGTCAGCTGCTGTGAGCCTGTGAGACAGTGTCAAGGGTTGGGGCAGGAGCATGGCAGAGTGGAGGCTGCAAGGCACCAGCTTTTTGTTTATGCAAGATTGTGGAATCCTGGAGTGCTTTGGGTTAGAAGGGACCTTAAAGAACATCTCATTCCACCCCCTGCCATGGCAGGGACACCTTCCACTCTCCCAGGCTGCTCCAAGCCCTGTCCAGCCTGGCCTTGGACACTTGCAGGGATGGGGCAGCCACAGCTGCTCTGGGCACCCAGTGCCAGGGCCTCAGCACCCTCAGCATAAAATCCTTCTTCCTAATACCTAATCCAAATCAACTCTCTGTTAGTCTCAAACCATTTACCCTTTGTCCTACCACAACAGACCCTGCTAAAAAGTTTGTCCCATTTTTTTCCTCCTGGACACCTTTCAGTACTGAACACCACAATAAGCTCTCCCTGGGCCCTTCTCCAGCCCGAGCAATCCCATTTTCACAACTATGGAGTTAGTCTGGCATGTTCCCACCAGCATGGGCCACCAAGGATGACAGTGCCAGCAGCCCTGCCTGCTCCAGTGCTCCCTATAAAAACCTGCTCCATCCCCAGCTGCTGGTGTGGGGAAGGGAGGAGCGCTCTGCTGCCTGCACAAGTGCAGCACGTGGCAGCACCAACAGGCTTCCAACAGGCTCCTGAGCTCCTTCCTGACTGTGTATTTTACTGTACAGTACAGCACTGGAAGTCATTGTTGTTACAAAGAATCATTAATTCAATAATGCCACTACCCTGCAGGAATAACAATCACACAATATTCATGCGCTTCCCCCCTCGTGCTCATTGCAGAACACAAAAGCTGCTCACAGAATGCAAGATTTGAAGAAAGGGCAACCATTAGTGCTGCCATGCATTGCTCACACCCAATCCAAGAGCTGGAAATTATGATTGCAAAGCACATTTTTGAATGCCATTCACAGATACAAAAAAAAACCCACAAACCTGCTAAAAGTTAAAACTTCAAATAAAAGTATGAAAGCTGCCTGGCATTGCACGATAACAGAGCACTTTATTATTCCTCTTAGATTGTTTGATGTTTATGCCTCTGTTTAGCAAGTCTGTTCATTATCGTTCTCCAATTAACAGAGACTTTTTTCAGATTATTTTTATGAAATTCTCATTTAATTAGCAATACCGCTGAATCTCAAATGGCAGTTTTAAAAATATCCTTCTACCAATCAAGCAGCCAAATTGTCTTTCTGAGATACTTGAAGAACTGAAAACCTTCCTTTGTCTGCTAATTATCCCCCCTGCTCAGATGATGGGGATGGGAACACCTGACAATCAGGGGTTATTCACCGGACACTTTCATTGAGCATGGTGTGGAAAAATACAGATTTCACTTATTAAAACCTTCTCATGGGCTTTCTTAAAAGTAGAGAATGGGATTTATCAGATGATTTTTATAATCCACACAATAGATGGGGAATTAAAATAATAGGACAAATAATAGAAACCAGGTGTGATAGGAGACATCAGGCATTCTACAAGCACAAAGCAAAATGAGAGGAAATACACTGATAATACATTAAGGAAAAAAATAAACTGAGCAGTAAAATGTCAGTGAATAGGCCCTCCTGCCACACAGCTGGAGACCATTATGTTATTTAGCAACTCATACACAAATAAGCTTAAAATGCATATTTGCCATATATTGGTGGGTGTATGTAATTTGGGAGGGAAGAAAAATTCCTTTAATCTACCACTGAACCACTTCCACATTTGCAGGGGAATGTGGCAGCTTTCCAGGTCCCTGCTGGTCCCTTTGCTCTGTGACACTGCCCCTCTCCAGCCCTCTGGGACTCCTGGCAAAGCCTCCACTGCCTGCTCCCAGCACCTGGGGGATGTTTGTTCATGGGATAAGGGGAAAACTCAGGTTTTCCTAGCACAGGGCTACAGGGCAAAATACTGAATTTAAGGCAAAAGGAGACAGAGTCATAGCATGGTTTGGGCTGGTAGGGAGCTTAAAAATCATCTAGGTCCAACCCTCTGCCGTGGGCAGGGGTAACATTTTCTGTTGCAGGTTTTAAGCCCCATTCCAGCAGGACATCAGGGCACTTCTGCCCATGCCAGAGGTGTTTTGGGTGGTGTTGGTTCTGCCACTACAGCTTTGCTGTGCTCCTGCTCTCATTTATATCCCAATAGTGCTCAGAAGCCCAGAGGTAGGAGGAGGGCAAGTGAAGACCAGTGTGGCTGGAATGGATGTGGGGCTTGCAGGACCCCACCAGCCATCCTCACCACCTCTCACCAGCTCCAAGAAGAGCTTCCAATCCAGCATTTGGGAGCCAGGAGAGAAGGCAGGAATGCCTCCATCCAGGCATTAAAGGGGAGTGGTGGAATAGCCTGCTGCTGCCAGATAACTGGAGAGGATTCCTCAGAGAGTCGCTTTGGATCTCCAGCTGCAGTAATGCATTGTTATGAATCTCCATCAGTGCACTCCTAGTGCAGCTGGAGAGTATGTCTGACATTGCCTCCAGTGACCTTTCCAATACAGTCCAAGTGCTGCAGAGCTGGTCTTTCAAGAGGAATTCAAATCGAATTTACTCAGGCAGAAAGGACTGGCCTGAGGACAGCCCTGCTACTCACTTCGCATTTCTCCTTGTCATTCTCATGGAAATTGGAGCTCTTTAAGCATGGTTTTTCTTCCTAGGAACTGCAAATGTCTCCCTGCAAACAACGGGGACAGCCGGGGCTCTAAGGGAGGGTTTGGGCAGTGGCAGTGCTGTGACAGGCATTGCAGGTGGCAGCGGGAGGGTGCAGGTGTGAACTGGAGCACAACCTGTTGGAAGGTGAGGATGTGAGCCCGTGAGCTGGCACACCGAATTAGCTGCTGCACGTCAGGCACGCACCATCGTGTTCAAAAATGCAGCACATTGCCACGGGATGGAATGGCTGAGATCTGCATAAACTTCAGCTGCAGGGAGAGAAGTTTGTGGCAGAGAAATTCACTGAGCGCTCTGCAAGGTGAGACAGCCAAGGAGCAACATCTGGCGCTAACACTAATGGCCCTGGGGTGAAGTCTCTGCCCTTCTTGGGGCAAGGTGTGTGTGTGTTTGGGAGGGGGAAATGTTGGTGTTCTCATGTGCTTTCCTGGCACAGTATGATTATTTCATACGTTTGTCTGACGTGCTTTAAAATGTAACTTCTTTGATTAATTTGATGTCTATATTTTCACTGTTTCATTCACTCCAATTTATGACAAAATTGAACAAAGTGGGTAACAAAATATAGCCCTGTCAGGCTCATGTCTTCATGGATATAAAGAAAAATGTGAAACTGTCAGGCACACAAATGTGCCAAACCCCAGGGAAATTATTACATTCTGCTTGACATTTACTTTAATTTTACAAAATTCTGTAATACCATTATAAATAATAATAATAGAAAGCAGCATGGAAATATTTTAAGTGTATTTATTTTCATTTTCTAGCTTGGTGATTTATGGGTTTGTTTTATTTTCTTTTTTTTTCCCCTCTCTGCATCAGAAGAGAGAATCAGCATCTTGAGCTGGAGTGCTGCTGCCTGCCCAAGTGCGGGATGCCTGGAGTTGGGTATCCAAGGAAATGTGCCTGCAAGAAAGGGCAAAGCAACAAAAAAGTAAATCTCTGCTCCCAGAAGCTCTGCAAGGCTGTTGTTGAGCCCCTGTAAAGTTGTCTCTAAGGAACAAGTCAGTGGGTCAGGTCAGTAACTGCAAATGCCAATCCAACAAAGTTGATTTGTACCAGCTGAGGGTCTAAAGGGAGGGTGGTCCAGCACTGCTGGGAATGAGAAACAGACACCCAAAGAAGTGTGGGAAGTGAGCAATCTAATCATTTTCTTTTCTAATGAAAGTAGAGAAAGAGTTGAGGAAAAAGACACAAGCAGCAACACTCAGCTTTCAAGAAAGGGATGAGCAAAGATGCTTTGAAAAAATATATATGGGTATTTTAAAAATTCACATGGGTGATGCTGAGGGCCTAATCCTGCTCTGTCTGCTGATGTGAGCACCACATTCTGCCCTTCCCTGGAGACCAGGGTTGGCTCCTTAGGTCACCCCAGCCTTGAAACTCCTATGCAAAGTACAGATGCTGTGGACTGTAGCAGTTTTTAATCAAGAGGCAGCTGTTCTGTCTGGCTCTTTGGGGGAACTCAAAAGGCCATCAACTCACACCACTCAGCTATCCTCTGAAAATCCTATTCTCCTCCTCACCAAGCCCCAAAGTAGAGTCACACACCCCAAAGGAAATGGGAGAAGAAAACCATTTCAAGACATCAAGGTGACGCCTGTTCCTCTGACAGCTGAAGGCAAAGAAAAAGCATATGAAAATAATTGATGGGATGTAGCAAACGGGGCTGGCAACATTTACATACTGAGCTGACAGCATGTGCCATTCACAGGCCCTTCCACTGTGAATAATGCCATATAGTGGCACAGAAAAGTCTTATTTATCTCAGAAGTTAAAAAGGCACCGTCTGAATGGGCAGCCAGCTTCTGGGCTCCCCAGGAAAATGCTTAAATAGGAGAGGTTGCATTAGATAATGATATATAACCTAGCTGATATAGGCAAGGCTCTGTTAACCAGTGAACTCCAGGCATTTCCAGCCCATATCCATGATCCCTGTGCTCACCCCAAGGGCTGATGCATTCCCTGGACACAGCTCTAACACACTGCATCTGAAAACCTCAAAGGGCTCTGAGTGGTCAATGTTTGTTACCTTTTCCCCTTGCCATCCCCACAGTCTCTCATTTCCAAGGTGTTTGGGTTTCCTTAAGAGCCTCCAGCTGTGCTGCATTTGGGGTTGAGTGCTCCAGCTGCTCCCCATTGCCCTCCCTGCTGCTCTCAGAGAACCACATGGTTTGGTTACAGGAAGCTCAGTTTAAGTAGCTGTGCTTGGGTAATCTGCCTTGTTTTGGCAAGAGAGGGTTAGAGAGTGTTCTCTGGGTTGGGGTATCCATGGGGTTGGTGGCCTTTGCAGCTGAGAAAGTCCTTGCACAGCTTCCACCCATCTGTACTTGATGGGGAGGTGCACCCTGGCCATGACATTGCACGGGAATGTGTCCCAGCATTGGTCCTCTAAGGCCTGTGTAAGTCCTTGGATTGCTCAGCTGGTGGGAACAGGCTTTGCTGAGGAGTGGGATGCTTTTAGAGGAAAAGGCTTTCCTGTTGGGTGGAAGGTTTTGGTGAGCCAGACTCTTCCAGATTGCAAGGTTTTATTTGTTTCCATCTGTAAAGGATGGCTGCTGTTGGGAACTAAACCCCGGGGAAGCAGCGAGGCTCTGCCACCCCAAACAAGTCAGGAAGCTCATTCCTGGTGCTCCCAGCAGCAGCCCTGCCCTGCTGGTTCAGCGGGCCTGGAGCCCTCCATGCTGCACTCCCATGAGTAGAGCTGCTCCTGTGTGCAAACCCCAGCCACCAGCAGGTCTCCACTCAACCTCTCCTTTATAAAGCCCTTCTGGGAAGTGAAATGTGCTGCCTGCTCAGGAAAAGGCGTTATAATGGGCAGGTAGCTATGGGGGAAGATGGATCACTGAGTCAGAAATCAATCGAGAGCTTGTGATGGCATCATAAATCAGGAGATGCTGAGTGTTAAAGAAACCCAACACTTGATTTATAACTTGGCACAAGCCATTTGTCGCCAGCCAAGATTTTCAAAACGAGAAACATTTTCGTAAGCTTAATTTAACATTATTTTTTTCCACTGTGCTAAGTGTTTCTGTAGGGTTTATTTTTCCTCCCGCAGATAAAACTCAATTTGTGGATAAAAGCAGCCAAATGACATCTGAAAATTTTGTTTCCCTTTGAAATTCTTGTTGGGTTTGTGCCCTCTTTTTCCCTAATTCATGGTCATTCTTCTCTCAGCCTAGATTTGTCCCTGATGTCTTGTGAGTCTCCCTGGGAGCTGGAGGCTTTTGCAGGTAGGTGGCTGGTGCAAATCCAGCTCATGCTGCTGAGAAGTATTATCAGTTAATCACCACTCTGCTGCTGATGTGGAGCTCATTTTGGCATCAGCAGCAGGTAGGCAGCTGCCTCACCTGAACCTGCCCTGTCAGCTGTGTGTCTGGGTGGCTGCAGGAGGGCTGAACACTCGGTGGATTGTGGTAAATCAGGATTTACCCTGAGCTGCAGTGGCTTGGGAGAGGCACTTTGTGCAGCTACCCAGCACTGGGACTGGGAGGCTGCAGTGCCTGATGCATCAGAGTGGTTTATCTGTCCCTGCACCTCAGCATTTCCTCTCTTATGCTGCCAGGTGATGTCATTAATATATATTTAATTTTTTAATGAGGAATTAAAGTGTTGTTCTGGTGTGAGGGTTTGTTTTTTGTTTTTTTTTATAATCTAAAATAAAGCATCTCTTAATTCTAAGGTGCTGCGAGTATCAGGCTTGATGGGCAATGCTGTCCCCAGAGTACTTACCTTTTTTCTGTTATTTTATAATTAATTGGATTTTGGATTTGATTTCTTTGGGTACCTTAAACCAAGGTGGGAAAGCACAAAGCAGTGCTGTTCTGGAGTTTTCTGTTTGCCCTGGTGACACTGTTTATAAAACATGTGTACAGTAAATGGGCACAGCACCAAGCCTGTCTGAGTTCCAGAAGCATTTGGACAATGCCTTAAGCACATTGTGGGATTTTTGGGGATGTCTTGGAGATGTACTGAGCTAAGAGTTGAACCTGATGATCCTTGTGGGTCTCTCTCAACTCACAATAACCAGTGGTTCTGATGTAATTGTGCTTCTTAGTTGGAAGTATTTGTCAGTGCAAAGCATGGTGCACAAGGTCATGGTGGGAGTGTGCTTAGTTTGCAACTTGTCTCAGACTCACGTGTGGTTCTGGGAAATCTATTCCAGACCAAAAAAGATAACACGCAAGAAGAAATTAAAAAAAAAGTATGGAACTCAAATATCCTCCGCTTACAAATAGTGCCTATGGTCCATTTAGCTTCATATACACAAAGTAATATTGTTCATAGGCAAAAATCCCGTGAGCTTCCTGCAACAGAGAGGATTGGTGTTGCTTAGTTACCAGTGGTACGCTCGCATGCTGAGATAAATCAATACAGCCCCAAATATTAAAGCTTTTAAAATAAAATCAAAGCTGTGTCCATATCCCCCAGTGCTCCTCTTTTCCTTGGAGCAAACGTGGCACCGGAGCTATGCAGGAGCCATGGACACAGCGACTGCACAGGCTGCTGCTCTGCCTTTCATTTCTTTCTTTTCCCACTCCTTGAACTAAAAGTGAGGTTAAGCTGAGCCATCCCAAAGGAAAGAGCAGGATGGAGGGGCAGCCGGGCTTTGTGTGGATGTGGAGGTGACTTTTATCTGCTCTGCAGCTGCTCCAAGCCCATCCCTCCTGTGTGATCAAGTGTCCAGCCTTGGACAGACACGTGGCAGCAGCAGCAGCTCTTCCCTTCTGGGGTCTGGGTGAGGTTTGCCCTGGGCAAGATGCTCTGAGCCAGGCCTGAGAGGACCACAGAGCCCTGAGCAGAGTCATGGCATGTCCTGGCAGTGTCTGCTGAGAACTGGGGAGAGGGGAAATATCTGTAAAAAAAATGCCAGAGCAGCTTGGTTCCCCAGGGAAGTGCCTCAGCTGCCAAGATCCCAGGTCCCTCTTCATCCTGGGCTGGATGTGGGACAGTATTGTCCTTGAAGAAGAGGTAGATAACTTTTAATGTTTGAATCCTGCTCTTAATTAAATAAGAGTGAGGAAACCATATCCCACAGATTAAAAGAGAAAGAGCAAAGCACAGAAAAGAAATAACCCTCTTTGGCTCATTTACTAGAGTGAATAAAATTGGTGATGATTAACCTAACTTTACTATATAAATACAATTTCTATCATTCACTGAGACTGATTTTTCTACAGATAATAATGGTAGGGGAAGATTTTGCTCTGGAGTCCAATGTCAGCACCCAGAGGCATGGGGTGGGCTGCCTGGATCAAGTCCCTGGGCTTGGAAATCCCAGGGAACAGGAGCTAAGGTTCTGAAATGCAAATATAAAACAATCAGAGACCCTGGTTCCTGGGCACAGTGCTGAGATAAGTCACTTACTGGCACCTGAGAGTGGGTTAAGCTGTCTATATAGACAGAGCCCTTGGAGTTTGTGTGACAGTAATACCTGGAGAAATCTACCAGGATTAGATCACTTATATTAGATTTGGTAGATATGCATGTACAGCCTCTTCTCCCAAAAGATTGTAATGTAAGTAGACAAGTCAAAATAATGGTGAGAAAAAAAGGCTGTAACTTTACTCCAGCTTGTAGATGGCAAACCAGAGCACAGCAAGGCTCAGTCACTTGCCCACAGAGACAAAAAAAATAAAAAAAAAAGTGTAGTTGAGCTGGGAACTTGGTTAGAAAAGACAAGTGTGTGCTAAGGAAGGCAGGAGCCTCCCTTGAAATGGAAAATGTAAACCCCCTACCTCTGAATTATCGTAATTTTGAAATTAAGGGGCTCTCAGGCAAATATATGGGAATAGGAATTACAGTTCTTTACCAGGAAAATTGAAAATAAAACTACAATAGTAAAAAAAAAAACCCAAACCCCTGCCAGAGTCAGAACATGCCCTGACCCCCCGTGTGTCAGGGAGGTGACAGCAGCCCCATGCCAGGGTGGCTCAGCCCTCCTGCAGTGCCAGCTGTGCTTCTGCTGGAGCAGGGATCCTGCACAAGGGGGGAGTTTTCCTCTGGAGCTCCAGGGCTGGGGGAGATGGGCCTGGGCTCCTCTGGGAATGCAGGGGGAAGAAAGCTGCTCCTCTGGGAATGCAGGGGACAAAGGCTGCTGTGCTGTTCCCAGGTCAGATTGGATCCAGGTAGGAATGCTGGGCTTCTCTCCTGGGCAGAGCATCTCCCCATGGGATGCTGGAATTTTCTCAGCCATGCAGGGACACTCAGTGGCCATGAACAGCAGAGATCTCCTGGAGGGAGGATTGGCTGTGGGAGAGATAAAGAAAAAACTGCCCCATGGACAGCAGAGAACTGCCCCAGCTCTGACAGATGGCAATGGAATACCCCCAAACCATATCTAACAACCCAGGACACCAAGGCTCTGGGATTCCATTTCCTAAGGTGCTAACCTAGCTCTCTGAGGACTACCCAAAATCTAAAAATAAAATATTTTTTATTTGAATTTTTAACGAGCCTTATGGCTTCTTGGGAAGCATGGCTTTCTCTTTTCTTTTTTTTTTTTTTTTTAAGAGGTTCTCAGAAAAAATCTCCTCTTTGTTTTCCTTTCTACTCAAAAGCTGGAAAATTGGCTGTCTCTGACTTTAAGCCACACCAGCTGACATTTTGTGGATAAACCTTGTCCTTCCACTTTTTCCCAGTGTTGAACAAAGCAGCACAGACCTCTTAGAAGAAACCAGGTCATTGTGATACAACTTGTGTGGCACCAAGAGGAGAGGAGAAGCAATAAAATGTGCAGGTGTGCACTGCTGGCCACGCTGTGATACTGCTTCCAAGAGAAGGAAGTGCCCAAAGCCAGGCTGGTGGGGCTTGGAGCAACATGGTCTAGTGGAAAGTGTCCCTGTCCATGGTAGGGGGCTGGAGTGAGATGATCTTGAAGGTTCCTTCCATTCCAAATCTTTCTGTGATTCTTGTGTATATTTTAATTGATTAGGTTGAGTAATTGTTAAGTCTCCAGAGACATCATAAATTTTTTCATTTTTTACCTACTCCATGGGAAGCTACTCTGGGGAGAACTGCCAGGCAGAGTTCAGGTGCTCATTGTCCAAACTAAGGTAAGAAAACATATTTTCATGGAGAGCAGCCAGTGAGGATTAGCAGGCAGTGGAGTGGGATGTGGATGGAGAAATGATTGCAGGTTGATAAAAACAGATGTAAGATGTAAACAGCTAAAAATGGGTTTAAATATTTATAAGAACCCAGGGGTCTCTTACAAATGTTATATTTGGGAAGGAGCTGGAGTGATTTATAGCTGCTCTTTGCACTGCTTACTCTGCTTTCATTGCTCTGTGGTCTGAGCTAGCCTGGGTGTCCCACAATTGAGGTGGAACTGAAGGTCACACAAACATTGCACAGCACATGGTGCTGTCCTGGAGGGCCCTTGTGTGAGCACTCCTGAGTCCCCTGGCTCCAGCAGAACATGCTCCAAGGGCTGGAGCCAGGCTGGGAGAGCTGGGGGTGCTCACTTGGAGAGGAGAAGGCTCCAGGGAGAGCTCAGAGCCCCTTGCAGGGCCTGGAGGGGTTCCAGGAGAGCTGGAGAGGGACTGGGGACAAGGGATGGGTGGGACAGGACCCAGGGAATGGCTCCCACTGCCAGGGGGCAGGGATGGGTGGGAGATGGGGAATTGGGAATTGTTCCCTGGGAGGGTGGGAAGGCCCTGGCACAGGTGCCCAGAGCAGCTGTGGCTGCCCCTGGATCCTGGCAGTGCCCAAGGCCAGGCTGGACAGGGCTGGGATCAGCCTGGGATGGTGGAAGGTGTCCCTGCCATGGCAGGGGGTGGAACAAGAGGAGCTTTAACCATCTCACCCAATGCAGTTTCTCACTTACTTAAGGCATAGTCTTACTTGCAAGTATAGAAACATAAGTTTGTGTTTTAAGTCTCCTGCAGGGAAAGTGGGCAGTTGAGAAGAAAGGAGAAAAGATGGTGCTGGTGGGAGAGGCTTGGGGGACAGGACTGGGCTCCCCAGGATGGGCATGGAGAGCAGAAGGATCAGCAGGAATCTGGTGGGAATGAGGACGTGCTCGTTCCTGCAGCCCAGGGTCTGCCTCACACAGCATCTGCAGTGGCAAACACCACCCTGCTGGAGGGGAAACCCCACTGACAGCAGCAGGGCACAAGTTTCTCCCCACACTCACCACAGTCCCCACTCCTTTAGGCTGTACCCACCTGTGGGGTGTGACCTCCAAAGACAAATGCTCCTGCTTGCTAAGCAGAGGAGAGCTGCTGCTATTAATTATTAATGAAATCTCACATACACAACATTAAAGACACAAGCAATTCTTTTTGGCAAGTGTAATGAAAAAATTAATTGAATAATCATTCCATGTAAATAGATTTAGATAAGCTTCTCGTCTTTCTTTGTGAATTTTTTTCCCCTTCCCCTCCTTCTCTCTCCCTGCTCACACCTTCCACTTTTCAGTAGAGAAACACTGTGATTAATTGCTTGGAATATTGTTTTAATTCACAACATCCTATGGTGAGCAGTGGCTGCACTGGCTGGGGCCACCAAGTCCCTTGGGTCCAGACAGGCTTACCTAGGGGATGCACAGTAGTATTAGGGAAGAAAAGGCTGTTAAAATTTACTGCTATTAGGAACACTTCAAAAGAAACCAAAATGCCTGATTTATAGGGTGTTGGTTTTTTAATGGCTTAGAGGGCCTGCTTCTGTTCATGCCTATGAATCTTTCCAGTTTTTTGAGGGTTGTTGCCTGGTGGGTCTCCCTGGAGCTGGTTCCAGTCCCCTGCTTGTTTTGGGGACTGTGTGGTGGGGACCATCCCCTGCCCTGCTGTGGTGACCTGGTGCTTGTGAGGTGTTATTGCTGTTCCCCAAGGCTGCTCAGGTGCTCATGCCTTAAACTTTCATGCTGGAGTGGGAGGAAGCATGACAAGCCTTCCAGTTTTTCTTTTCTCTTTTCCCATTAGGGAGTTCCTAACGTTTCCCAGTTAATGAGCCCATAAGTGACCCTTGGGCAGGGTTGGGCATTCCTGTGAGTTCCTCGGGGGCTGCACTGCCAAGATCCATGGCAGGGATGTGGAGCAGCCAGGCCAGGGCAGCCCTTCCCAAGCATCCAAACCCCAAAGAAAGCAGGACCAAAGCACTGAATTCCTCACAAATGCCAGAGCCTGGGGCTGTGCTGTCTCCTGTAAAACCAGTGAAGAATCCTCTTGTTATGCTGTGCTCTGGTTCCCACCTCTCATCAGAAGCAGTCTGGCTTTTTCTCTCTTGTGTCTTTCAGTGAAAAATACTTTCCATTAAATTTTATCTCAGAGAATCTTCTTTGGGGTCTCCAGCTCTAATTCCCTAACATGGAATATTTGTAAAGATAGAAACCATTTTACCTTTACCCATTAAACTTCTCAATTCTCATTACTCTGCAAAGTGGCATCAATTTAAGGAAGAGCCAGGAGAGAATATATTTTCTTAGGAATTTCTTATGGCTTTAAAAATTAACAGTCAAAAGTACACACCAAAATAACCAACCCCCCAAAGCACCTTTCTCCCCTCCTATGTAGGGCCCTGAGCTCTCACAGATGCCCAGCAGCAGCTCAGCAGAACCACAGGGAAGGTGTTCAGGACCAGGGTGCAGTGACCCTGTTTAGCATCAGCACAGGTTCAGCAGGACACATCCACTTTCTATATTTTCAAGTTTAAAATGGCCAAATTCTTTGACCTGTGATCCTCCTCATCTTTAAGATGATGTAAACGAATTTTAACTATAGCTCTGCAGATTTTCCAGGAATATTATGCTAGCATTTCCTAAAGACATATTGCTCTTCAACCCTGTCTTTTTCAGCTCCCCATCTCACCTGACAGCAGATTTCCAGCTCTCTTGTTCCCTATAGTTACAACTGTGTTCAAACAGTGTCTTATCATTCAATCAACCTACACTGAACCAGCCAGCTGCCTGGAAGAGAGACTGCTCTTATGGCTTTTCACACTTATTCAGCTGCTGCCTTACTCAGTCTGCAAAACAAAACAAAAAGGGAGAAATAGGCACTGCCTCCTGAAATGATGCAACTGCTTTCTTGCTGCTTGTCATGCCTGTAGTTTCCATGAGCTTCCATGCCCGGAGTTTCTGAATTTCTTTTGCTTTAGATGACAGCTGTGTGTGTAACTGTCCCCTGAAATGACAGAAGAACTCAGTTTATTCCTACCTTGGGATCTAACCAAACTGAACTTTGTGGACCATGGACGCAAGGCAGCTCATTTGGGTGCTGGAGATGAGAGACAGGAGCTGGCTCTTCCACAGGTCTCACAGGTAATACCTGTAACCTAAATACCCGTAACTCTTCTCTGGGTTATGGTCCCCACTGAAAGGCAAGATCTATTCCATGACCATCTGTAGGGCAGTTTTCCTTATCTCTTCCACAGCCAGTCCTCTCTCAGGGGAGATATCTGCTGATAATGGGCTATTGTCACTGCCTGACTGATAGGAACTGTAACATCCCACTGTGAAATGCTCCGCCCAGAAGGAGGAGCCAAGCATTCCTACCTGGATATAATCTGGGTTTTGGAACACCAGCACGGCTTTTTCTGCACTGGATTTCCCAGAGGAACAGCTGCCTCTTCCACTGCCTCTTCAGAGGAAAACCACACCCTTTTCTACAAGATCACTGCTCCCACAGAACCACACCTGACACTCCAGGAGGACTGCAGCCTTAATTCCCAATTGGACTGCTGCCAACACAACACCCTGACCAACAGGGTGTCAGGTTGTATTCTGACTCCGTCAGTGTTGTTTTGGTTGTTTTTGGTTCACTGCATTGTTTATTTTATCTTTTTATTTTCTTTCCTAATAAAAAACTGTTATTCCCGCTCCCATATTTTTGCCTGAGAGCCCCCCTTAATTTCAAATTTATAACAATTTGGAGGGAGAGGATCTACATTTTTCCCATTTAATGGGAGGCTCCTGCCTTCCTTAGCAGACACCTGTGTTTCCAAACTAAGAGAAGGAAGAAAATAAGAAGGAAGAAGGGTATTTATTTACCTCTGCAGGTATTTATTTCAATTGCCAGATACATGTGCAATTGTAACATTCATAATGCGAGTCAAGCTGAAACAATTCAGGCTGCATCTCGTTTGTGCTAACACACAAACAGCCTCTGCCCACCCTACAGCCTCTGCCCAGCTGGGAAGGAGCTGCTTTGAGAGTTGAGCAGCCCAGTTACTCAACAGGAGTTAATGAGCACTTCCCTTTCTCAGGGACTTTGGATCTTCTAATTCACAGTGGGCTGAAGCTCTGTGTGTAATTGTCTGGTGTGATTCAGTGCAAAATCAGCAAAACTTAGTTGCTGGAGGGTTTTCCCCACCCTTGGAAGAGCCCTAATGTTCAGGCCCTGCTGAGGCCATTTCAAACTCGTTACCTGCTGGGCTTTGGCTCAAATATCTGTGGAAGGGGTTAAAAAGTTAAAAGTCCCTGGCCCACAGCAATACCAGGTTATTTACTGGGGCTGCTGCTCAGCAGTGTCCAAGCATGATCTTCTTCCCACAATCAAAGTCTTGGGACTCATTTGTTCCAATTACACCAGTAACTCCAGATGAAAACCAGCAGAAACACAGCAGTATAAAACAGGGTCAAAGGTGAGATGACAGTCTACTCCTACTGCTGTTCTTTTTCCACTGATGTTTTATTGCCCTCTGGTATAAATCAGGTCTTTCATGGTTTTTAGGGTTTGGTTCCATGTGACTGCCCTCTGCTAAAAGTGTCCTTTCTCAGGTTTCAGGGCTCTGCTTTAACCTTTAATTAAAAAAGAGTGAGTAATCTATAAACAATGTAATATTGTTCTTTTCCTTTTTTTTTCTTTATTTTTTTTTTCTTCTCCCCTCCTCCCCAAAAAAAGAGCCAACTGAGCCTAATCCTATATTCTGAAGGACCTGGCAGCCATTCAGGACCTCTTTTACTGGGTTTATGTGGAATTTGGACATCTGTGGTTTCAGGCAGCCCAAATCTCTCAGGATGTGCAGGACAGGTGAGGGAGAGCCAGGCACTCATGAATCCCACCCATAGGAGAGCGACGCCTTTGGGAATCAACTCTTGCACATCCCCAGGGCAGGACAGTGGGAAAGGAGAATTCTTTGGGGAAAGGGAAAGCCTTGAAGGTTGGCAAAGCCTTTTTCTCATGGTAGGAGTGACCCTCACCACATTGGTGTCATTCCTGCCCACCTCACCTGTCCCTATGGACAAAACCCAAATCTTTTCCAAAAGCACTCAGCTCCTGCCTGTGCTCCCAGTTAGAGCTCTTTTATTTGGAAAGAGCTTATTGAGGCCATCATCACCTGGATATTGCTGGGAGGGCTTGGGGTTCTTTGAACATCAGGATCCTGCAAAATGAGCTCAAGGTCCCATTAAAAAATGCCAGAGTGGGATCATATCCACATGGGATATGAATTAGGAATGAGGGATATGAATATGATTTAGCAATTTGGGCTAGGTGAATTTTTCTTTTTCCCAGTATTGCCAGCCCTCAAGCTGATCTGTAGCAAACACCATGTCTCAAATGCACATTGTTAAATAGTTTCTTTAACCTTTGTGTTTCTTTTCTCTCTATCATAAAATAGGTATAGCAGCCCATCTCATGGGATTGTACTGTGGAACACTGATTAAAATCTTCACACAAAACCACTTCACACTTGTGCAAAGTGTTTCTGTGAATGCAGGAAGAACCTTGCCTGCCAAGAAAGCTCTTTTTTGTTGGAGTCAGTGGATTTGCCACTTAAAAAAAAAATAAATCCCAAAAGCCAAAACAAAAACAAAAAACCAAAACAACCACAAAAAACACCCCCCCCCAAAAAAAAAAAAAAAAAAAAAGCAATAACACAAAAACAAGCCAAGGCTGAGGTGAGCATGAGGAACTTGATAAGCTCTTGCAAGAAGCAGGGAAAAGTGCAGGAGCTGTTTCCCTCCTTGGTCCTTCCCAGTGCCCCATGAGCCACGCAGGTTCCCAGGAGCCTGCAAGGTGAAGCAGAGGATGCTGCAGCTGAAGTGCCACATCATTTCACCCAGGCTGTTAATTTATCAGGCATCTGCCTCTGATATAATTAATGGGAATTAATAATTCCCCTGCTCCTGCAGAGGAAGGGGCTCGGTCACCTGCTGGGGAAGCTGTGACTCCAAATCTGGGAATAAGGTGTTGCTTTGATTTTTTTAAGATCTTCTAAAGCCTTCTGAGTTTACATTCTTGTAACAAACTTTCTCACACATGTTCTGTAAATAGCTTATTGTTTTATATTCCTTCATAGAAGCAGAGAGATTTAATAAACTAGTACTTTGTCCAGTGTTGTTGGACTCCAATCCACTGTCACCTTTAGAAAACTATAAATGCTGAAGTCAGAAAAAAATAAATTAGTTGTTTACCATAACATTATCAGCAGCTAGTGTCATTCTTTCTCATGTCCTATAGTAAAAAATAAGGAAATAAGGGGGTCTCTCTTCCCCTGCACTGTGGAGTTTGTGGGGGATGCTGAGCCCCAGGGGCAGCCTCATCCCCCACAGATGTTTCTGTTGTCTTTCCATTGGAGTCACCCGGAGGTGATTAACAGTTTGTGATTAACAGTTTGTGGTGGGAGATGAGTGCTGATGCCTTGTGAAGGCTGCCCTAGAACAGAGGCTGGACAGAGTTAAAGACTAAAGTAGGGATTTATTAGGAAGCTTCAATGGATCCACCTTGGGCAGCACAAGAGCCCAGCCAGGGCTACACCAAGATGAACCAAAATGGTCACAACATGCATGAGCGCTCACAGGGTCTCTCAATTTATAAGTTCTGCTCCATTTCCATATTGGAGTTCATTGTCCAGCTCCAGCCCATGAAGTCCCATCCTTCTTGTTTTTCTCTCTTCAGTCCACGTAGTTTGTGCTCTTGAATCTGAGATTTGGATCATTTGTCCTTGATCCCCAGCTAGAGAAGGAATTGTTTTGTGTCCCTGCTCTATGCAGAGAGCTCACCATCCCCTAATGTGAAGCCCAGACCCGCACACTAAAGCAGCTCAGAATCTGGAAAAAATATAAAAGCTAAAAGCTGAAGCATCAGTGCAAACACTGCTCCAAGAGAAATGCTCAGCAAGTCCTTCTCAGTAAGGATGATCACAGGAGAGACTGGGGTCACAGGAGAGACTGGGACTGCACTGACTGTGCTCGAGCTCCAGCCATCTCCAGAGCCCCTCTGAGATGTTGTGTAAAAGAAAGCAGGATGGGCTCATTGCACAGATATGAAATGTTGGTGCCAGAGTCATGCGAAGCCTGAGCTGCTGCTGCTGTTGACCAGGAATGGTGCTGTGGTGATGAGCTGTCCGTGGCAGGAGGGGCTGCAGAGCTCATGGCCCTACAGCCTGTTCCCAAGGAAACTTGTGACATCTGGGGCTAACTGTGGTGTGTTTAGAAGTGGAACCCAAGAGCCAAAAGTAGCTATGGTGGTTCTGGCAGTGACCCAGATCACCTTTGTGGACTGAGAGGAGAGGGAGACGTGAAAACACCAAAGCTGTGCTTGCATGGTGCATCCCTGTCTCCTCTGTGGTTTTCTCACAGCTTTTAGCAGCTCTATGCTGAATTTGGCAGAACTTTCCACATCCACCTTTGCAGGGTCAGTCGGGCAGTTTGGCAGCTTATGTTCTGTTTTCCTTTGGGAATCTGCACTTTGTCTTGGGGCTTCCCAGGGTCTGCCCTTGCTTGCAGGAATGCAGGGCTGTTGGTACCTTGCTAGCACAACACTCAGGCTCTCCTGGGCAGAGCTGCTGGGTGCAGCAGGAAGGCAGGATGCAGGTGTGTGGCTCAGGGGTGCTTGCTGGGAGGAGGGACTCAATATTTCATCAGCATTGATTCCTGGAGGGCCATCTCCCTGACAGTGATGGGAGAGGTTTAGCTTCAAATTAATCCCAACTTTGGATCAATGGGGTAAGATCAATGAGTTCAGGATAAGCCAACCTTGTAAGAGCTACAAGCCTGTTCATTGCACAGCAAGATGAGCTTGTTTCAGCTGCCAAAGGTGTGAGAATATGGGAGGCTCTGTGGATTTGGGGATGGACATGGTGGGGGCCCCCTAGATCTGACCTGGACAGTTGGACCAAAGAGCTCTCACAGGTAGGGGAAGGCTGGTTTTTACAGAAAAGTTTGGATTGGAAGGAACTTTAAAAACCATCTTGTTCCAACCCTCCCTTCCATGGGCAAGGACACCTTCCACTAGACCTGGCTGCTTCAAATCTCATCCAGTCTGTCCTTGAACACTTCAGGGATGTGTTCCTGTTTTACAGGAGGACTCACACTGAGACTCCACAGTTGCCATTGGGTGCCCAAGAGCTGATCTACAGTGTGAATGTCCTTCCTGGAGGTATTTCTGCAGGTGTGGAAGAAGGACCAACCAGTTTTTTGAGGGGGATTACAGCTATTAATGTGGGTTGCCATGGTGAGTAATTAAAATCTTCCCACACGTCCTGCAGCAGGTGCCCTGCACAGCAGATGTTGTGCACACCACAGGCACGGGAGCAGCTTTTGAGCACAGGAGAAGCCCACAACATGCTTTCACCTCTTCTTGTCTTGGTCAATGAAATGGTCCCTGGCTGGAATTAAAAAATGCTTTTAATTCTGCTTTGCACAACACAGAGGAGTGCAGGGTACAGGTAGTAATCCATGGATGCTCGCTGTCTTTGAGAGTGTCTGGTATTGTTGTAACTGTTGTAAAACGTACCAGATAATGGCATTAAAGAAATAAAACCTCTGAGGGTGGCTGTGTGCCTTGCCTGGTGCCAAGCAGAGGTCAGTAGCTGCAGCACAGCCTGCCTTACCTGAGGAGGTGTTTAACTGTCAGCTCCCAGGTCCTGCAGAGTTTCAGCCTCAGTGCTGGGTCTCTCCTGTAACACTGGAGCATAAATTGCATGAAGACTTGCTTCCTCTGCTTTGGGATGTCTGTGGGAAGCCCTGTGATGAGAGGCACTGGGGTCAGAGCTCTGTGTGCTGGAGCACAGAGCTGCTCTTGACTCCATCACCTGAGTGGATGCAGCTGGCCTTGTTTGTGATGGATGTGGGACATTCCAGCCAAGCAGAGCTGAGAGGTGACCAGTTCATCCCCAAAGAGAAAACACAAGGTGTCATGTCCCAGTTTTGGCTTTACTATGACTCATCAGACTGCTTCTTGCTGGGCTTCTCCATTTCAACCCTGAAAAAAAATCAAAACTGTGTCTTTGCTTTGGCATTTTGCTTTTTTCCTCCCTGGATTTTTTGCAGTGCCTCTATTGTAATTGTTTAAAGGAGTTAGGAGGAAATGTGGACAATGTCTCCTGTGCTTCTCAAAGAAAATCTTTGTGCTGAAACTTGTGCAGCCTCTCCTCCTTCCTTGTGCCTCTCTGAAGATCAGGTTGTGAGCCCAGCTTTTGTTGGAAAGCTGGAAATCCACCTCCAGTGGGTTGGTTACTGCTGTAGCAGCCAGTGATCCCAGAATTTAGAGAGAAAGGAGCTGGTGGGACCAAGGGGAGAAAGCCACTGTCCCTTTACTCCAGCACAGCCCTGGTGCTGGGCTGGGGCTGGAGCCAGTCCTTTTCCAGAACTGATTGTCCAAAGAACAAAAGCAAAGCAGGAATAAAGTGCAATAATCATGTGAGAGGAGAGAAACTTGAGAAGTACACCACAGGTTCACTTAACTCCTGCTTGGTCGATAAGCTGCTTATTGAAAGGCATTATTCTTGTGCTGCTGATTCCCAGAAGTGTCAGAGCTGCCTGGAAGGCCACAGCCAAACACTGCCAGCTCGGCTGCCATTGATTTTAACGGAGCACTGGGTAATAAAGTGTGAAAACACGATTCCCCCAAAAGGAATAGCACAATGGGATAACAAAAGTAGTGACTAGCACGGAGTTGTTTCATATTCCTTTGCACGAGGAGAGGCTGACTGGCTCCTCCACATCCTCATTGCATGGCTGCAGTGGTAATTTAGGCCTATAAGCAAAGAATCCACACTGGAGGATGGGCTGATCACCACCCAGAGAGAAAAAAATAAGTCAATTAATGTTTGTTTCAATACTCTGATATTCTACTACCTCAGCTATTCACAGTTTAAGAGCAGCTATTTCCTTTTCCACTCTGTTATTTAAAACAAGAGCTCCTGTTAAAGCTGTGTGAAATACAGATTTCCTTTGGATTTACTGCCTAAACAAAACATAATGCTTTGTATTTTGGAATGCTTTGGATTTGGAAAAAAAATGCCTTTTTTTTTTTTCCCCCCTGGGTGAATGAAAAAAGTTAGTTACCAAATATGTCTCATTCAATGACAAATTAGGTATTTTGGTTTGGGGAAAGGAAGAGAACAACAGTGAGAACAGCTCTGCTTTTAGGTTACATTTAGGTAAATACAAAAGAAGAACAGCTAAACACATTGCACCTAGAAAACATTTGAATTGAGCAGTGGGTCTAGGGGTGATGTTCCTACAGATCTTGGCATAAACTTTTAGATTTTTAAGAATACTGAACTTAGTTTTCTCTTTTGCAAAAAGATCCTTTACTCAGGAGAATTTGCATGGCCTTAGCCATAATATAACAAATATTAAATCTAATTTTAAAAACCAATGTCATTTTTCAAAGGTAAAATCTCATATATGTAGACCAGATGAGTTCTGTTTTCAGTGATAGTTGTGGGGCTCTTTTTTTGGACATGTTATTTCAAAGTGAGCTTGAACAGGAAAAGGCTGAGTTCAGCCTAACACAGCATCAGAGATTAAAAAAAAAAAATTGTTCTAATGCAGTTGTTCCCATAGCCTAGCCCCAGGTGCCACTATTTGCCACAGGGCTGTGGGATCACCTGTGAACAAAGGGAAATGCACTGAGGGCAGCCTGAGGTGCAGGAGCCCTGCATGCTGTGGGAATATCATGGTGATGAGCCCCTTGCACCATGCTGGTTGTGCTGTGCTTGCCTTAGAAACCATTTTATGATTTTATACCTTGCTTTTATGCTTTTATACCATCTTCCTGTAAGCCCAAGTCAGTATTTGCTCTGGCCCTGACTTGCAGGGAAGGGTTCCATCCTTGAGCAGGTATGGGTGAATACCTGTAGAGAGGCTGAGCAGAATAATGGTGAATTGAAACCCTTTTCCTCCTCTCTGTCTCTCTCCAGGTTTGTGTTCCACCACCCCCACCTTCCTGGAGACTGGTGTCACCCACAATAGCTTAGTTTTGAAAAGAAGGTGGATAGGTAAAGGAGAGAAAATACAATTACGGGTGGAATCTCAGGATTTTTTCATCAGATTGTGACACTGCTGAAATCCCCATTTTGGCACTTAGAAGTCCCCATTTTACATCAGTGCGCTGGCCATGACAAAATCCCAGAGGGTTTTACACCATCCCCTTGTAAGCCCATGTCAGTATTTGCTCTGGCCCTGACCCTGAAGGGAAGGGCTCCATCCTTGAGCAGGTGTGGGTGAATATCTGTAACTGCAGTGCTGCATCCACATCTGGAGTTCTCCCAGGTCTGGAGTTCTCAGCTCATGAAAGACAGGGACCTGTTGCGTCCAGAGGAGGCCCTGGAGATGCTCCAAGGGCTGGAGTCCCTCTGCTCTGGAGCCAGGCTGGAAGAGCTGGGGGTGCTCCCCTGGAGAGGAGAAGGCTCTGGGGAGAAATCAAAGCAGCCTTTCAGTGTTTAAACAGGACTCGTGAAAGAGCAGGGGGAGTGACTTTTTACAAGGGTAGATAGCAATAGGACATGAGGGAATACTTTTGAACTAAGAGATGAGAGATTTAGATTAGATGTTAGGAAGAAATTCTTCACTGTGAGAATGCACTGGCACAAGGTGCCCAGAGCAGCTGTGGCTGCCCCTGGATCCCTGGCAGTGCCCAAGGACAGGGCTTGGAGCAGCCTGGGACAGTGGAAGGTGTCCCTGAACATTCAAAACAGGGTGTGAGCATGAGATATCTTTAAGGTCTGTTCCAACACAGACCATTCTGTGATTCTGTGACTCTGGATTTGTTGTCTGCCCACAGCAGCTCCTGTGTCCACAGCACAGCCAGCCTTGTGAGCTCCGTATCGATCCAGCCCGAGGGCAGCCCCTCCTGCCAGAGGCCAGGCCCTGGGCCCAGCACAACTGCAGCTTTTTTTTTCCACATTACTGTATTAAGCCAGAAGCTGATGCCAGTAACCCCCATCCTTACAACCTTCCTGGATGTTTGCTCAGCTTCTTGCTTCCCCAGCCATTTAACATCAGGTGTGCCACGTCCACAGCAGCTGGGACAGCCTGGACTGGATTCTCTTCCCAGGGATGCTTCTTAAAAACTGTTGCACAGTGCTGGTCCCTTGCCAGCATTGATGGATGCAACATCCTGGTTTACTGGAAATGCAGTGAGACAAAGGGTGGGGAATGGCAGAGCAGGGCCTCGAGTGCTGTCCCTGCCTGCAGCAGCACTGAGAGTGCCTCAGACCCTCCTCAGCCACAGCAGCCCCCCAGATTCTGGGCTTATTTTTATTTTAGCTGGTTTAAATCTCAAGACCAATGCTGGGAAGTCTCAGCTTGTGTCTTTGCAGTGTTTGGATGGGTACCTGTGGAGGGAGGGCTGCCCACAGCCCTGTCCCCATCCTGCACCCAAACACAGTTGCACATCCTGAGGTCTCGGTGGTGTTGGGGCACTGAATGTGCTTTAATCATGCCTAGAGGTGGACATGGACATCTCCTGAAGAACTTTAGACAGCCCATCCTGTGTCTATAAATGGTTTTGGAGCAGTTAAGTCAGTGTGACTTAACCCAAAGTGCAGCCAAAGCTGGGAAGCACCAGACTCCTTAGGGCCATGGGCTGCCACCCTCATGTTGCTTTTGGGGCATTTTCTTTATGTTCTTTGTAGATTTTCAGAGCTGCTGTGGGGTCCATCAGCCAGAGAAGCCCTAAAGCAGCAGAGCACACATGCACCTTATCTTTAGCAGTAGCTGAACATCCACAGTCCCTCCTCCTCCTCCCAACAAGGACTCTGAGTGGAGCTGGCAACTGAACACTCTGAAACCTCTCAGTTCACCTGGCTTTCTAAATTCCTGAAAATACCTCAGTCTTCTTTTTTGTTAGAAATGGCACCAATCAGGTGATAGTTCTTCTTAAAACCTCCCCCCATCCCAGATGGTGCTGGCTTGCCCATGGCTGAGGAAAACCGTCAGCTGAAAAGAGACAGGTGGGAGAGCGGGCAGGCAGAGAGGCTGAGCAGAATCGTGGTGAATTGAACTCTTTTCCTCCTCTCTGTCTCTCTCCAGGTTTGTGTCCCACCACCCCCACCTTCCTGGAGACTGGTGTCACCCACAATAGCTTAGTTTTGAAAAGAAGGTGGATAGGTAAAGGAGAGAGGTATAATTATGGGTGGAATCTGGGGATTTTTTTATCAGATTGTGACACCATCGAACGCTTTCTGTGCAAAGTATATTGTCAAAAAGGCAGTGATTGTGCTTTTCCCACCACCATTATCAAAGCTCCAGTCAGTCAAATCCTCCCTGTTATTAAATGCTGCTCTGCAAGTCTGCATTGTGAAGCTGAAGGATATAATCACAGGTGCCAGACAAGGAGAGAGAGCTGATCCAAAGGTGTGAAAAAAAAGAAAACACAAAGATGAGCTGAATAAAAACACATAAATGAGGTGTAAAAAATCAGATTACAGGGGGCAGAGAAGGTGGGAGTAAAATGAAGCAGAAAAAAATCCATTACTTAGGCTTCTCCCCCCTCCCCCCTTTTGTTAATATAGTAGACACTGGACAGATGCAAGGCAGAGCACAGGAGTATTTGTCACTATTTTCCAGCCCTGTTTGAGACATGCAGAGCTTGAGGTGATTGTGGCACCTCTTGGCTGCAGCTCTCTGTGTCACAGGGCCATCAGCACCAGCCCTGGGACCCTGGGGTGCCCCTGCCAGCCCAGCACGCTGGTGTCCCACGGGACCTGCAGTGGGTTTGGCACAGCCTGGCACCAGCAGCACACCTGGATGGCTGCTGTGATGTCCATGGCAGCACAGGAATTAGGAAATCAAGTGTTTGAAATTACAAATATTAACACAGGCTTAGGCTTCTGGTAGAATATTTCCATTTTTTTTCTGCCAGAGTGGATTGGCAGAGGGATTTGGACTATCAGAGCTCCTGTTTCAAGGGGACAGGGTGGCTGCATGCTGCCTGCAATGAATGAAACTCATTCTGGTTGTGATGCCAAAAACTCCTTTGGAAACTAACTTTGCTTCAGCCCAGGGGTGTCAAGCTGAAGGGTTTGCTGCCACCCCCCTGAGCTCGATATTTCAGAAGTGGACACATTCCTGCAGAAAATTTCTATTTTGATGAACTTGCATTTTTTAGAAAACTTTTGAGCAGCATTGTGTCCTTTGAAGACAGCTTTGAGAAACCAAATCACCCTGATTTCCTTTAGATGTGGGTATCTCCAGCCATTTACTCCCACGTCCCTCCATGCTGCCCTTGTTTATTTTACAAAACCCTCTGTCTTTTATCTGACAGAGCTTGGCCACAGAAACTGGAACCAGTTTCCCTGCACAGGGCCAGCCTTGTGCAGAACCTCCCCCAGCACATTGTACTTACCCTGCTTAGGCTAAGCCTGTTTGTAGTCCATGTCAATTAGGACAAAACTGGTAGAAGTGCATCACACAGCTCTTCAGAGAGGTTTGCAAAATCCTTTGAAAAACAACATTTTGAGGTCAACCAGTGCCACTCCAAACGTGGAAATGTGGTTTATAGAGACATTCCTGGGTGGGACATCTATTAACAGGCAAGGCAATAGGTCACCTTTTCCATGCATAAAATGCCAATAGCATAATAATGGAGCTCAGACAAGCAATCAGCCCTGCTCCTGGGCAGGGATGCAGTCATGCTTATAATATAGAAAAACATAGATTTTTTTTTTTGTTGTTCTGCCCCAAGGCACCTTGGAAATTTGGCCCTATGGAGGTCAATAAGGTTGGGAGTTTTTTTCTGGATTTTTTCCTGACTCTCACAGAGGTAAAGGGAGCTCAGAGAAAGACCTATGGTCTCACTGCAGGAATTTCAGAGTAATGTTTGCTGGCCTGTTTTATGCATGAGGATAGGTGAAATGATCATACAGCTTCCTTCTGCCCAGTACACCCCTTCCTGCAAGCATCTTTCTTTTTGTCACTCTGAATTTCAGGGGGTCAGAGCATCACTTGTAAACTGAGCAGCACATGCACTGGGTAAGGCTAATTTTGAACACAGCAGGTCATCTCTCAAACTAGCGTGACCTTGGTTCAAATTCCACTATATTTCAATTGTTATGGATTTTCAGTGCCTCTTTTCTGAATGGGAACCTCTGAAATGAAATACTGTGAAGTGCTATAGATCTGTTTGCAAGGTTATCACAAAGGCAGGAGGGATGGTTCTGCCTCTGAGAGGATGCACTGCAAAGCCTCCAAGGTCTGTGAAATATTGACACTCCAGAGACGTGTCACTGGTTATCAGGGGCCAGTTTTCATCCTGACCCTCAGACCAGCTGAAATATTCAACTTTGTCATTGTGTGCTCACTGTCCTTCCTGCCGGCAGTGTGGGACTGCCCACAGACCCATGTGCAGGGCAAGAGGCACTGCCCAAAACAGCGTTTCAGGGACACACCCAGAGATTTACCTGCCCAATTTAGCACTGATTGGCTGCTCCCAGCTGCAGAGCAGCAGCTACAGACTCAGTGCAGGATGGGTTCTTTTTGGTACAGCAAGAACCACAACTGTGCACCTGGTCTGAGCTGGTTTAGGTGCTAGGGCACAGTGAGAAAGAAAATACAGACAACACTATTGTCACAATCAGACTTTTTTTTTTTTTCTTTTTTCAGTCAATAAAAGTTTTTTCAGTCAACTGAAAGTACAGATTGTTCTGCCCAGCGAGCAGTGGTTCAGTGGTGAGGGGCTGGGAACACAAACCCTGTGAGGAACCACTGAGGGAGCTGGGGGTGCTCAGCCTGGAGAAAAGGAGACTCAGAGTGACCTTCTCACTCTGCAGCTCCTGAAAGGTGGCTGTGCTCAGCTGGGGTTGGGCTCTTTCTCCAGGCAGCACTGACAGAACCAGAGGACACAGTCTCAAGCTGCACCTAGGGAAATTCAGGTTGGATATTAGGAAAAAGTTTTTTACAGAAAGGTGATAAAGTTCTGGAATGGCTGCCTGGGGAGGTGGTGGAGTCACCATCCCTGGGTGTGTTTAACAAAGCCTGGATGTGGCACTGGGTGCCAGGGTTTGGTTGGGGTGTTGGGCTGGGTTGGACTCGATCTTGAAGGTCTCTTCCAACCCAGAGATTCTGGGAATTTTGTGAAATCAGGTGCCACCCTTGGGAGATGCACAAGGCAAAGGTGATGACAGAGAGCAGCTCACATTTCCAGCAGCACTGGAAGTCAAGCACTGTGGAAAAGAGTGGAGAACCTGCAAACCTCCAAAGCCTGAGTCGCAATAAAATAATATTCATAGCTGGGATGGATTTTTACTTTTCAAGTGCCAAATGGGATGATATCCAAGTTTGTAATGAAAGGACATAAACCATATGCTCACCACTGACAGAACAAAATGATTGAATTTTTTTTTTTTGTCCTGTTCCAGAAGATGTTGCTTTGGGGGCATTTTCTTGATGTTATTTGCAGATTCAGCAGGTTGGCTGATGAGGTGAAAATTGTCCAGCTAGTGCTGGCTTGGCAAGATTTACCTAACCTTCTGGGAGATACAGCCAGAGAAATCAGCAGTGTTGACATTTGTTGGTGGACATTTAAAGCCACATGGTTGAGCTATCTGGCACAGCTTTGGCTACAACCAGGGAGAAAACTATGATGGAGTTTTTGTTTCACGTGCAAACTTCAGGTGCAATTTAAAATTGAAATCTTATCTTCCTACAAGCAATATGGAATTCATTTCAGATCTTTAAGTCTGACTGTCCAGTGGAGAGCAGTAATACTCATAAACTTTTTTCTCTCTCAGGGTGTCCATACTTATATACAGAAGTCAGAAGCAGGCAGTAGTTATACATTTCCTTTCAGGTGTTTACAGCACCAGATCTCAGTGAGAAAGCTCTTCACCAGCTTTAAAAAGAACAATCAAATAGTGTAGCAAGGGGCTGATTGCTGCTCCATGGGGAACTGCTGCACACATTATAGACTATCTGCCTCACACAATAATGACAGACAAGTAGATGACCTTTCTATGCTAATGATTTGGCTCCTCAATGAATTCATCCTATGTGAAACAGGCAACTTGTCTTTGCTCAGTGATGGATCATGTCATGGGATCCCAGAGCTTTCGTGTGTTAGTTAATGTTCTGTCAACACAAACCCCTGAGAGATCGTCCCAGATGTTCTGGATGACAATTAAGCTCTCTTGAATAAAAGAGATGGTGCCTAGCAAGTTTCCAGGAGCTGATGCACTTCCTGGAACACAGCTGGTCACATCCCAGTGGAAATGTTCCTTCCTGTGCTGTTGGAGCACGGAGCACGAGTGCAACAGTGGGGTTAAAAATCTACAGTAAAATGAACTGGAAAATATTGATCCAATTTAAAGCTGCATTAAGAATGCCCAAATCATTGCATCCTAGCATTAACCAATTTTTAAATATCTAATGGTTTTATCTGCTCTGCTGCACTTCATAATGACAAATAAATGTGTTAGTGCACACAGCTCCTCCACTGCAGATATTTTGGTTCCTTTACCAAGTACAGATCCTGTGCTGCCTCATTTCCACATCACCTGCAGTGAAGTGCAATCTGAGAGTGCCACGGACAAACACGTTAATTCCAGCAGGATTTGGGTGCCCAGCATGGCACCCTTCCTGCCCAAGGGCTGGTCTCAGGACTGCTGTACATCAGGCCAGCATCCCACACCTCCCCTGAGGGATTTCAAGCAATTGAGCCTCAGCCCAGATAATACAGATTACTCTTGTGTTTACTTATGAGTTGAAGATAAAAATCAGGATGAGGGCAGTAGAATACGTGATAAGAAACGTTTCATGTATGAAGACTTTTACCTGACAACTCTTTTGCAAATGCTGTGGAGAAACTTTGTGTTTATAACCCACAGGGCAGGCTCCACCTGCACCACGTTCATGGGAGAAACTGGTATCACCCCTTTTCTCCCCACAGGCAGGACTTTTCATGCACCCTTGGAACTGGGAGCTAAACCAAGGGCCACAATGTCACTTTAAATCAATGCAGTCCTGCAAACTGCATTCACTCAGCCCACTTCTGCAATTTTTAAAATGTCCTTCTGGTTTTGGTTTTTTCCTTAGGGGGTTCATTTTCTTTGGGAGATGCTAAACCTTGCCTTGACTTCATAGAATCTCTGGTTGGAAGGGACATTGGGGATTATCTGCTCCAACCTTTCTTGGCAAGAGCATGCTCTAGATGAGATGGCCCAGCACTCTCTCCAGCCAAATCCTGGAATCATCCAATACTGGGAAATCCACCTGGGGAGATTATTTCAAAGCCTGCTTGTTCTCATTGTGAAAAACTTTCCTCATGTGTCCAACTGGAATCTCCCCAGGAGTCTCTTGTACCCATTACACATTGCACCCTCATTTTTTCCATGTGAATCTTTGCAAAAATGGAGTCTTCATCTTCTTTGTAGCCACCTTTTAAATACTAGGACATGGCAATACAATTTCTTCTCAGGCTTGTTTTCTCCAGACTGAACAATCCCAGCTCTCCCCTTTCCTCATATGGCAGCTTCCCCTTCCTTGGATCATCTTTGTGGCCCTTTCCTGGATCCCCTCCAGCCCATCCACAGCTTTTTGGCACAGCAAGAACCAAAACTGTGCACTTGGTCTGAGCTGGTTTACGTGCTGGGGCACAGTAAGAAGGAAAAACCCAGAAAATACTATTGTCACAATCAGACTTTTTTTTCTTTTTTCAATCAGCTGAAGTTTTTCAGTCAACTGAAAGAACATATACAGTATCAAATAAGTGAATATTTAAGTATTAAAGAAAATAATGATAATTAGGTGGTTACAATAATGCTAACTTGAACAGTTCTGCCTAATTTGATTGTTCAGATTTTCAAAGAGATTTAAAATGAACAGCATTTTAACCAATGCAAAGTTCTTTGCTTGAAACACATTTCTTTCAGCAAGTGCTGCTTAGATATGCTCCTGAAACTTTTCTTTGCTGTGGGAAGTTGTTTTTTCCCTTCTTCTTCTTCTTTATTTTTTCTTAATGTATTTACTTAAGAGGAGCTCCCTGATTTAGTTCAAAACACAGCTCCACAAAAACTGATGTTGGCACAGCTGGGACCATAGTCCAAAAATGGGGAAAATGGGGAGGAAAAGGAGCAAGGCAGAGCCAGAGACACTGGCTGGTCCTGCAGGCCTCACCAGAAAGAATTCTCATACCAACAGTGTGACCTGCAACTCTTAGGGGTGAGTGACCTCACTTCTGTGGCTCCTCTATGCTCCCTCACTCATTTCTGCAGACAAAATCAGTCCTCTGGTTGCCTCGAGCCATCCTAACAAACACATCCATCCTTTTTTTATGGAATCCCAGCATCTCTCAGTTTTCCATGGTTACCATATCTCCAGGACAGACATGCCACATCCCTGCCTCACTTAGTGGCTTCTTCCCTGACACTGAATCCTGCCCCATGTCTGGCTACCCAGATCTCATTCTGCCTTTCCAAATTCCTGCCCATCTCCACCTTCCTGCCCTCAACAAATCCCAAGTGTCCTCTGGGGTTGGTGTCATGGGGAAAATGGATTTCCTTGCAGAGCCTGACAGGGAGGATATGGGAATGGTTTGGTGAAGTCCTGCCTGTAATGTGCTCCTCTCATGGTGTCCTTTCACAGCATCCACAGAATTATTGTCTCTCTTTTTTTTTTAAATTGCTCTCACACTGCATTTTGAAGAGGTTGTAATGAGTTTAACACCCATCATTGCTTTACAGTCAACTTTTTTACTGGGGGGAAGTTTTAGAACAGACATTTTAGCTGCACTAAGGTGCCACAGTGAGGTTCAGGCCCTAATCCTGTCTCCTCTGTGACTGCAGGAGCACCAGACACAGAAAAGGCATGAAGTGGTGTGGGGCAGGTGCTTCCCTGTTGTAAATGCAGTGAACTTAATGTGAAGAAATTATGATGTCTGACTTAATTCAGAAGGCTGAACGGTTTCTTTATTATAACTATGCTACAATACATTAATATACTATATAAAGGAAGATACTAAAACTACATACTATTTCTCTAACTTTATATTTCTAACTCTCCCACAACTTGTGACCCTCTCTCGAGAGTCCAGCCCCAGGTGGGTTGGATTGGCCATCAGGCTCAAACAATCCTCACCAGAATCCAATCAAGCACTCACCCCAGGTAAACAATTCTGTAAACACATTCCACATAAGAGAAACAAAGAACAAAAATAGAAATTATTTTCTTTTAAATTTCTCTCTGTACACTTCTATAAAAAATCCTAAGAGAGAGAGAGAAAAAGGTGCTACGACACTTCCCCAGGTGAGCTGCACTCCTGGGTGGGTGCAGCCCAGATCCTGGGGTGATGCACACCAGGGCTGCTGGGGGAACCCAGCCCTGGCGTGGGCTGAGGTGCTGCTGGGGGCACAGGATTCCTCCTGAAACCACAGCCCCTCTCCACCTGCAGCCAGCAGGTTTGAACCCAGCACTGGGGACAGTTTTTACAAGGGGTGGGTGAGGCCCTGGCACAGGTGGCAGAGAGGTGGCAGATCCTCAGCCACATCAGGGTCAGGCTGGACAGGGCTCTGAGTTTACTTTATTTAGAGCTCATCCAAACTGGGGTGGAACAGCTGCTAAGTGCTCCTCAGGATTCAGTGTCCTCAGCAGTGTCCTTTTTCATTGTTAAAAATTGCTGTCATTAAACCAGGAAGTGTAGTCATTGGGCTTTCTGAATGACAGATTCATCTGTTCTGGAAGAAGCAAAATTGCTACAAGTGCAAGGAAGGATTCAAGGTATTTTAAAATATTCATGGAGAATATTTTAAAAATCAAGGAACTCTTGTATTATGCTGGTAATTTCATTTGTTTAAAAAACCATTTCAGTCCAAACAAAGCCCTATCCACTTGGAAGAGGAATGTGGCATATAAAATATTAATCACACCTTCCCTCTTAATTTTTGTGCAGCCCTTGTTGGTGTTGTCAGCCTGAACCCAGGAGTGAAGAATATGCAAAATGCTTTCATTTCAGATTTGGGGCACAACAGAAGAGCTTTTATCCCCAGAATCTTGTCTACTCCCTCCAGCTCCACTAAGTGGTCTTTGAAAAAAGGGCCTGCCTTTCTGATGGACATGATGGCATTTTCTAAATGAAGCTGCACCTGTTCAACTGAGGATGTGATATTTTAAACCAATTAGTTCAATTTGCAGAGGAATCCATGCTCTTACTCCTCTTTGAAATAGGTTGTTTTGATTAAATTAAGACTAAATACCTATTAACACATTTAATAAAGGTCCTGACTCCCTGTATATCCCAAGCCAAGTCCAGCTTCCCCAGGAAGCCCAGCAGGAACAGCTGCTGCACAGGGGCTAATCCACATCATCCCTAAATTTGTCTGAAACTCCACCGACCTGCTGTCACTTAAACTTCCAGTCTCCCACTCCCCTTTTCTTCTCTGCTGTTTCCTGCTGAGTGTCAGAGCTATGATTGCCCTGGAGCAGGACCAGCAATGCCTGGAGCCAGCTGTGCTGTCATCACACCCTTGTGCAGCACAGCTGGATGTGGGGCAGACCCCTCGAACAGGAGCTCAGAGCTCCTTGGCTTGGGAGGGGAGCAGCAGTCCCTGCAGCAGACAGGGACTCTTAAAATAGCAGGAATAAACTGGTTAACCTGGGCAGGTTTCTGTTTTGGGAGGCTCACCAAAGCCTGCTTCTTGCTGCTTCTTTTCTTATCCAGGAAAGACAGAATTCCCCTCAGTCTGTGCTTGTACAGGACATTTTATTAGGAGCTTCAAAGAGTTATGTCCCTTAGAAGGGCTCTCCTTTCTTCTCTGGGTGTCCTGTCCTTGCAGGGGAGCAGTGCCCTGCTCGGGCTGTGCTTGGATGTCAGACATGGACCTGTTTCCCTGGGGAATTAATTGGATTTGATGGCTGTGCTCTGTCTCTGAGTGCACTGGGTGAAAAACCACTCCAGGCAAGGTAATTATTGCAAATATTTCTTGTTTGTGTTACAGCACAACAATTGTGTTTCACAGCCAGGTGTCAGAGAGGGTGAGCTTTACAGAAATAACTGGACCCTGTTCTCCAGGTTTGTTATGAATTCACTGTTCCTTATAATGCCTCTTGGAGCTCAGCAAGTGCTTCCAGGAATGGGGGAGCTGCAGGAATGATATTCACATCTCTTCCAAGGATTGTCCAAAGCTGGAGCACAGTTCAGGCCTCATAACCTGAGAGCTGGAGCAGGGCTGAGATGGCATGGCAAGGAGGAGAAAACAACTCAAACCCATAATCTGTGTTATGGGGTCATGGAAAGGACCAGTCACACCGAATATGATCAAAATTTAGATTTCTCTGGTGGAAAAAATTTGACCTGGCATTTTTCACAGTCTTGGTGTCTTTGCTTTGAAAGACTCTTTTGTTCTGCAGATCTCAGGGTGAAATTTAATCATGGCTCACATAAATACTAATTTTTTTGACTGGCTGGGAGCCAATCTTGGATCATATACATTATGCCACTTTCCAGGGCATACACACACCATGTTAAAACTATTCCTGCCCTCTAAAGTGAGGAAGATCAGGGGCATTTGCTCCTTTTCTGGAAACCTTGCTAGAGAAATGGGAAAGGCATCCTTATGGCTCTGGCATGGGATGACACTGGCTTTTTAGGGAGGGCAGAAAATTATGGACCACAGGAGCCCTTTATGGACCTAGGGAACCTCCACAGAGTTTTAGACCTTGCTGGTGGAACAAGCTCATGTGCAGTTTTTGTCTCAGTGAAACATTTTTGACTGAGGGTTTTTAGTTGTAGTAATTCTTCAGGCACTTTGAGTGGAAAGCTGCTCTCAGAGGGCAGTTCCTGGAATGTCCTGTGCAAGTGCTTGGTGTTCGCAGTTCAGCTTTACAGGACTGGGACTGGTCCCTCAAGTCCCACAGCACCACCCCTACTTCCATGTCATTTTAAATTAGGGAGCAATGAGTACCAGACTATGAAATTTGGGGTGAATGCTAATTTAGGCTGACTTGTGTGAAGCTTTTATGAATTGCAGACCTTTCCCTAATGCCCTGTGGTTTTCCAAATACTTGTGAGTCACAGCCAGCCACTTTCATTCACAAAAATATTTACAAGATTGGGGTTTTAACTATTTAATCAGTTCTGTGAGGGCTGGAATGCTGTTTTCAGACTGAAGTTGCTGGAGATATTCACACTCATTTCGCTGAGATGTGGATCTGGCCTAAATTACTCTAAAAGCATGTAATTATATACAAATACAAAAAAAAAAAGGGGGGGGGCATTAACTCAGAACCTTCCAAAATGAAATGCAAATGCGCAATTAAGATGAAAAAAGACCTAGCCTGAAAATTGCCTGGGAGACCCTCTAGCCAATGTAGTCCTGGCCATGGATGTACCTTTTCCTGAGACAGAGGAACATTTTATGTTAGTTCTTTTTCTCTCATATCCAATAGGATCAGCTGGAATTTGTTCAAAGGATTTGGACTTGGAAATACAACTTGAGGGAGATGAATTAGCAGGCAGGGAGTTGGTGAGGTCAAAAAGACAACTTATTTCATTGCTTTGTGCCCACTGCCCCTTTCAGCTGTGCATCTGCACAGAGTATTACAGGTATTTCTGCTCTAGGAAAACTTTTCTCTTGTGTGACTGTACTCATGGGATCATGGAATGGGTTGGGTTGGAAGAGACCACCAAGATTTTGCAGTTCCACCCCTGCCATGGCAGGGACACCTCCCACTGTCCCAGGCTGCTCCCAGCTCTGTCCAGCCTGGCCTTGGGCACTGCCAGGGATCCAGGGGCAGCCACAGCTGCTCTGGGAAATCCATTCCAGGGCCTGCCCACCCTCACAGGGTGGAATTTCCTCCTAACACCAAATCCAATACTCACCTCTGATCA